>JAQHUG010000284.1:2045341-2142737 GCA_028555095.1 Dicrostonyx torquatus
TCCTCATCCTCCACAGCATCCTGTCCTCATCTTCCACTGGATCTATTTACCCTTTCTTTCTCTACTAAGAGCCTACAGCACATTTAGCAGGGGCAAGAGATCTTTCAGGAGACCCCAAACAGCCCTCCCATTTCCCAGATGAGGACACTGAGTCATAGAACAGAGCAGCCTCTTGCCTAGGTCCCAGTGAAGAGCTAGAACTCAAAGGGACCATCTTCCTCTAACAGTGGAAAAATGGTCCGTGAGAGACCCTCAGTCACAGTGGCAGCAGGCCAGGCTGGGGATAGGTGACAGCAGGGAGCACTGCTGGCCAGCCTCGCTTCAGAATAAGCATTCTCCCACTCACAGGCTGAAAGTCTCAGTTTCCATGTCTACAGAGTGGAGGAAAATGGCATAACTAGGGGAAGCAATGGAGACTGTCCAGTGGGCAGCTGCACACAGGGCTATGGCTCCTTCCAAAGAGCCTGGAGAGCTGGCGGCTGCAGGGCACTTCTATGAATTCCACTCTCCTGTTCCACTTTTGAGGATCTTTCTCTGGAATAGATACTACTATTGCCTCTGTTTTACAGATGAGAAAAATGGGACCCAAAGTAATGAGGTCACTTATCTGAAATAAGTAATGGAGGGCCAGTGAGATGTCTCAGTGGATACAGCATGCAGACTGATGACCAGGTTTGATCCCCAGAACCCATGTAGGAGGGAATCAATTCCCACAGGTTGTCCTCTGACCTCCATTCGCACAGACATGGACACATACACATAATAAATAAGTAAAATATAATTTAATTAAAAAAAAGTGACAGAGCCAGGATTCAACTCTTGGAAGCCTGGTTCCAATCCCGAGCTCTTATCACTGCCAAATGTCCCCTCTAGATTCACATTCGATTATCCTACAGTCTGCAGACTGCGTTATAGTGAAGAAGTTACGATGCCCATTTTCTAGAGCAGACGACCTGAGCCAGTCTCCCCCACCCCTGCCTCCTCCGGCAGGTGCACTTAACCTCCAGGGCTTACCCTCAGCAGAGCTGCGGGGCTTGAGTCGTAGAGAAGCCCGGAAGCGGGTGCGGTCATTGAAGCTCCAACTCTTCTGCACCTTGCTGGGGCTGGATGCCTCACCCACCTGCTCACTGCTTGGTGAGGTGGGTATCGGCGGAGGTGCCAGGTGCTGTTTGGAGGGACCTGTCCGCTTCTGGGAGCTGCTCATTCGGATGCGATCTTTGATGCCCATCCGGCTGCTGGCGGAGCGGGGCAGGCCAGGGAAATAGTCAAGTTAGCCGGTGCCGAAGCAGATAGGTGGAGACAAAGCTGACCTAGCTGGTCTAGAGGGTGGCTATTGGGTCTAGATTTCCCACCAGTTACTTCCTCGGGTGTGGTGAGGGTGCCCTTATGCCTACAGGAAGGCAGATAGGTCGATGGTGAGAGTGCCCTGATGCCTACAGGAAGTCAGATAGGTTGACCGGGGATATATCCCTTCCCCAGCCCCACCTCCCATTCTTTCCCAACCCTTATCCCCATCTCCATCCCCAGACAGATAAGGGTTACACAGGAGACAGATGTCAGAGTGAAGGCAGTGAGAGAAACCGGAAGGAAGTGAGAGACAGGAGGACAGAGGATCCAGGACCAGCCCAGGTAGGTGGGTGGAGGGTGAAGGTAGCAAACCCCGTGGGCACGGACACACTGTAGGAGGAGCTCACCTGGGCCTTATTGTAAACAAGGGTTGGCTTTGTGGAAGTGAGAAAGTGTGTGAACATGTGTACCTGTATGCACATGTGTATTTACCGTGTGTATACATGTGTCCACTTACACATCCCCCTCCTTGCACTGCTGGAGCTATCTTATCCCATGCTGGTCAGGCCATGGCTTTAGGACCTGGCACAGTTGCATAAATAAAACACTGCAAACTCAGGTCTCCATCCCAGATTTCCATGTGTTTTTAGCGGTGGGGGTGCGGTGGCTACATGATATGATGGCCGGCTTAAGGGTGTGATCATCCAGAACATGCCAGGCGCTGGTCCCCTTGGTGAGGATTTGTGTGAAGTAACCTGTTGTCCTGTGTTTTCCCCTGTCTGTGTTCTATTTCCCAAGTCCTATACACATGGTCTTAGAACACCTGGAAGGGCCACCTTTCTGCCTACGTACCTGTGTGCCTGGGAACACGTGTGTGTGTGTAAGGATGTTTGTTCTCCCTGCTCTTTCTGCACCCAGCTCCCCATCATGTCCCCAAACCTTGGAGGACAAACAGAAGGAGGCCTCCATTTCCTTGAGACAGGCCCCAGTTAACCAATACCTGGTAGAGTAACTCTGTGTCCAAGAGGTTCAAGAACCATGCTATGCTTTTGGTAAGACCTCAGCAAACATCCTTCATCCCACACCCTGCAATATTAGCGCCATTTCCCCTGCTGGAGAACCCTTGCTGACAGGTCCGGAGGTTCTCACTCCGAGTGTCTAGAGCTGTAGCACAGAAAATCACCAGCCAGGTTCAGACAAAGTTTGAGAGAGGGCAGAGTTGACAAGGTGGTCCTAGTGCCTGCCTGGGGTCTTTCAGATCAAGGGCTGAGCAGATGATAGAATCTGGTTTCCGTATTAGGTGGGAGGCAGGGCCTCCATGCCGAGGGCATGGAGCAGAGAGCAGAGCCAGGGCTACCTTGGGAAAGGTGGCCCAGATGTGGGGTCAGCCTGTGGGGTGGGTCCCTGCCCTACAGGGAGAGGTTATACATCACAAGTTGGGAGTCTGGAGCTATCAGAAGGGATCCAGTCATGTTCTTCACATTTCTGGGATCTCTTTGACACACCCCAAAGATTACAAGAGAAGTTTGAGTGTGGTTTTCCCAAACTTGCCTCTGCAGACCCATTCCTGTGGGCTCTCCTCATGCTGGCAAGCACCCACACCCACCCAGGCCATGCAAGACCCTGTCCTCTGCTCCTCCAGTGGGGGGAGAGAAGGGGAGGAGACTGGAGAAGTTCTTGAGCTTCGGTCCAAGGACTGGAATTCCAGATCGCTCCTTGACATTCTGATGAAGCTTGGCCTTCCTGTTACTGAAGTGTACAATAAGGCTGTGCTTGCACCTGGCGGGAATCTCAAAGAAAGGGAGCTGAGGCTTGCACTATGAGCCTTACAAAATCCCTTTCTGGCTCTGATTCCATGATAGTGGAGAGAGTTTCTGGCCTGATTTGGGGATTCTGTAACTTTCCAGCCAGTCAAAGGTCTTGGCTCTTCTTGAATGCAAGAAGACACTGTTTTCCCCCGGAGCAGCCCTGGATTCCAACTCCTTGGGCAGGGACCAGAAAAAAGCTCACGTCAGCCTCTCTGGAGCCTGAAAGCTCAAAGAAAATGGAAAGAAATCTGGCACACGGTAGGCACCAACAGCTCTTTTCTTCCTAGGCTTTTAGAGCACACAGGGTCCAGGCTTTGGTGCTTTTAGGCCTCTAAGCCTCCCCTTGTAGGGCCCTGAATTTGCCATCCCTATTTTATTGGTGCAGAAAGAGAGAAATGAATTGCCTAAAATAAAAGCAAGGTTGGGATCCATTTTCTCTGACTTTAGAGCCTGCCTTTTCCCAGGACAAGAGTTTAGTGTGGGAACTATGGCAGTGGTCCTCAGCTGGGGGTGATCTTGTGCCTGGCATTGGAGACACAGTGAGCTACCACTCTGTAAAGGTGCTCTCCTGGCACCTCCTGGGCGGAAGCCAGAAATTCTGTCCATCATCCAAGACACATGCCATAGGCCCCAGCAAAAGAATCATCAGATTCAAAATGTCAACAGTGTTGAGGTAGAGAAAAGGGGGGAGGGGCTGCTGGTGCCTGGAGGATGGGGGGTGGCTGCACTGGTGCGTGGAAGTGGAAAAATGTGGGGGGAGAAGAAGGGGGTAAACCCTTCATTGGCTGCTCTCCAACTGCCCTGAAAACCCAGCCATAGGGAACTCTGCCATCACAGTCTAGGCTGAGAAAGGCAGACACCCATCCCTGTGCAGCCCATACAGCCCCTCTCTGACTATGGGGAAGCAGCCTTATCACTGGCCTCTCCACCCTTGGTTCTTCCTGACCTCCAACCTACACTTGTGGAGAGGCAGATCTAACACACCTTCCTCAGTGCCACCCTCAGGGAGCCCCTATTTCCTACAGACATATTTCCAAGCTTTTGAGTTTTCTTTTTTCAAGATTGGGGATAGAACTCGAGAGGTCTGCCATAAAGCTACCTCCTTCTCAGCTTCCAAATCACTTTTCAAAAGTATGGCCTTTATTTATTTATTTTTTATTTATTTATTTATTTACTTAGGAGATGGGCTATCATGTAGCCCAGTCTGGCCTGAAACTTGATATGTAGCCAAGGATAACCTTGAACTTCTGATCCTCCTGCCTCCTGTGTGACTATAGCATGCACTACCACATCCAGTTAATGCAGCGCTAGGAAGCAAACTCATGCATACTAGGCAAGCACTCTACCAACTGAGCCACACCCCGAAGGCCCTTTAACTGGCAAACACACTAAAGTCAATGAGGCCAACTTATACTTACAGGAGTCAGTCAGTTTTAGCAGAAGCAAACCCTGTTAGCACCTATATTTCACATGGAAGGAAACTGAGGCATAGAAAGCTCGGTGTTGTGCACAAGGGCACATGGCTAGCAAACTGGAGCTAGATGGTGACCTGAAATGACTATTCTAAGAATGGCTGCCTCTCAGCCAAAGCTTAGTAGGGCCCTGTCCCTGTCTCCAACCACAAGGCTCCACAAACCTAGGCCACCTGAATGCCAACAGAATGCGACTCCTACTGGGCTTGCCCCAGAGTGGCTCCAGTGGCAGCTCTCAGATCAGGCCATACTGGGCAGCAGGGGTCATCTCCCACAGCTGCGCTTTCTCTTTCACCTCCAAGCTTGATCTCTGCAGCTCCCTGACATGAGTACCCTCTCCTCTCCAGCCACCTCTTTCAGGGCTGCTCCTGGGCTAAATGTCTGACCTCAGCTCCACAGCCCCCTCTGCTTCCCTCCTGTACTGTACTCAATGCACTGAACCACGATTACTCTTTGCAGCTCTCTGGGGACCATGTTTTATTCATCACCATTTCCCCAATGCACAGAGCAGGGCCTGGCATGGGGCAGGTACCACAAATGTGGTTGTGATGCAGCTGAAAGAGCCGGGAGAAACTGGTGATGGAGGTGCTGCTCACAGTCCCTTCAGGTACCAGTGGGCTTCCCAGGTAGGTGACGGAGAGCCAGGGAGCCAGTCCCAAGGTTGACATAGGTCAGAGTGGGAAGGACCCTCAGAGAGCCTCTAGTTCAACCTGCCCATTCCACAGAAGGGAAACAGGTCCAAAGAAGAAAAGCAATTTGGCCAAGATAACATGGGAGTCAGCAGCACAGCCAGCATATCCTCAAAGCTCCTGAGAGTGTCCCTTCTGACACTGGGCCCATGCCCTAAACATCCCCAGGAAGGCGAGGGGGCTTAGGGCCCCAAGGCAGATTGCAGGCGGCAGGCACATGCACCTTGTCCTTGGCCCATCCTGTCCTCCTCTCCAACCCCTAAAGTGGGGGGAGCAAGGAGGAAAGGGGACAGGAGGAGCAGATGAGGGGGTACCTCGGTCTCCAGCTGGCGTGGATCCGAAAGAAACTCCGCTTATTACTAAACATCTGGCTGAAAAGTTGAGAACAAGACACGAACAGAGGTTAGTGACAAGAGACAGGTGGATTGAACATGGAGTGCTGCCAGGATGGGGCTGGTCTCCTGTGGCTGGAGGGAGAGAAGGATCCCCACTCAAGTCACCCTCCAGGCCCAGCCCCAGGATGCAGAGGTGCTCAGGCTCTGCATAAGAGCCCTTGGGGGTATGTCGAGCCTGCAGGGCCTCTTCTCCAGTGACTGTGTCCGTGAGACGGAGAAGTCTTGTCCTTTGCATTTTGAATGCATGCTCCATGGGATGTGGACACAGGCAGTCAGGCTTTTAGAATGCATCCCATAACCCTCAAAGGGAGGCCCTGGCCTTGGGAATGCCAGGAAGTACTGCTCCTTGGAGCCCCACTTCCTGAAAACATGCTCAGTGTGGGCAATCCCCAAGCTCCATGTGTCCAAATCAGGGTGTGGGTGGGAGGTAGCAGTATACACAAGTGTGTATACACATATGTATGTACACATATATGTTTGGGAGTATCCTAGCAGGAGTTACATTCTATTTCCTAGGGCCAAGATAGCCAAGATTAAGGACATGGCCACTTGGCTTGAGTCTGGTACAAAAGCCACAGCTCAATGGCCCCTGCCCCAGGTTCCTGAATCATTCCACCATCAGACACACAGACACAGATACACCAAAGCAGACAGACACAGTGTTAATAATGCCAGGCTTTCAGCATTCATCTGTTCCCAGGCCTCTGAGGACTCAAGGATCCAGAATCACGAAGAGGCACAGGGTCCAAGCTCCCATCCATTCCTAGTGGCTTCTAATTCAGGTGAAGGGAGACAAGAATGAACTTGAAGCTTAGAGTCCATATTTGCCAGAACGCCAAACCTTATGAGTTTCTGGCTATAAGTTGTGGTTTGGAAAGCACAGGACCTGCAGGCAGTGATGGAGAACCCAAGTCAGGTTGTGCCATGGACTTCTCTTAGAGGGAGCTCCCCATCTAGCTTGGCCAATCATTCCTCTCCCTGAAGTTCCAGACCTCCTAACACTCGACCAGTAAGAGCCCTCACTGCAAGCATGGAAAAGACCCTGCTCTCCCATCCCCATCAATCCATTCTCCAAGCCCCTTCAGCCCCAAGCAAGAACCCAGAACCCACGAGCAGCCTGTATAACTATATGCAGGTTAGGCACAACTCTGACCCCTGACTAGTGTCAATGTTTTGCCAAGAGCAGAGTTACTTGATGCCTTTCTCCAGGCACACAACAGAGGTGAGTTTCTCTGAATGTGGAGGGACTTGCCTCTTCCCTGGCTGCTAATGTTGGACTTGGCCTTAATAATGCCCCAGACTCAAGAAACAGATGTCCACCTGGCTAGTTCAAGGATGATGTGTGGGACGAGGCAAAGGAAGAACATGGGCAAAGCGAAGGAGAGCATGACGGAACCGAACTGACCCTTGACCTCAAAGCTAAACTCTCATAGAAGCAATCACTTTTTCCCTAAGACATAGGAGGGGCTTCCATTATCCTAATGTGCTTGGGATTCCTCCAGTTAGGAACATGTAGACGAAGCAAGTGTCGTTCTGTCTTGATTCTTCTTTCAACAGGCAAAAGCTCCAGGTCAAGATGGGAGAGAGGCTGGGGGCAGCAAAGAGTATCTCAGTACAGAAGGAGAGAGCCCCGGCGGTGTCGGGGGGGAACCTCTCTGCTCTAGCGAAGCTGCAGACAAGAGCTGCAGAGATAAGCGTGTTAGTCACTGGCGGAGTTTTACGCAGGTCCTGTGGCAGTCTTAGTCACAGAGTTCTCTTCCAGCAGGCATCTGCTTCCCGCATGCGGGGGGGGGGAGGGGAGCCCTGCCCTCACACCCCAGAACAGAAAAGCGCCCTCCATTACCTGAGCCGTAAGCACCTGGGGCCAGCGGCCTCCTCCTCTCTCCAGCTTCCCGGGAGGGATGGGGGTGCAGGGATGGAAGAGTGGTGGTGGGGGTGGGGTGGAATATGGAAACAGAAAGAAAGAGGACAATGGTATGAACAGTGGAGGTGACAGGAGAGAATGGTGCGGACAGCTCTCCTTCTCAGACCCTGGGAGACCCAGAGAACAGAAAGGTAAGTCCAGTGTGGCCTCTCTAGAGAGGACCCTCAGTCTGTACCTGTGGCCATCTGACGACAACTACCAGGTCTCACAACAATGCCAGAGATTTCCCCCAAACAGGTCCATACACCCATGTGCTGGCTGGAGGAGGTCTGAGAGAGGGTGAGACAGAAAATGGAAAAGGAAGAGAAGAAGCAAGAGGAGGTGGTGGCCTCTGGGGGCCCCTACCTTTCCCCAGGGCAGAAGGAGGTGCTGCCCGGCCGGTGGCAGGTGGCAACGGGCGGGTAGCGAGAGGGCGCTCCATCAGGTACTGGCGCCCGCCTCACCTCCAGGGGCCGTAGGCCCCCATTGCGGGCCCGTTGTACGTGCTCAAACAAGAGGGCCAGCTCTCTGCAGGAGAGGGCGCCATCAGCTAGAGGCAGGGCTTTGGGGACACCACCCACCTCACCCAATGGGCCCAGGGCTACTGATCCTACCAAGTCTTGAGCCACCCTCTAAGGGTGCTCACAAATACCCAGGCCAGAACAGGCGGGGTGAGGATGATAGCCTTCTCCCCCTCTGCAGAATTTTCTGGGAAATGGGAAGGAATCTAGGCATGGTTATGTGGGTTGGGCACAACTCCAAAGCACCCACACAAAGAGGGAATTGAGTCCAGCTGACTCTGCTCCTCTTCACGGAGCTGTGCCTACCAAGCGGCCATCAGCAGCTCTGAAATCCTTAGTCTCCCAGCCTGACTTGGGTTTTAGGAGGAGACTGGAGCTGAAGACAGATTTCATAGGGTGTCCAGCCCCTCTTCTCTGCCCTGTGCTATTCCTCCTACCACAAAGTTCCTGGAGATGGGATGGGGCTGGGTATCCACCCACTCTCCAGACTATTTCCTATTGCCATAACCAGGAAGGTAGCCGCCCCTCAGCCCTCACCTGCCTTTCCAACGGAGCCCAAATCTTCAGGCCAGGCTGTTCCTCTTACCAGGAAACCCAGGCTACCCCACCCAAAGTTTCCAGGCTACCCCATCCAGAGTGTTCCCACACTTCCACGGCAATTTCTAAGCACCAGTCCCTGCTCTTGCTCTTGTTTGGCCTTGATCCCTTAGAACATCTTCCTCCTCCCCAAAGAGGCTGCTTCAAATCCAGCCTCTAGCTCTGCCTCTGCCAGGTATGAAGATGGGGAGAGGGAGGAGTGACGTGGGGGAGCCCCCTTCCCTGCCCCTACCTCCTACTCCTCCCCTGGGAAGCCTGTGGGACTGGGAGGGAGCAAGAGGGGGCCAGGTGCGGGCGAGTGGGATCACGCAACAGCTGCTGGAGGATAGCTAATGAGGCAAAGACGGTGGAGAGAAGCGCTGAGCACAGCAGCCCAGACTAGCACGCAGTCCATGCCACCCTGCCTGTGGGACTGAGCCAACCAAGCCGGATCTGCAGTCTTCATTCCTGCCCCAGGGCCTGGCCAGGCACCTGGCTCCACGCACCTTGATGATGCTATTAATAACCTCCGGCAGGGAGCCACCCCCATTCAGTCTGAGCTCAGCCTGGGCCAGCAGGACAGACCCATTGCTGGCCTCAGAGGTTGCTGTCCAGAACAGTAACAGGGATCACACAGTCACAGACAGGGGCTCTGGAGCGGGCACACGTTTCTGCCATAGCACCATCTCTAACCAGCGATACATTGGTTGGTACAAGCTACTGTGTGCCCACTCAGGACTGAGGAGAGATGGGCTGGCTGTCGCTTCCCTAGGTGGCATCACCTATTGGTGAGCATGTAGATTGCCAGCACTCCATGTGTGCGGCTCAGCTTCAGAGGCAAAGCTGCACCCAGACCCGGAGCCCAGTGGACACAGAAGAGCTGAGGAAAGAACCAACCAGGCTCCAAGTTATGCAGGACCTGAAGCGCCAGCCCCAAGGGCTCTGTTGGAGCAATCTCCTCTCTCAACCCTGAGGGCATCTTCTCAAGGGGCATTAATGCCAGCCCCGACCCACTCCCACTCCAGCAGCACCTACCTGAAAGATGGGAGGATACTGTCATAGTAGTACCAGGTGGCTGTCAAGTAGGCCCTGCTTGTGTCAGTGGAGTACAGGCGCCACGCAGCCTGAGGCATGGGGAGAATGGTGCGTCATAAAAGTCGTTAGCCACCCACCAACCCTCTGCCCCCAAGGGAACAGGGTCCCAGGCCAACTGAGAGTGATACCCAGACCAGAGGCCAAGTCTAATTCCGTAGCCACCACCCAAGAAACCATGACTTCCTCAAGGTGAACCAGTAAATCGGCACCAGAGCCAGGGGCCTACAAACACTGGGACAGAGCTGGGGTCTGTGGTCAGGCAGGCATGAACTTCTAATCTGTGAGGATAAAGGGACAGGTGCCAAGCTCAGCGCCTGGCACACTTAAGGCCAGGGTCTGTGAAGCCCTCCCGCTAGCTCCCTTAGCTAAGTACACATTCACAGAGTCTGGTTAGTGTCTTTCTTCATAAGCTGCATCTTGGGCCCCACTGCATCCTCAGTGCCAAGTACAGTATCTGGCACACGCAGGTGGTTCTGCGAATGTTTGGGGAGGGAATGTTGACTAAGTGAATGGCTTTACAAATAGCGACTATGCTGTATTTTCATCAGCCGCCTACTGCTACCATGGGACTACTAGGGCCTGAGGGAGAACAGAAAAGATTATTGACCACAAACTCTGCAGCAGCCACGAACTCTGCCGCAGAAGAAACTATGGTCAGAGGTAGTTTTCTACAGTGAGAGGAAAAACTGTCTCTCTCCATCCAGGTAAAAAGGGTCTGGGAAGGACTGTGAATGGATTGATCCAGCCAGGATAGGAAGATACAGAGACTGTTAGGCAGGACAAAGCAGAATTGGGGCAGCCCCAGATGCCTCCCCTCCTCTGGGTGCCTCTTGTCCTTAAGGGGTTGCCACAAGTGACCTCACCAGCCTGGCGCCTTCCGAAGACAGAAATATTTTTACTTCCTGCTTGCCTGCGTCCCTGGCATGGGCTGGGGAGCAGCTGCCAGAGCTCTCATTAATTATGGGTACCACAATACCAGCTGTCTCTCAGCAGGGATCGTGCCAATTGCCTGCCCCTACAATGCCCCTCGGGAGGCCAGCTCTGAGAGGACAGTGGCCATTGTGTCCCAAGGGATGCTAAGAAGAAAAGGCTGGGCTGGTCGTTGAAGATAGCAGGGAAGGAGAGAAGGTACTCTACCCTGGGAAGGAGAGATAAGGAGGGGCCGAGTCAGCCTGGGGTTTGAGGGTCAGAGGGTGGTGTGCTGGGGAGCAGCAGCGGTGTGCTGGGTCAGGACTCCTCAACTATTTCCTACGGGAGTTCTCCCGCATGCCCCTATGCTGGAGAGAGGCCAAGGTAGCAAAAGGCTTACAGATCAGAGTCCACTCCGATCACGTCCATCACACTGAGGGAAGCTGAGACTACATGCTTTCTATACCTGCTCCTATCTCTGGCCACTCCTCCTCTATTTCCTTCTCACCTCCCCATTAAATGCTGGCAATTCTGAAAGTCCAACTTTGAACCATCTCCTTATTGTATGACTTCCTGAGGACACAGTGAGTGTATCACAGTGCCAGGACTGAAGCAGGCTGACAGACAACTACCCAGTTTCAAGATGGTGGAGTTAGATCTGCACTAGAATATGGGAGTCTCTGGTCCAGGCTCTCCCCATCCCTGGTCATGGCTGCAGTTGGCAACAGGGTGGCTTTAGGGAGTTTGAAACCCACTCTTTGCTGCAGGGGAACATTACTGACAACATAGTCAGCACCCCAGCTCTGTCCAATGTGGCATGTGACACCCTCCTGTGGTAATTTGAATATAATTGGCCCCCATAATCTCACAGGGAGCCGCACTATTAGGAGGTGTGGCTTTGTTGGCCTTGCTGGAGGAAGTGTATCGCTGTGATGAGGGCTTTGAAGTTTCCTATGCTCAGGGTACCACCCAGTGAGTCAGTCTACTTCCTGTTGCCTGCAAGATGTAGGACTCTGAGCTACTATCTGCCTGCATGCCACCATGCTCCTGTCATGATGATAATGGACTGAACCTCTGAAACTGTAAGGAAGCCACCCCAATTAAATGTTTTTCCTTTATAAGAGTTGCAGTGGTCTAGCCAGGTAGTAGTGGCGCACACCTTTAATCCCAGCACTCGGCACGCAGAGGCAGGCGGATCTCTGAGTTCGAGACCAGCCTGGTCTACAAGAGCTAGTTCCAGGACTGGCTCCAAAGCTACAGAAAAACCTTGTCTCAGAAAAAAAAAAAAAAAAAAAAAAAGAGTTGCAGTGGTCTTGGTGTCTCTTCACAGCAATAGAAACCCTGACTTACCCCCCCCCCCGCCAAGTCATGTCCCTCTCTGATCTTTGAAGTAGAGCTGTAGTTTTTAAATTGGGACACATGGGTCAGTGCACAGGGCTGACAAGCACCAGCCCTCCTAAGCATCATGTACCTGGATGAGGTTGGCTGCTGGCATCCTCCGCTTCTCAAAGTGCTTCTGCCTATGCTGCTCCTGGACCTTCAGGGCAAAGCCAGAGCCCAGGATGCCCTACGGAGATAGAGCATGGTTGCAGGCAGTGTAGGGAGAGGACAAGAGCATACTAGAATGTTCCCATACCTGCCCATCTGAGGCACCCCGGGTTGCCCAAGACAAACTTAGGTTTGTCAAGTCTTGGCCCCAGCCTCCCTCCCCCACCAGCAGGAACTCACGGCAGGCAGGGCAAAGAAGGAGATGCCCAGTAAGGCGAAGCCGGCAGCTAGAACCCTGCCCAGCCATGTATGTGGCGTCTTGTCCCCATAGCCAATGGTCGTCAGTGTAATCTGGAGATACAAACATGTTACCCATAGGACTGGGAATGGGGTGAGACACAAGGACTTGAAGGCATAGCAAGTGCAAGAAGAAAACCAATGACAAGGACTTCCCCAACAAACTCCTCTAGTGGCCCCGGGGACTGATCTCAAGGACTTCTCAGGGAGACTGGAGGGGTACAGATTCTCACGCTAGTTAAAGAAGAGCAGTACAGGCCACAAGGGCTGAGTGAAGGGCTGGATGTGGGGGCACAAGCAGGCCCAAGAGTGTAGTAGGGGCTAGTATAGGGACTGGTCTCAGGAGCCCCAACCTAAGCTTGAGTTGGGGCTCCGTGGTAAGGGAATAGAACCTAGGAAACGTCCTGGGAAGTCCCTAGGGGGAAGGGCGGACCTGCACAGAGCCTCACGCACCGTCCCCCACCAGAGCGAGTCAGCATAGGAGGAGAAGTCGGAGTTGGCGTCCTTCTCAGCCAGGTAGACGAGGAAAGAGGCAAAGATGAGCACCAGGAACCCAATGTACCAGGCGGTGATCAGCTCCTGAGGGAAGGAGGAGAGGTGCCAGTCAGGGGATAAGGATATAACACTTCTCCAGTTGCCTTCTTCTTCAAGGAAGGAGCCCCTGCCTGGCCTTCTCAGAAATCCCCAGAGCCAGACCTCAGACCTGCCTTTAATTTTTTTCAGGCTTCAACCCTTCTGATCCCTTCCCAGCCTCACCCTTAGGGCCTACCCAGTTTCCCATTCCACTGGGAGCAGACCTCTCCAAACCAAGGGGCTTGCAATTGTAACCCTTAAGCCCTACCTCTCAGGCCCTGCCTTAAACGCCATCCCTGCTAGCTCCAGCCGCCTTGAGCCCGCCTCCCAATGTAGGCCCCGCCCCCTCCTCTGGTCTCTTACTATTAGGTCCCACCCCTGCTCAGGTCCAGCCCCTCTCTCAGATAGGCCACGCATTCCAAGCCCTAATAGTTCTTGCCCCAGTGTAGGCCTAGCTCCCATCAGTCCTTGCCTAAACTGCCCGTGCCTGCCTCCAGTCCCCATTTGCCCAGCGTTGGCCCCGCCCCAGCTCCGCCTCTTGCTTGCACCTTGGGTAGTTTCCAGGAGCTTCATTCTCCCCCACCTTTCCGAGCCTTACCTTACTGTGCGCGTAGACCACCGAGCCCAACAGCTTCCACGTGCCGCCGCGGCGGTCCATGCGCACCATGCGCAGGATCTGCAGGAAGCGCATACTGCGCAACGCGGACGTGGCAAAGATGTTGCCCTGTGTGCCCGCAGCGATCACCGCCACCGAGGCCACAAACACGATGAAGTCTGCAGGGCAGAGGTGTCGAAGTCACTAGCCCACCTCGGGTCAAGACCTGGGGTCTGGGACTCCTGGGACTGTTATGGGTGGGGTTGCAGATTGGGAGGGTCCACTAAATTCATGAGGAGCCAAGATGGGATCAAGGATGAGATCAAAATGCCTCCGTGAGGCTTGGGGTGGGACAGGATAGGAAAGGCTTGTACCGATGACACAGAAAGGTTTCCTGGCGAAGCGGAGGCGGCCCTGCCATCCTCTGTAGCGGCAACAGCAGCCAGCCGACCAAACGCGGATTATATATTCCAAGCCAAAGACCACAATCATCACGAATTCCTGTGGGAGACCAGGACCCAGATCAAAGCCCAACCCTGGGTTAGGAACATCGGCACTTGGTTAGGTTCCTCTTATACCTGGAAAGATTTGAAAGAATTCCAGAGGGGAGTTGACCTCCTCTTTGTCCTTCCTCCAGGGGGAAAGAGAAGCCCAAGTCTGCCCCCATACACAAGTGTCTAGCTCTATAAGAAGCCTGAGTTTTTTCTTCTCCCTGCCCTGAGCCTTCTGGCCATTTTAGACTCTCAGCCCTGGTTGAGTGCCGTCAAGTGTGACTCTCTGTTGGCGGAAGGCTTTCCTTCTAGTGGTGTACTTTTGTTTAAAAGGGTAAGGTTTGCTTCTGTTCTGGAACAGAATGGAGCCTACTCACCTAGTCTATCCTGGGCTCATCCTCAGGCTTCACACAGCACAGGCCATCTCCCTGAACCAGCTATCAAGCCAAGAATGAGCCAGAGAGGAGCAGCATTGTCTGCTCTCTGACCACAGTCTAGGAAGCCTCTCTCCTGGGGAGACACTAAAGGGGACTCCCAGCACTCACCAAGATGAGGAGACACTCGTTGGCAAGTTCCTGGTGCTCCTGGATAGTGGACAGCACGGACAGCACCAGACAGCTGAAGACTAGCAAAAATCTGCAATTGGAGCACAATGGGGAAGGTTAGATGGCTGGGGAATAGTATGACTGAGGGTCCCCGGGCAGGCGTTGCAGTCAGGAGACTCACTATTTGGGTAGAATTCTTCGGAAAACAGAATCCAAAGCAGAGTCGTTAAGCACAGACATCTCCCAAGCCCTCTCCAGAGGTCCCTGGTGTAACTGGGACTCAGAGAGGAGGCCTCCCAGCTTTGTTTGGGCTAGCAAGAGAACACAGAGGCTCAGCGGTTCCCAGCCTCGCCACCCACTGGCCTTGGCTCCGTTTTAAGGCCCAAGTAAAGTGTTCCAGAGGTCACCAGAGCTCAGAAGCTATGGCCTGAACTGAAGAACAGGGACAGCTGCTCAGCCTCCATGTTTTTATGGAATTCATAGTGATTCAGAAGGAGAAGCGAGGGACTGAGAGGTGGCTCAGCAATGAGAGCGTTTGCTGTGTGACCTTAAGTCCCCTGTTTGAATCCCGAATACACACGTGAGAAGGCCGAGCATGACCACATGTGTCTATAACCCTAGTGCTGGGACCAGAAACAGGCAGATCGCAGCAGCTCACGGGCCAGTCAGTTCTGTGGAAACAGTAAGCTTCAGGGTCACTGAAGGACCCCGTCTCAAGGGAACAAGGCAGAGAATGATATCATAGGGCACTCGGTGTCCTCCTTTGACCTCCACAGACACTCACACCTGCAATCAGACACACACACACCACAAACAAAAAGGGGACAGAGACGACATGGACGCAGCAACACAGGGATGGAGGAAAGGAAAAGAGGATCTGGCAGTGAGGAGCCAAAGGCCTGGAACTACCCAGGGGGCAGCGTAAAGCTCCCAAGTGGCCCTACTAGAAAGGAACATTCTAGAATGTAACTCATCCAACACTTTCCTTGTTGTTGGTTGCACATGAAGAAACAGCGGCTTACAGCAGGAACGGGGTCCACCAGGGTTGCTGAGTATTTCCAGGGCTGACCTGAGATTGGAGCGGGAAGTCCCCCCAGAAGAGAGGAAGTGGGGAGAGTCCACAGTCAGGTGCCTTGAGGCATGGACATGCACAGGAGGGCTGCAGATATAGGGAGGGGAGTGTGGGCTCTTTGGAAGGAGGTGTGCTAAGCATGCCCCTGCCCTAGCAAACACCAGAAGGAATAATGTGCTTGTTCCCTGGAAACACATAGCAGGGCACTGACCAGCCAGCCTTCCCATGCACGCGTCCTCAGAGCTCTACTGATGCCTTCACCATCACAGCCTCTGCACACCTTCATCCCTATGCAAACTCATCTGTTCCCCAGAACCTCTGCTACTCCCCTTCTGGAGCCTGCCTTTCTGTCTGTGCCCCAGGGGTTGCTCTTTCTTACAGAGTCTTGCAATGTAGTCCAGGCTAGCTTTGAACTCTATCTCCCTCTCCTGTCTCAGCCTTCCTAGTTCTAGGATTACCAGTGTGCAACACCATGCCCAGTCCAAATCTCTTTCCATTTATTTTTATTTCTGTTCCAGCATTCATGCAAACTGTGTGTGTGCATGTGTGTGTGTATGTGTGTGTGTGTGTGTGTGTGTGTGTGTGTGAGAGAGAGAGAGAGAGAGAGAGAGAGAGAGAGAGAGAATGTGTGTACTCCTAAGAAAACCACTGGCCTCTTCTAGTCAGCCTCCTTCTCTAATATGGGCTGATGGGCAATTGAGAGTAGGGTCTGGCCCACTTACCACTCCCTGAAGGGCAGCATCTGGTGCCACAGGAAATGCCCCTGGATCAAGGAGGCAAGAAGCAGCTGTCGGTGAGGGCTTCAGATGAATGAGATTGGAGGCCTCTGTGGCCAGTTCCAGCCCAGAGCTGAGTCAGCAAAGACACAGGGCAAGTGGAGAGGGAAGTATATCCTGCACTCCTCAGATTCAGTCACTAATCACAGGACCAGCAGCAGCCAGGCTCCCTGTAACGGGAGCTGCAGCTGACACAGAGCGGTACTGGTAGGGCTGCAGTGGGGACATCAGGGGCCCTCACTCTAGCCCAGTTCCTCCACTGCCTTTCTCTGCATCCCCAAGACCTCAGGCAGTCATGGGTATTCGCAGTTCTCTGTTGAGCACTTCCAGAATTCATTTCCTCTTTTTTTTTTCCTTGCCACTTCAATAGTTAGTTACACAGGCATTAATTATCCACAATAGTCTATGCCAAAAAAGCAGATTACAAAACCTCAAGGGTCATGTGATCCTGATGTTTTCAAAAGAGACACCTTTTTACATATGCACCAATAGTGGCAAAAATGAAGTAATTCCGGTTTTGCTTTTTTTTTCTTTCTTTTCTTTTTCTTTTTTTTCTTACCTGTGCTTCCTAAGATTCTTTTTTAGAACGAATATGGACTGCTTAAATAATAGCAAACTAATGTACCCCACTTATTTGTTTTGCAGTGCTGGGAAGCAAACCCAGGGCTTTCTAATCAAGAGCTCAGTTATTCAGCTTTATTCTCAGACCCTGTGGTCCTGTGGTGGATTGAATGAGATTGCCCCATAGGTTCATATATTTGAATTCTTGGTTCTCAGTTGGTGGACTGTTGGGAGGAACTAGGAGGTGTGGCCTTGTTGGAGCAGTTGTGCCACTGGAGGTGGACTTTGAATTTCAAAAGTCCAGGACACTCTCAGTCCCAGCTCCCCCTCCCTTCTGTCTGTAGATCAGGATTTAGCTCCCAGCCAGTTCTCCAGCACCATGCCTGCCTTTTTGCTTGCATGTTGCCATGCCCCTCACCATGATGAAAATGAACTAATTCTCTGAAACTGTAAGCAACCCCCAGTTAAATGCTTTCTTTTATAGGAGTTGCCTTGGTCATGGAGTCTCTTCACAGCAATAGAACAATGACTAAGACAAGTCTCTAACACTTTTAAAGATTGATTTTACTTGTAATCGTGTGTGTGTGTGTGTGTGTGTGTGTGGTGTGAGGGAGTCTGTGCACATGACTGTAATACCTTGTGGAGGTCATAAAAGGGTGCCAGGTCCCCTGGAGCATGACTTACAAGTCGTTGTAAGTGCCTGATGTGGGCGCTGGAAATTGAATTTGGGTCCTCTACTAGAGTAGTATATGTATACGTGTCTTGCCTGCAAGTATGTCTGTGTACCACGTGCACACGGTGGCTGAGGGGCCAGGAGATGCTGGATCCTCTGGAACTGGAGTGACAGACAGCTAGTCACCATGTGGTGCTGGGAATGGAATGTGGGTCTTCAGAAGAACAGTCAGAGCTCTTAAACACTGAGCTGACTCTCCAGCCCCACCCCCTCCCTCATCACAGGGGCCTTTGCTATATTAACAGGACCAGTCTCAAACGCCTAGCTAAAGAGATCCTTCCTTCTCACCTCTCAGGAGATGGGACTACAGGCATGCAACACTGTCCTCAGTTTATCTTTTAAATAATTTTATATACACACACAATAGTGTGTATTTCTTTTCTTCATTATTTGGGCATCAAACTCAGGTTGCCAGGCTTGCCAGCAACTACTCTTACCCAGTGAGCCACCGCACTGACTCCCATTGACACCAGTTATTAATATTTTATTTATTTACTTATTTACTTAGTTAAACAGGGTTTCTCTACACCGCCTTGACTCAAACTTGTGATTCTCCTGCCTTTGAACTAACAAGGATTGCAGGTGTGAGCTACCTGTCCAGCACCACTAGTTTATTTTTTTAAATGCATTTTCCAAAAAAGAAATACAAACCAGAAAAAAAATCCCTTTCAGTCCTGCCCCCAGCCCTTTCTATATTCACAACTCTGTGCCTAGCAGGTGTGAGATTGTGGCAGGCTTTCCTGAGAGCCAGCTCATTATGCCCACCTACCAGTTCAAAGTTTCTCTTGGGTATCTAGTGGCCCCTGGAACCAAACATGTCCTAAACTAGAATCTCAACACCCTGTAAGATCTTCTTACCTCCACCCTAGTAGTCAGTGATGGTTCCAGGGAACTGAGGCCAACTATCTGAGGCAGCTGCAATTCTTTTGTCTTATACTCCCCACCTCCTGCTCTGGAGCAAGTTCAGTTGGCTCAACCTTCAGCTTCTATCAGACCACTCCCAGCTCCTGACCAAGCCCCCACAATCGGACGTGGAGCTCCCAGCCTCCACTCTCCTCTTCACACATCACCTGCTCCTTCAATCTCCTCGCAATTCAAAGCTGGAAAGCATCACTGCTGAGAAACTCTCGGGTCACACTTGGAGAGCTAAGGTCAAACTCTTCAGCCTTGCCAGCGTACCCTCGGAGGTCTACCCCACCCCAACCCTGTCCACCCACCTCTGCACCAAATTCCCTCTGCTCTCGTACTCACTAACTGCAACATCCTAGCTCCCTGGGCCTGCCAGGAGCTCATCTAAGTATGTCCACCTCCAGGCTTTGCTGGTTTGTTCTGTTGGCTGCTCTCTTACTCACTCAGGTGCCTGCTCCAATGCCACTTTCTTGATGAGGCCTTCCCCAGCATCCTCTCTACAACAGTGGCCTCATATGCTGTCCCTCTTCTTTTCCCTGACTGACTGGCTTCACAGCACTGAGAAGACAAACAGCAGGAATTCACACTAAGCCAACATCCAAACACCCTGTCACTAAACTAAAGTTGCATTTTGAATCAAGGGAGGAATCTCCTAAACTCAGCACACCCATCCTGACTGAACAGACTCCCCAGCATCTTTCCTAAGATGTCCCTAACCTAGACCAGCTCCACTGGGCAAATACTGCTCACAAATCCCTTGACCCTGCTGGGAGTAGCAGTGTACACCTTCAACCCAGCACTCTTGAAGGTAGGAAGATCACCACAATTTAGGGGCCAGCCTGATCTATACAGTAAGTTCTATGCTAGCTGGGGACATAGAAAGACTCTGCCTAAAGCAACAACAAAACCCTGAATTTCACCTTCCCTTCCTTTAATCACTGGCAGGGATGAGAACTTTTTTAACCTAGGCCCCCAATTGATTAGAAAGGATGTGTTGGAGCTGAAGATGAACAACACCCTGTTCCTGTCACCTGAATAATTATTCCTCTCTTCAAGATGAAGACATGAGACCCAGGACTGACAGATCCCACAGTAGCAGATCTGAGGCTAGAAACCTCTCGCTTCTGGCCTCAATGCCACCTTGGCCTTAGCCATCGCAAAAGGATGCCAGATGTTCTTGGGGAAACACAGCTCAAATGGCTAGAGCTTAGGAGATGGAGAAAGTCTGGCCACGCTGGTGTATGACTTCATCATATAACAAGTAAGACTGCTTGAGGATTGTTCCCGGGTGCTCTGGGCCTCAGTTTCTCTGACTGCAAGAGTAGAGATGGTATAGAGGTGGCTGGCCAGGGCCTTTGTGATCTCCCTAGCAGAGTGCCAGACTGGAGGCCCCTTTCTACTACATAAGTGAGATATCTAGGGATGTTATGCCAGTCTGAGGGTGTACACAGGTCCTGGAATATACACTTTAAGGGGAGCTATGTTATACAATGAGAATTGCTTCTCAACAAAGCTGTTGAGAGAGAGAAAAAGAGGGTCAAATGTCTATATTCTGTCAATTATATTTTAATAAAATGCTGATTGGCCAATAGCTAGGCAGGAAGTATAGGCGGGACAACCAGATGGGAAGTAGAGCCAGGTCAATGAAAACAGGAGAATTCTGGGAAGAAGGAAGTTCATTCCTCTGCAGTTGTGAGCCCGCCACAGAAGAAGCAAGATGTGACTGCATCGCTAAAAAAAGGTACCGAGCCATGTGGCTAGCACAGACAAGAATAATGGGCTAATATAAGTTCTAAGAGTTAATAAGAAGCCTGAGCTAATGGGCCAACCTCTGTGTGATTTCTTTGGGACTTAACGACTGTGGGAACGGGGCAGGACAGAAAACTCAGTCAAAAGAGAGAGGGGGGGTGAAGAGAGAGAGAAAAAGAGGAGTATTAACTTTCCTAAAGTCATAATGTAAGACCTGAACCCAGGACCACCTGGACCACAAGGTCAAACTATTTCTCTGAGCTTCAAGTTCCCAGCCAATCACACAAAGGCAGGGGACACTGAATGATGAGTAGATTCTCATCAGCCTACTGACTCTTCAGCAGTGGGGTGAGAAGGGAGAAGATCAATCATTGGTTCCGTTTCAGAATCCCTAGAAACATCCCTGGAAGGACATATGGCAGGTGGAAAGGAGGATGGCAGGGATTCTCACTGCATGAAGGATGGGTTGCCCCCAAGTTATCTGAGCAATACTTGCTTCAGAAACACTAATCTCATCTACACTCAGTTGATTTACGGTCAAGCCAGAAATAAATAATCCAGATCCCAAGATATTGGCAAGCATAGCAAGGGGGACACACTGGGAGAGCTGGTGACTGTCCTAAAGAGATTGAGGCTGCTCCAAGAAGATGTTGGTTCAGCTGAAGCAGAGACATAACCAGACAGGGACAGGGGTGATCCAGACCGAAGAAGCAAGGTATGACAGTGGCAAAGATGTGGGAGTCTGTGGAAGCCAGCCCAGAAGGCTAGCAGTTCTAGACTCAGTAGGGAACACCAAGAGGGACCAATCCATGAGAGCACCCTTCTGGTATTAGAATGTGCTTCTAAAGGTGGCAATGGGGAGCCACTGGGGAGTTTAGAGAGGAAGTGACAACTCCCACTTGTGTTTCAGGTCCACCACCCACGTAATGTAGGCCATGGAGTAGGATAAAGATGCAGACGAGAAATACTAGGGTCCAGGATAACTCATCTGGGAAATGATAGCAGTCTGGACTGGCAAATAGAAACAGAAAATAGAGAGGACTGAATGGACTGGTGGCATTGGAGGAAGGGGGACTCAGGGACAACAAGGAAGAACGACTCCTCTGTTTTCGACAAGGACACTGAAGTGCTGGGTAATGCGGTGGGAACTGAGAGACCCCAGAGGAGAGGCAGGTATTGGGGGCAAGGCATGCTGGGTAAGAAGACAGAACTGGGTAGAAGAATAATGTGAAGATATTGGGGTAGACATTGGGACAGCTGCCACAATCCAGTGAGCATGCGGTGAATCTAGAGAAGGACCCAGTGACACCCTAGCAGTGTAAAGGGAGGAGCTCTCTGTCCCTAAGAGTTGACCCAAGATGGGAAGGAAACCGGAAGAGAGGCACAGAAGTCAAAAGAAGCAAGTATAGACAAGCAAGAGGGGAGGAGGGGACGGCAGTGTCCAAGCCCTGAACACCTACAGATTTGGTGACATGTTGATCACTAGGTCCCTTGGTCTGGGCAGCCTCACAGGCAGAGAAAAACCTGAACAGGCCCAGATGGAGTGAGAGTACGTAGGGGTGGGAGTGGCCAGGACCGCCAAGGAGAAAGGCCAAGACAGCTGGAGATAGATGGACACAGGACTCTTTCTCAGAAGAGAGAGGAGTGGGAGGAGCCAGAACCGGAAGCTGAAGCCTGGTACAGAGTGGAGTATGCACAGGATGGATTCCCAGGCTGGCAGGGTGAGGGGAGAAGAGGTAGGCGATGGTTCAGAGGGAGACCAGGCTGGGTGAGGGAGGGAGCTGAGCGTGGGTACCCAGGACCTAAGAGAAGGGGTGGGCTTCTGTGGGAGCTGAAGGGTGGAGCCTGAGAGGGCTGATGGGTATTAAAACCTGCATCATCCCGGTCTGGTTTTTCTGTTTTTGTTTTTGTTTTCCAGGTTTGAAAATGGGGTGAGGAAGCAGCCATTGTGAATGGAATTGGGGGATGCTTTCCTCACCAAGCCAGACGCGTGCCCTTTGCCATCTTTCCTGCTGGACCTCCCTCCACTTTTCCCTCCCTCCAAGGTCCCGCCCCCAGCCTGAGCCTTGCCAGTCAGTGCCTGGGACCTGCCTAGCAACCAGCTGGCTCCCTGATATTTGCCTCTGTCCGGGCAGTACGTGACTCCTTTGCTTTCCAGACTGGGGCCCCCTGAGCAGGGCTGCTCCGTTCCTCTCAGCGGGGAAAGCCTGGTGGCAGACTCACCACTCAGGCAAGATTCATGGAGGGCAGAAGCCATGACTCCCAGTCCACCTGCCTACCGAAAGGTATTTCTTGAGCTTCAAACCAGAACTGAGGCTAAGAAGGGACTTCAATAGACTTGACAGTCACATCCCGACATGGGGGCTGCAGAAAAGCCTGAACTGTCCCACAGCCCTCTAAGCAGGGGGAACACTTGCTTTATCTTGTGGGTTGGGGTGTTGATGGGAGGGGCGTTAAGTGGGCCTCAGAGCGTGGCTCTTTCCAAGAATCCTCAAGGGCTGGGAGGAGAGTTTTCCCTGATCCAGCGATTCTAAATACGGCAGAGGGAATAAGAACACGTGACCCAGGGCCCCACACAAGGCTGCTTCTGGCACAGCTGTATCTCTGGGCCAGAGGTCCATAACGGGGCTCAGGGACGGGATGAGGTCTTAAAGGAGCCTTAGTTTCCCTGACTGTAACATGAGGGAGAGAGGCAATCCAATAGTGCTAAGGTCACTTCAGCTTTATGACTGACTGTCCAGCAAGGCAGTAGGAGATAGAGACAGCCCTCAGCTTAGTTCTACTTTCTCCAAGGATGTCCCTGGAGGGACAGCAGCTGCCAGCACATAGTGCAAACTATGAAAAAAAATTAAAATGCCTCCTATTGGAGGACCAATTAGAAAATGCATTCCCTTTAGCTCGACAAGTTGCAAAAACTTGACCCCTTGAACTGGCTCCATTAGAAACTGGAATTGCTTGCTGTGGGCTGACCCACCCCGAGCCACTGGAATCCTCTCAGCCCAGCTGGGCACCTCATGGAAGACCCAGGGATGACTCCACGGCCCCTCCTGGCTGGAATTTGAACCAAGAAGGCTCCACCAGCTGCACACGGTAGCATACATGTTTGAAACCCTAACACTTACGAGGTGAAGAAGGAGCATCAGGGCCAATGTCAGCTACACAGATGGTTCAAAGCCAGTTTGAAGTACATGAGACCTTGGCTCCAAAAAATAAAACCAGGGTGGTGTGTGTGTGTGTGTGTGTGTGTGTGTGTGTGTGTGTGTGTGTACACGTGTACTTATAACAGAGGTTGGGCTGAGCAAACAGGGTTTATTTTTTTAGTGTGTTCGTGTGGGAGGGTATGTGCATGTGTACAAGTGCCCACATGTGCATGGATCAAAGGACGAGGCAAATGGCCTGCTCTGTCACCCTCCACCTCAATCCCTTGAAACGGTGTCTCTCACTGAACCTAGAGTTCACCATTTTCAGCTAGGCTGGCTGCTAGCAGGCCCCTAGAGACCCTCCTATCTCTGCCCCCACGCCCAGCACCTGCATCAATGGGCACATGTGGCCTTGCCCAGCTTTTGCATGGGCATGGTCCAGACTCAGGTCCTCCTGTTTGTGCATCAAGTACTCCTACACCCTGAACCATCTCATCAGCCCCTCCCTGGATCTGCCTCTCTCTCTAGATGAGCCATGAAGGGAAGGGGCAGAGAGGTACAGAGAGCAGCAGTGACAGACCTGAAGCTCACCTCCCATTCTCTAGTCCGGGAATCCCGGATGTATTTCTGGCTTCAAGGACTCTGCAACATCCCCTTTTCTTACCATCCTCCACCTCCTAAGCCAATCTCTTGTGAGCTATTCCTCTGCAGCACAGGACATGGGGAATGGTGGCTTCTGGGCAAGGCGCTTGAGCGCCATGCTTTGAATGTGGTTATTTCCTAGGGATTTATGGGTCTGGAGCTTGGTCCCCAGTGTGGCAGTAGTGAGCTAGTGGTGGAGCCTGATAGGAGGTTGTTAGATCCTTGAGGGTGTGACCTCAAAGGCATCAGCATAGTTCTCCTTGAACTCCAGTCCCTGGCTTCCTGTCCTACCACGCGATCACTCAATCTAACATTCACTACCAAGAGTGTGATATGGTCATCTATGAGATCTTCACTAGATCAGAGCCAATGGGCACTCCCTTCAACTTCCAGAATTAGGAGCTAAATAGAGCTCTTTCCTATATGAAGAACCTAGCTTTGAGTATATTGTTACAGTAACAGAAAATGGGCTAATAATTTAATGAATAGCCCCATCTTTCCCCAGCTGGGCCAGTCACCAAACTTCCACTTGTTTTCTCTGCTTCCTTCTGCTGGACCAGTCAGACTGCCTTCTGCAGCAGGCAAAGGAGCCACATAAAATGTCAACACGCCAATAAGGGAACAACAGGGAAACAGGAGCTAGCAAGGCAGCCCCAACTTCTTTAACGGCTAGCTGCTAAGGCCTTAGGTGAAGGGGAGCTACAGGCTGGAATACAAGCTGCCCAGAGTTGAGGGACATATGTAAGGTGGCCAGTAGAAACTCTCCCATGGCTCCATTGAATAGTTCCATGAGTATTCTGTGGCCTAGTTTCACAGCTGTGTTTGAAACAAGATTTTACTTGCACAAGAATCTCTGCTGTTTCTTCTTCCTCTTCCTCTTCCTCTTCCTCCTCCTCCTCCTCCTCCTCCTCCTCCTCCTCCTCCTCTTCTGGTGAATCCATTGACTTGTGTCTCAGGCTCAAGTGCAGAGGCAAGGGAGATCCTGCCCACCAAGCTGCTTTATTCCAAACCCTGGGTTCCAGGCTGGCACAGATCATCCCCTAAGCATGCTCCATTCTCCCAGCATAACATACAGGGCTTTGCTAGCTCTCCCCACCATTTTTTGCTCCCCTCCCCATTTCCCATGTGTATGTACCTCGAACCAGCCTGGCTAGGTGGAAGACACCTCATACTCCCATGATCCCCCACTCCCATCCCTTTGTGAACTTCCATAATGGAGTGAAAACCTCTGTTGAAATAGCTGCCACCAGAGCCCCAGAAGTCGGTCCTTTCTACCAGGCATGTCCTGTGTCTGACTCAAATAGATGCTGGGTAAGTTCCCTGAAAAAAGGTATGTCCCTCCTCCCCAGCACACTGGCCCCTCCTGACTCCATACCTCAACACTCCCTGAAGCAGGAGGAATTGTGGGGAAATGACACAGCCCAGAACCACAAAGTATTCATTCATTCACTCTCTCATTCATTCATTCAGTAACCATTTACTATACATTCAGTGACTATTTACTAAAGATTCTTCACGAATTACACAAGCCCTGCCTTCAGCAAGCTTACATTCCTGGTAGGAGATAATAAAAAGTAAAGGTTCAAGTCATCAGATGATGATGGAGAAAAATTAAGGGACAAAAAGGACACAGAGCCCCAGTTTGGGAGTGGGAAAGCCATTGTACAGAGTGGGCAGGGAGAGCAGCTCTGGGAAGATGGCCTTTGAGTACAGTGGAGGAAGTAGGGAGCCATGCAGGCATTGGAGCAGAGGGCAGAGGCAATGCAAAAGGCCTGAGCCAGAGAATGCCTGGTGTGTTCCCGGCCATCAAGGAAGGAGTGGGAGAAGCAAGGGAGGGTGAGAGGTGGAAGCTGATGCCAGTCTCTGGGTAGCTGAAGATATGGTTCCCCACTCCCAGGAGAGATGCAGGAATGTGAGCAGGAGCAGCATGGACCAGGGAAGTGGGGGGGTGCACTGAGAGAAGAGGAACTAGGCCCCTGTCTTGAGCCGGGAGGCTGGTGCACTATCCTAGCAGGAGCCTCCTGTGACTTGCTCAAGGAGAAGTGGAGATGGCAAGATGTGATTAGATCTGGGCTAAATCTTGGCACTGAAGATCGCTTAGAAAGCTACCAATTCTCTCACTTCTAGACTGGGAAACTGAGTCTCAGAAGGAGGCCTGTCTACACAGCACTGAGCCTAGCCCTGAGGGTAAAGTTCTTTTGATTGTCACTTGCCCCACCACCATCCACCCTTCAAAAAACCAAGGGGCCAGGACAGAACCTGTCTTGGCCCTTCCTGCAGCATTTGGTTTGAGGATTTCCCAGTTCCCCAACTACTTGAGTCTGACAGGGGTCAGGGTCACCTCTAAGGAGTCTTCTGTTCTCCAAGTCAGCAGGTTTGTCCTGAGGGGAGGAGGGATTTCAGTCCCAGCCACTTGGTTCTCAGCACTCCCAAAGCTGAGAGCGCACTGGCAAGAGCTGACAGGATGGAACAGGAGCTTTGGGGGAGGGCAGGGCCCCCTGGGGAGCTCAGGTGCCAAGACGGAGCCCAGCCTGGTGGTTCTGCAGACTCAGCCATTGAGGACCCCACCCAGACCGAGGTTTGTGGGTATGAATAAGCAAAGCAGCATGCAAACTCACAGGCCACACCCGGGGCAGCTGAGTGCCCCCCTAGGAACCCCAGACCCAGAACCAGCCTGATGGAAGCTCATAAGCCCTGTGAGCTGTTCCATGGCTGAGGTGGGGGCTAGGAGTTTACCTGCAGACACTCTGGTTTCTTCAGCTTTTTGTCAACAGAGGGCTATCCAGCCTACAATTCCAGCAGGCCAGAGTCCTCTAAAGGGACAAACCCTGCTTGGTGGCTCTGAGAAGAGTCAGGATTGGGGGCACCAGAGGGCATCCCACTGCTTATGCTGGGAACCTAGGCGGGCAGATTCTCTACCCCTAACCTGGCTAAACAATCGGCAAAGTATCAGTGTACTCTGCTGCAAGAGGGAAGATATCAAGAACCTTATTTTTGGCTGGTCCAGCTGGTTAATCTGGCTTCCGGGACAGGAAGTGAGGCTTTGGTCAGCTTCTGGAGCTGCCTGTTCCTTGTTCTCTAGAAGTCAGTGAGTGCTCTGGGGTCATCCAGAAGAGGGTCTTTTATACTTTATTTGCTTGCAGAACCTAGATGGGACATTCAAGAACTCTCCCATTACTGAATAATGGCATCAAGAAGGAGTGGGGTAGACCAAAGCAGAACTTTATTAGTCTCAGGGCTGTGAAGATCACGGGACAGCTGTCTCTGGTTCTGCTGCCCTGTCCTCTGTTGATAGACCCTGCTATTATCACCACCAGAACAAGCTTGAATTCAGCTCTGCGTGATCTGCCCCTCTCTAGGACTCAGTTTCTCCCTCTGTCAAAAGGTACCAATGACCCCAGACGCTTCAGCCTGGAGGTAGGGGTCTCCTAGGATGAAGCCTGAGCAAGGTTCAGGTTCACCTGGGGACACAGGAGGCTGACACTGGGCGGAGCTCCTCGGGAGAGGAATGTCCTTGGAGGAAAGTCTTGGGGACCCCTCTCCGGCTCAGTCTTTGGCCCAGAAGGGCTTTCTGCCATAGGGAACTCCACCCGTCCTAGGGTAAGAGCCACGGGACCCCAGATCTCGACCTGGGCGGGACATAATGGAAGGGGCGGGGTCCTTCATGGGCGGGGCTGTGTAGGGGCGGGGCTTTGCCGCGGCAAGCTCCAGGCGCGCTGAGGCTCCAGTTACCTCCCCGCTGCTTCTCCACCCGACCGGCTTATTTTCCGTTTCCAAATTAACAATTGAAAACGCGGCGGCCTGAAAGGCGAGCAGCGGGCCAAGCGGAAAGTGTGAAGGTGCTGCCGCGCTACCGAGGCCGGAGGCCGAGAGAGAGCATTCGACACCCCGACCCACCACCAGTCGCCCACCCATGTAAGCCGGAGGGCGGCAACCCAGGGGGAGTCTTGGCTTGATGCAGCCCTCCCCGTGCTGCTCTGAACAGGGTCGCAGCACCCAGCGCTCAAGCTCGGGACAATGCCAGCCCCTGCAAGGACGAAGGGGGGCAAGGGGAGAGCGTACTAGGGCTAGGTTTCCACTCACAGGCTGAGTGCCCAGCCCGGGCAGCAGGTGCCAGGCAGCACCTCATAGCACCGTCCTTAAAGGCTCCTAGTGTCAGGGAGTTTCACGTGTGACCTCAAGCCCATTTCACCATGCCCAGACTCAATTTCCTCATCTGGAAAATGGAGAGAAAAGCAGCAGTATATGCGGAACAGATAAAGGAGGCTGGCTCACAGAGAAACCTCTTGGTAGCAACTATTATCTGTGTTGACAATGATGAGGTAGTACTGAGTCCTAGGTACCCCTCTTCCTCTCACTGTAGCTAAGTGTGTTGCCCACGCTCTCAAGGCCTCCTTGGAAACCAGAATAGTCCTGGTAAGAGGCTCAAAGACTAGCTGAATGAGGCCTGGGCTCCTCCTACAGGGAGGAGTGGGGCTGGGCCTGCATCATGGACATTAGGCCTCTCCTAGTTGCTCAGTGTATATGAGTGGTAATAGAGACACTTCCTGTTCCCTGGCGCCCAGGCACAGGGGATAAACACTCCAGAGACAGTTTTTGGTCCTCTTACCCCTGCAAGCTCTGAGAATGCAGAAACTTCCTCTTGCTCACTGTCTCTCTCCAGCACCTAAAACAAGCTTGGTGCGCTAGAGGTTCCCAGTGAACAATTATTGAATGAGTGGATGAATCAATGAATGATTGAGCAGGCCCATGCACCTGGGAAAGCCTCTTGTACAACTGCTGCCCCTGTGCTAAGGGAGCAGAGAGTTAGGATGAGTTCCCTCCCACCCAGACACCCAGGACAACTGGCACAACAGGAGGGAGAGACAGACAGGGAGACAGGGAAGAGAGATGGCATTCTCAGGAGGCAGAATTATGATGATCTATCTCCTGGCTCCCCTCTACCCACTCCTGGCCAGCCTAGGACTCCGTCTGATCCCTCCTAGGAGTCAGGCCCATCCTCACATTCAGTCTGTGTGGAGCCCAGTGTGAGTGTTCCTGTCCATGTCAGCCCCACAGCCTCCATCTACTCCCCACACTTCCGCCTTTGTGGCTTCTATGCCCTCTGCCATCCCTGGAACCTCTCTCCACCCCCAAGCATCCCTGTTCAACTTTGGGAAGAAGTACCCAAGACCCTTAGGATTTCAAGTCTCATCTGGGCAGCCTCAGGACCCTTTGTCACTCACTGTCTTCTCTGGTTTCTGTCGGGTCTGTGCTGTGCCCAGCTTGCAGTTCCTCCCTATGTCTACCCCACTGACGCTGATTTCCTAAAGCTGCCCAGTTCTGTCCTCTCATGTCCATCAGGCTGGCCCAGGGGGACGCCAAGGGCATGAACCTTGGTGACTTGGGATTTTGCCAGCCTTATGAAGCCTGAGGAAAGCTGTCTTGGAGTTGTTGCAGAGAGGTCTGGGTAGAGGGAGAACGGCGTGAGCACACCTCTGATGCCAGCAGGGTGGGGAAAGAGTTCAAGTGGAGACCCACATATGGCAAGTCTAAATATTTGAAAGTTTAAATCAAGTTAACAAGCTGTTAAATAAAATGTGCTCTGTTCTCCCTGGCATGTCTGGACGAGCAAGTTTGAATTTCAATTCTGGGATTCTTTTGAGGCCGGTGCTGGAATATGGCAGGGTCAGGCAGCCCATTGTATGTCCCCGTTCTCTTCCCCACTGAGTCTATATATCTCATCAGGCTCTCATGCTCACTATGAATCAGCAGACCCCGGTCTCCTACTCTGGATTATCTGAAAGAGAAGCACACGCAAGTTCCAAGTCAGTATGCAGGGCTACATAGGGCTACATAGGCAGATTGGACAGCTTCCTAGGCCTCTACCCTGGAATCCACCCCAACCAGACCTACTCTGATATGCACCTTTCAGGGTCCTATTAGAGAACCAGGTCTACTGCTTCAAACAGGCTGAAATGTTCTAATCTAGCCTCTCGCCTGTTGAAGGCAGGAGGAAGTAAGGGCTGGGTGACCACAGTAATGCAACAACAGGCAAGCACAAACCCAGGGCACAATCCCAGCATTCCTGCCTCCCACCTAGACTTTGCCCTGGGAGCCCTTTTCTGGTTAAGACCTAGGGCCCTCCCAAATGACAAGCCATCAACAGTGTCCACGAGGCATAAGAGAGCTTTCATCTGGGACCTTGACACGGACTTCAACTCTGATTGCCCAGCACAGGGATAGATTGAAGAGCCAGGACCAGGCTCCAGAGAAGGAAGGGAGCCCTGGTATAAATAACAGTGGGGGGCCGGGATGTTTGGGCCCATCTCCCAGGCGACGGCTGTGTTTACTGCCCAGCGAGGGGGGGGGGAGCAACCCACACATTTGCCTCCCTGAGTTGTAGCCAAATTTCTCCAGGAAGGGGTGGCCCAGGATTAGCCCCAAACACTCCAACTTTACACCCCAACCAATGGATCATCGGCCTGACATAGGCCCTAAGCCTCCCTGCCATTTCTGGCCTCCTCTAGTCCCACGTGCTGCAGACTGTACCTTGATCCACCCCAAGTACTCCAACATTCCGCCACCAAGACCTACTTCTGCTCAAAGTCTGGAAGGGTGGGGAGCATGAGGAGGGCAGGGAGGGCCTTGAGCAGAGAGCTGGGTGTGTGCCAGCATCTAGCTGGGGCCACTGGGTATAGAGCAGAGACAAACCTCTCCCACGGCCCTAGCCAAGACAGGGGGAGGGCTGCAGCCCCCAGATTAGGAGAGTGCAAATCCCTTTCCCCAGCCTACAGTTCATCCCATGCCTGTCATGTGAGAGCATTAGATGGCCAAGCCCATCATGGGGAGGATTGGCAGGTGCCCTCTTGCTCATGCACTGGCAGTCACACAGACCAAGGGGAAGACCATTGATGCAGCAAGGCAAGGGGGAAGGTCCTTTCCCGTGGGCAGCAGCTGCACCAGGCCTGGGCTGGGCATGGGGTTGATTAGCTGAGTTCCAGTCAGCAGGTCAGCCCAGCATAACACACACACACACACAGCTCTGCTCAGCTGTCTGGTGGGTCTTGCCTGGGACAACCGCTAATTTACAGTCAAAACTGGGGCAGTGTGTCCATCACAGCACACTTAGACACCTGGGCTGTCTCAGCTGAGCCATTTTGTAAAAGTCACTGTATTTAAAAAAAAAAAAAGTGTGTGTGCATGTGTGAGTAGCTGTACTTTGTGTGTGTGTACATATATGTGCTTTTGTGTGGAGGTCAGCCTCAGAGTCCCACCCACCACTCTGCTCAGGGATCTTCCCTGCCCTCCTCATGCTCCCCACCCTTCCAGTCTCTGAGCAGAAGTAGGTCTTGGTGGCAGAATGCTGGAGTACCTGGGTGGACAGAGGTGCAGTCTGCAGCATTTGGGGTGAGGGCAGATATAGAAGGGCTAGAGTTTAAGGAGCCATCCACCTAATTTTTTTAGACAAGGTCCCTTTAGACAAGGGACTGCTGACTGGGCAAGGCCTGTAGGCCAGCCTCGGGGTTCTGCCTCTCCGACACTGAGATTACAAATTGTACCATTACACTGTTTTTTAAACACATGTCTTGTTAATCAAACTTGGATCTTCATGATTGGGTGACTTACCTTACTGACCAGGCTATCTCCTAAGACAGGCAGACCAGACAGGCGTAGGCGTGCGCGCGCGCGCACGCGCACACACACACGCACACACACACACACACACACACACTCATTTTGTTCAGTGTTAGGAATCAAACATAGGACCCTGTGCATGTTAGACAAATGTTCTACCATTGAGCTACATTCCCAGACTCCTTTCCCAGCCTGAGTATGAGATGGTGCAGTAACATTCCTTCCAGGAGATACTACCATGAGAACTTCTGTCATGAGGATTCAGGGAGATTAGTTGAACACACAATAATTAAAGTTCACAATAGGCTAGGTGTGTCTGTGGACCAGCCTGTGGGAGAGGAGACCTCCTTTTCAGTACAATGGGAAAGCTCAGAGGGTGTGAAATCTACCCAGAACTACAGGCCTCTAGTCCTGGGGAGGCACTATAGGAAGGCTGTCCTTTTTATGACTGTCAGAGATAACTTAGACTCTCACATTGAGCCTCAGTCCTGGTCTGGGCCCAACTGCTGATTTACGTTTAGTCTTTGTCCAGTTTAGAGCCATGTTTTCTCCTTTAGTAGAATGACAGAGTGAGGTGTTGGAGGTGGGTGGACAACTGGACAGACTGCCCTTTAAGCTGTAAGACAGGAGGGGAAAGGGAGCTCTTTCTCCAAACTAACCACCATTGTCTCAGTCAATCCTGGCAGGTTCTCACAGGGCCGTTCTAGACCACTCCTCTGGGACACCCACAGACCCCAATCCCAAACCCTCTGGCCCTTTCTAACCAGTCTCTAGACCTGCTCTCACTCTTCCTGCTCCCAAGTACACCCAGCTTTGCTGCCTCTCCCAGGGCCGGGTTTGCATACATGCCTAGAGCTTTCCCTACAGGCAAAGTTCCCAGGGCTCCAGGCCAGGCCGGGACAGCCAGGCCCAAGACAGAGTTATTGGCAGCTGTGGAAGGGTGCTCTGAGATATGGATCTTGGGGTGAGCAATTGGGATGGCATCCTGGGGTCCCTTTCAGAGTCCTTTTTCCACTGGGGTCCTGGTCAGTCCCAGAAAGGCTTTTCTAACAGAATTCTGTTTGTCATGCCCACACTCAGTCCCTTTCAACGTCTTCTCCAGGAAGCTGCCGCTGCCCTGCAAGCACTGTCCCCACCAAACCAGGCACAGCTTAAGACCTAGTCTATTCTCTGGATACCATGCTAAGATCCTTGTAGTCTGATGTCTTGCTCTCTTATGCATGGGCCTCACCTCTGGCCCCTAGCCTGAACTAGGCCCTCTGCCTGGTTCCTGCACTCATTGGTCTTTTCTGTTTCAGTGTGAGCTGCCTCCTGCAGGAGGGCTTCCTTGCCAGCCTTGGTTTGAGGCTACACTGGACCACTCAGGATCTGCAGTACCTAGGGACAGTGGCACTTATCACCCAGTGTAGAGACTTATCCATATCCATGTCCCCCAGGGAACAGGGCATGGGCCCTGATTCACTGCTCTATCCTCAGCTTCCTGCATAGCACCCCCCACCCCGTCCAACCCCCGGATCTGCCAGTGAAGTTCTGAATGAGAACAGGAGAACAAAGAGGAAGGAATGAGTCCCATGTAAAGGGGGTGGAAGCAGTGTCTTTGATGGCTGAAGTGTTATTGAGGACAGTCTCCCTGAGAAACAGGTGTGGCTAGGATGAGGAAGGTTCACGAGGTCACAGCCTCCAAAGCTGGATTTCAGGTTTTGGGTACTGGCCCTGCTACTAACACCCAGGCAGGTGACTTAACTAACATCTTTGGGTCTCAGCCCTCATCTGAAAAATGGGCCCAGTGGCAGGACTCACTTCACAGAGCTTTTGAGAGGCAAGTTCCCAGAGCAGCGTCTGTCTGGCCTTTGGTAAGCACTCAATAAACACCCGCTATTATTATCTTTACTGTTACTGAGAGCTGGGGCAGGGGGAGGAGCTTCAGGAAGGGTGGTGCCGCTCGTTGCCATCCACTTGCCTTCCCACTGCAAGCCTGACCTGCAGCAGCCATGCACAAGGCTCCTACCCAGACACCGACCTGCAGCAGCCATGCACAAGGCTCCTACCAGACACTGACCTGCAGCAGCCATGCACAAGGCTCCTAGCCAGACACTGACCTGCAGCAGCCATGCACAAGGCTCCTACCCAGACACAGCGCAGGGTCCCTGCACACTTAGACTTTCTAGACACTCTCAGTGTGGACTGAATCTAGAAAATTCTCATCCTCCAGACACTCACCCCTTCCTGCCACTTCCTCTTATCGTGACAAGGGCTTGTGCTTAACCCACAAGCTGCAGCTTCCCTTTCTAAACAATGTGCACAATGACTTACCTATTGTATAGTGATCTTGGGTGTTCATGAATTACTATGTGGAAACCAATTAACACAATTCCTGTTACATATCAGGCGAAGATCTTGTTACTAAATATGGACTCTTGAGGACCTCAGCCTGGTGCATCTCTGAGCTGTGGTCCAGGGCTCCCCAAGAAAGGAGCTGCCAGCCTGATTAACCTGTTCTTACAGGGCCAATCTGGTCCTCCATAGCTGTTTCTCAGGGTTCAAACTAGAGTCAGTAAGAGAGAGATGAGGACTTCAAGGCTCCAGGGAAGTAGGAGCCTGTGATGGGAAGATAAAAATAAGAAAACCAGCCAGGCGGTGGTGGTGCATGCCTTTAATCCCAGCACTTGGGAGGTGCAAGGGAGGTGAATCTCTGTGCGTTAGAGACCAGCCTGGACTACAAAGTGAATTCTAGAACAGGCTCCAAAGCTACATAGAGAAACTCTGTCAGAAAATAAATAAATAGAAAAAGAGAAAGCCAGTATATTGCCTTGTTCTTTAGAACACTCCATGAGTCACCAAAACTTGAATCAGCAGACAGTCCTGAGAAGTGGGCAGAGACCACATTCTGGGGTGGAAAGAGGTTAGTGCCTCAGTGAGGCTGGACCTGCCTGCTGCTACACAGGATGCAGGGGCAGGGGCCAATCACAGACTGGAAACTACTGGTCCAGTGTTTAAGGCCAGACTTGGGAAACAGTCCTGGGTAGAGCCTGAGGGCAGGACCTGGGGCTCTTCTGTTCCCTAATCCTTCCAGCTACCAGATCTCTTCCAGCTCCTCTGACCTCCATTGCTCAGGAGCCAGGACAGGGCTCCAACTCTTGTGGATTTCATGTTTTGGCCAGATTTCTAAAAACACTTTAGGGACTGTGTAAGGCTGTCAACTTTTTATTTTGCCAAGTAAGGGCAATTTTTAAAATCCTGCCCTATTACTTCACAGAAGAAAGCATATAGCCTCAGACTTTACAGCAGTATTTGAAATGGGCTGCTTTTAGCTTAATGGAAAAAAAATCACCATGATGTCCTTATTTTTCCCAGTTTTTCCCTTGGCCACTGAAAACCACCCTGAGGTCTGCTTTTGCATCTGAAAACTGCCTGGTGCTTGAGGGTCTCACATGGATGGTTTTGAATTCTGGCTCTGCCACAGCCAAGCTGTACGACTTGGTGTGCCTCCATGTCCTGTCAGCAGCTGTGCCGGGCACAGGGGTTGGCAGTCTCGTGTCTGCAGAGCAGCAGCTCGGGAAGCCTTGAGGGTCCCTTCTCCATCTGCCCTGCCTATAGCTCCCATGGAACAAAGGACAGGGGCCCCCTTCATAGCTTAGTGACCAAGGGCCTTGGCCAATCTGTGGCAAAGGGACCCAGTAATCCTGCCTCAAAACCTTCACTCTAGCTATTCCTGTCTGTCAGAAGCCTGTGCTCAGGATAAAGGAGGGACTGAGCTTCCACAGAAAAAGGGCCAAGAGGTCCTTTCTCTACTTCTCTCTAGTGGGTAAAGTCCTTCTCCTCTTTACAACCTGGCTGACATCACTCTCTTGTGCATGCAAAATAACTCATTCCTAAATGGGAGCCACACACTGTGCTCAGCCCTCCCTACCCACGTCTGACAGCCCATCCAGGAAGAACCAAGAATACATGGGGCACGGAGTTCAACTCTGGGGCCACCACAGGGTCAGAAGTAGAGCCTGAAGTAGAGTGGGCAGAGAGTGTTTCCAAGAAGAGACAGTTCAAACTGGGCTTTGAGAGATGCATAGAAGTTAGCGACACAGCAGTGGGTGTGAGAGAGGAGTAAGGAACCTGCCTCAGGAAAAGTACATGGAGCATTTAACAACACCTTGTGGGTCACTTCCAAGAAAAGGCACGGAAAGTGTCTGTGGGAAGAACTTCCTGGGGTTTGGAGGTGTGCAAGCCACTGGACCCAGGAAGGAGGACAATTTTAAGGTGTTCACTATCTGGGTACTGTCTGCCAGTTCAGGGATAAAATCCTGAAGGCAAAACTGTCCTCCAAAAGGCAACATAAAGTCGCAGGATTCTGAACCCACCATGAAACCGGGAGGAAAGTGCCCAAGACAGAAAAGTTCAGAATTCAGACAGGAAGAGGCAGGAGGCATGAGCCATCCTCCTCCCCAGCATGGAGGTGGGGGCTAAGGGCAGCTTATCTAGCTGCACAAGGTTCTGAGTTCAAGGGTCTGCATCCTGAGGGGCCAGGAAATACGTAAGAGGGACCCCTAAACTCAGACCCTTACTAGGGCAGAACAGCAGACAGCTAAGAACATGGTCCCAGGAGTCTTGTTCTGGATACAAATGTTGCGACTACCACTTGTTAGCCATGCTGTTGTTGGACAAGTCATTTAACTTCTTTCGTGTGTTTGGGCTTTGTTTTTAGACCTGGTTTCACTATGTAGCTCTGGCTGTCCTAGAACTCACTCTGTAGACCAGGCTGGCCTCAAACTCAGAGAGATCAGCCTGCCTCTGCCTCCCTAGTGCTGTGATCAAAGGTGTGAGCCCCAGGACTGGCTGTCATTGAACTTCTTTATGCCTCAATCTCTATGTGTGTTTGTGTGTGCAAAGTGCCTGTGCGGTGGGGGCTGGGAATACAGTTCTGTGATAGAGGGCTTGCCTAGCATGCACAAGGTCCTGGGTTAGATCTCTAGCCCACTACAAAAGAAACAGTGCCAGATGTGATCCCAGCACTTGAGATGAGGATGGAGGAGAAGTTGGAGTGTAGGGTCAGCCTAGGCCAGTTACAAAGACCCTGTATGCACGAGCATGTGTGCGCACTCACACACACACACACACACACACACACAGTAAGAGAGCCTGAAGGAGTTTACTCAGTCTTCCTCCATCTAGGTTACGTACACTTCCTCCTTCTGCTGAACCAAGGGTCCCCCTTCCCTCCCTATCCCACTTCTCCCGCTAAGTGGCCTCCAAACCGGCTGGCAGAAGAGATGAGTGAATGTATTGATGGGCTGCCCCCTTCCCTGGGGATATATGGCACACACCATGACAAAATCTGTTGAGCTGTGTGCTGGGCCATCAGATCCTGTCTCCTAACTCCACTTCCTCACCTGTGAAATGAAGCTATGTATCTGCCAAAGATTTGAGGCCTCTGGATCTGAGGTCTCCGCTCCTGTGCTCTGGAGCAAGGATGGACTAGACAAAGAAGCTCTACGAAGTCCCCCCACCTCAAGGAGGATGTTCCCTGGGGATACAGACTGCACCTGGGTGGGGGCTGCCCCTCCTGCAGAGGGTGGCAATTGGGCCCAGATGGGCCAAGAGCAGAAGCATCTGGATTATGCTGACAAAGCCACTCTTTCTTGCCCTTTTTCTCTCCCCCACCTCCCCCCAATCCCCAGAGACAGCCAAGCCCAGCAAAAAATAAACCCAAAAGCAGAGCCCTGGACACTCCAGGGAGGGGCTGTAAGAAAGGAAGGGCCAGGGAGATGCAGTAGAGACCCCCTCCCTTCAGAGCCTTCAGGTGCTGATCTTATTTCCTTTCCGATGTTGGGCTCCCAGGAAGCAGAATCTAGCCTCTATCCTCCATGCTGTATGTGTGGGGGGTGTTGTTTCTTTGCCTGATGAGGATGATTAGAAAAAACCAGTTCAACTCAGCTAGACAGGGTTTCCCACAGTTTGGAAAGTGTATTCCACAGAATCTCATTTGGCAGTCCTTTTTGCTATCTGCCTTCCATCCCCTTGGTTTCTGTGAGAACCAAGATCTATCATCTCCAGTAAGTTTGTTCTTATACCAGCAGCCTGGACCAGGGGTCTGAGGAGCCAGATGGCTTCCCTCCAGCCCTTAGGCTAGAGACTGCGGACCACCAACCATGCCCGATTCTCCACGAAGGGAGAGGGAAGAATGACTGTGTTCTCTGCTCTCTTTGCCTGCCTCCCTTAGGTGCTGCCCATGGATCCTTAGCCCAATTAGTCTGCTGCCTGGGGCTGCGCCCCTGCTCTTCATCCCCAGGTGCCAAGCTCCAGTGCACACAGATCCTGTCTTGGGGACAGAGTTGCCCAGTCTGCCTGGAGTCTTGGGGGGTTCCATTAGAGTTCCAGAGGTCAGACTAAAGCCTCAGTCCCATAAAGCCTCCCCAGTCCCATAAAGCCTCCATGTGATTGGCAACCTCGTGGGTAATCTCTAGATGCAGCCTGTCTTCTGAAGGGCCCTAGCAGAAGGCATTAGAGACGCCCCTCTCCCATCCCAACTCCTGAGTCAGCAGCCCCTCTCCGTGGGCACAGCTCTATGAATGTGATTCTGAGTATGTGGGTCCTCTTTCCTGCTAGGCTCATCTGGCAGGAGAGGGCATGAGGCTGAGGATTAGAGTGGATTAGGGATGGGCACCTTCCCATGATGGGTCTCTGGGTTCCAGGGCCACTGGGACTGGGTCCCTCTCTGACTGTGTCCACTAATGGGAGGTGGGGAGGAAAAGGCAAGACCCATGAAGCCCAAACCTCGGCTACACATTGGTATTCTTGAGGTTGAGACAGACACACTCACACCCACAGAGCCATAACCCCAGGCTTCTGTGTTCTTAGAGACTGTTCCCGGGCAGCTTCCCCATAGCCTATGCCACTCCTCATCTGCTCCCTGAAGGCAAGGCTCTGGTTCCCCAAGTCTGGCAAAGCTGGCTGATGTCATCTGTGACACAAAGGAAGATCCCATAAGCAGCCCAGAGACTCAGGTTAGTGACTCCAGTCACTAGCTGGGTGACGTCCCCTACTCAGTGTGAAGTAAAGATGACTGTCCCCTGACACAGTGCCTGTGAGGCCTGAAGGATGCAGGAAGAAGCTTGGAGGGAGAGGCACTGACTCCACCTGAGGCAGGAGAACATGAGTCTAGGATTTTGAGGCTAGTCTGGGCTACAGAGGGAGATTCATCCTAGAAAAGAAAAAAAGCTCAGATGGACCTGGAGGATGCTCTCCAGAAGTCACAAAAAGTTTCAGGCTCCCAGCAGACACACCAGTGACAAAGGCAATGGTGCCCCTACTACCTCCTCAGCCCGCACCCCTCCCCCCTGCACGAGCCCAGGACCCCTGTCAGGCCTGCCATCAGAAGCACAGACAAGGACGACTATGGCTAACTCATGCCTGGCACAGCACTGGCTGCTCTCCTTCCTCAGCCCTGACCACCCAGGAGGCAGCTATAATTCCCACTGTCCAGACTGGAATGCCTGACGGAGCTCAGAGACTAAGCAACTTTCAGGACAGCTAAGGGCAGCAGCAGAAGCAAACCCCATCTGTCAGACGGAGCCCACAGTCCTATGTCCCCACTCTTATGTGAGACTAGCTCTGGGGAACTGAAAAGTCCCCCCTTCCCTCCAACTCTCAATCTCCACAGCAGAGCTGTCTAAGTCTGGCACTGAGGAGACCAGAGTAGGGAAAGTTCCTCCCAGGTATCCCTTGGGCAGGCCCCAGAGCCTCCTCCCCATGTTCCCGGGGCCACTTCAGTGACTCTGATGGCTCAGAGAACTTTAAATTAATCACCCACTCAAAATGCTGCCACCAGCCAAAGAATAACCACCTCCTTGAGCATGACTGACTCCAAGATCGTGTGGCTATGGGCTTCTTCTGCAGTGGAGTCTGCAGTCAGACATCCAGCAGGGCTTCTTCAACGGGAAGAAATGTGCTAGGAACTCGAGTGAGATAGACCTAATCTAGAACTCCAGAAGTGGGGAGCAGCAGGTGCCAGGGAAAGCGATGGTCTTCACCCCCCCACACCCACACACACTGCTTTCAAAGGAAAAAACAGAAGCACAAAATTGCCACCGGTCACACACTCTAAGTCATTCCCAGTCACGGCGTGAAGGTGTTGGAGCATCAGGTTTCTGCAGTACTGTCTGGGACGCTAAGTGTGACCTTGGAGGGGAGTGTGTCCCGTTCTGTGCCTGGGTACACACAGTCACACACTGCAGGGTTGGGTAAAGCGGCTCAGGAGGCCTTATGGAAGGAGCCCAAGCCAGTCCCACTGAATTACATAGTCCCCAGGCTGACCAGAGGTAGTCTGAAACCCTAGGATAGCAAAGGCAGAAACTGCATGAAGGGAATTGCCCTGGTCTGTCCTGGCCCAGATGTTCGTCTCTGAAGCCGGCAAGAAGGGGGGCCTTAGCTCCTTCTGGATGATGCTGCATGGGCCACCTGTGACATCTGTGGGCTGTGGTGAGCTTGACTGCTCTGGGAGCAGCCAAGTACTTTCCACTCAAGTCTTTAAAATCTTGTCACTGTCCCCTGGCTGCTGGCGTGCACTGCTCTGAAGGGGCCTGATGCCACTGGGGATAACAGCTCTGGGATGAGGCTTTTCCTTGTGAACTATATGGCCTTCCTTTCCTGGGATTCACTTTCCTGGTCTGACAGCCGGGAAGGATGACAGGGCCCAACCTCATCAGGCTGGGAAGGGGGAGAATCCACACGAAGTCAGAAATCTCAGTTCGAACTCCAAGGGTCACATGAGGTGGCCTCAGAGAGCAGAGGGATGGTTCTGGATAGGGAGTGTGGACGGAAGGTCTGGCCTCCCTGCATCTGATACTGATTTGCCACGTGATTTTGGTCTCCAGAGCCTTAGTTTTCTCAGTGGCAGAACGGGGCAGTGAGACTGTGGATGAGAACTGACCTGGTCTGGGTGTCCCGTGTGGGGACAACATTTAGTCCAGGCCTATCTCACAGGCTTGGGGTAGAAGGTTGGGGTGGGGTACTCCAGGGTTAGGAAGGAACAGGCCCCAGAAGCCGTGTCCACCTCCTCCCCTCCCCATTCCCACAGCTTCTGACCCCAGGGACAAGGCTGAGGGAGGATGTTTATAGAGCCTTAAACCTTCACTTAGAGAAGTTTGCTGGGGGCTGGGAGCAAGGGTTGAGTGGTGAGAATGTCACAGTGGCTGGGGAGGCACAGTGAGATAGGGAGAAGGAGGGCTCTGGTGTAGTCCCTAGTAGGCTGGGGCTCCGCAGGTGCTCCTGTGGTCCGGGAAGTACCACAGGGAGAGTGAGTCTGCCCTAGGAACTCAGTAAAGAGGACTTCACAGAGCGCAGAGAACAAGGAGGGTAGAGATGCACACCAGTGCGCAGGACACTGGGGTGAAAGGGCAGAATGGCAAGACAAAGGGCCTCAAGAAGGGTCCGGTGATCTGTACAAGGAGGAACAGGACAGGCACCATTCATCTCCCAGGGGCACAGCTGAGAGCAAGAGAAGCTGACTTCACTCCTAGGTGCCAGGGAAAGTGTGGGTCCTGGGAGGCCAGCTGGCTGGCGAGGGAGGTGTCTCAGCCCCTTCCTTCCCAAGTCCTCTCTCTTAGTTCTTCTGTGGGAACCCCATCACACTGGCTCAGGTCTCTGAAAACAGGTCCTAACTGATGCTATGCATGGAACCCCCCCCCCAACTTGGAGAGTGTGGGAGTTAAGCTAGAAAAGCAGCTACAAGCAATTCTTGACAAGAACGCAAGACCCTACTGTGGAGAGGCTGAGAAACTCCATGTCTGGACCCCACAGAAAACAGGAGATACTTCTGTGTCAGCTCCTTCTCGACCCTCGACCCCAGCACCCATTCCTCCCATTCAGCCCCTAGTAGTTCACTCTGTTCTTCCCCAACCCTTAGCCCATCGATGAAGAAAGCCCAAACTGTGGGACTTCGATCGCTCTGATGACCTACGATCTGAAGCTCAGAGAGACTCTAAAGCTAATACAATATCACACAGCACTTGATAGGTAGGGGCTCCTGGCATCTCAGTCTCCCTGACCTCCATGATCCATAGCCAATTCCCTGAGATCCCTAAATATCCAGACACTGTCATGCCATGTTTCTCCCTCTAAAGCTCCAAGGAAAGCCTCCACCCTGAGCTCCTAGACACAAGTGCTCAGGACATAGGTGCCTCTAGCCAGGGCATTCCTGGCATCCGGAAAGGGCCGGATGTGGGGCAAAGGTGTCGTCAGATTTAGCTCCTGGGAGGAAGAGGAGGCCCCTCCAAGGAGTCATGGTAGTGGCTGGTCTGTGTTAGGTTGCTCTCATCTCCAGTGACTGTCCTGGGGACCAAGAGGCCAGGCATGCAGGCTGAGGAACCAAGCTCAGAGCCAACTGACGTCTCCAGGCTCAGGACTGGTTTGGAAAAGTCACCTCCAGGGAGGAAGCTTTGGAAGGCACATCTGTGGCCTGTGTCTTATCCTTCACACACACACACCACACACACACACACACACACACACACACACACACACCACCACCACCACCACCACCACCACCAGGGCAGTAAGCTGTACCTCTAGCTCCGGTGCATCACATGCAGTGGGCACCAGAACCCCTAACCCACCAGCACTGAACTATACCACTCCACTGAGTCTCTACATCCAACAGACGCTCATCCAGTTGTTTGGGGGTACACTGAGATGTGGACCCAAAACCTGACCTTACATCCTGCAGAAAGTAAGAGTTCCCACCTCTACATACTTAAGATCAATAGAAGGTCCCCTTCCTCTATTCTTCCTTGTGTCACTTTCTGCTCCTCCTAAGGTTCTATGGCCCCCATTCTCATGGGGCAGAGGCAGGTGAGCATACACCAGTGGGGCAAGTAGAAAGACACAGGCAAGAAAAGCCAGGCAAAAGGGTGGCCAGGCAGGTGGACGGGTAGATAGATGACAGACACTGAGGCATCGAAATAAATAACTGGATAGGCCCACATAACATGGGCACAGACCAACAGAAAGGCTGTGGGACAGATAGACAGGCTAATACACATAAGAGGGGAAACTTAAGTCTAGCAGAGGGACACACAGACAGATTGTGAAGTGGCCAGTAGATGGACAAAGTGGGCTGCCTAGGAGACCCTAAGACTGGCAGTAGTAAGAGGACTTAAGAGCAGCACACTGTCCCTCCGGCACTCCTAAGCATCCCAGCGCTTAACCGATATGGCCTGGGCCTCTCATGTTCCTGGCTGGGCCAGGCCTTCCCCCAAGACCGCCTAATGAGCTGCCAAAATTCACTCTTTACATCCAAGAGGGGTCAGTGTTTTGAAAGTTGTAGGAGCCTGCGAGGGAAGGAGGGGCCCCATAGCGTCACTGTTTCCAAACATACCCCTCTCTTCTTTCTTTTTCCCCATGCCCAGAGCCAGGCCTAGTACAGCGGGCCAGCAAAGCAGGAGAGCTGGGCCCAGCCTGCAGGGCAAGGCAGGACAAGACAGGGCAGGGCAGCCAGAGCAATCAGGGCAGCCTGCTGCCTCCGCTGTTTCGAAGTTGAGGGTTCAGGGCAAGGCTAATGAAGACATAGTAAAAGTTGGGAACCGCACACAGGCCTGTCAGGGCCATAGGGACCCTAGACACCTACAATCAGAGGCCAGTCCTAAGCTGGGCACAGCCTGTTTCTGAAGAGGGAAATCTCCAAGGGGACCAGGTGGGAGCACAACATAGCTATTGAGCCTGAGAAGAGATGGCAGGAAAATGTGGGGGCTAGGGGACACAGTTGGGGGGACGTGAAGAAAAGAAGAGCCTCACTTTAGTGGCTTCGTAAACTTGGAAGAGCAGAGATGAGCAAGAAGCTGAAAGCCCAGAGTAGCTGGGACTGAGCAATGGGGTCCTCGATCAGGATGAAAGTAAGGAGAGGAGGGAGAAGAGGTCAGACGCGAGGGCAGCAGGGGTCAGCGCTGAGAGATCAAGGGTTAGGACCAAGCTGGGGGACCAAAATGGGGGCTCAGGTCCGAGAGGAAGGGCTGAGGGACTGCCGCGGGGCAGGGGCAGGAGGTGGAGCCAGCGGGGGCGGCGGTCCCCCAAGGAGCCCGGCTCACGCGGCGCACGCGAAGGGGCGCGGGTTCCCCAACTTACATGAAGACGTGGTAGACGAAGGCCCAGCCGCGGGGCCGCTCCAGCACGTTGTAGACCCAGTTCTGCAGGCGGCGGTAGCGCTTGTGCGCAGCGGAGGAGCGCTGGCCGCAGGCGGAGCCCGAGCCCGAGCCCGGCCCAGGGAGGGGCGCGCCCGGCGGCAGGGGGCTGCCCAGAAGGCCAAGGCGTCGCGGAGAGCCGCCCCCGCCCGCCTCGCCCTGTTCGCTCTGCACGGCGGTGAGCGCCACCAGCTCGGCGCGGGGGGCGTCCCCAGGTGGGGGGCCCAGGCCGAGGCGGCGCGGAGGGGCCTCGGCCATGGGCGGCGCCTGGCAGGGGGCCGGGGCGTTGCGGGGCGGGGGCGCACTCGGGCCTCTCAGAGGCGCATGGCTCGAACCCCGGGCCGGCGAGGCGATTCTGGGCGCGCACGCGGGCGGCGGGGGCTAGGGGCCGGGCCGGAGCCTTGCGGGGACCGGGGGCGGTCGCTCGGAGCCTCGGGGCCGCGGGAGCCCGTACTGACCGCCCGCTTCCCCGGCGACTGGGGCGGCTCTTTCCGACTCCAACTCTCTTATTACGCGCTCCATGCCGCTCGCCTTTCCACCTGCCGCCGGCGCGCCGCTCACATGTCACCCTCCCCCGCCCCGCCCCGCCCCTCCCCCGCCCGCCCCGCGGCCGCCTTCCCAAATCGGGAGGGAGCGAGAGAGGCGAGCGAGGGGAGGGGACCTGCGCCCTAGGCGGCGGGGCAGGCGCGCGGTCCGCTAGGTCGGTGTGTGCTGGCCCCGAGCGCCTGGCGCTGGCAGCACGAGGGGCATCGAGGTCGGGCGGCCATCGAGTGGTGGCCCTGGTGGTCGGCGCTGAGGAGGGAGATTGGGATGCCTCGTGCGTGGTTGTGGAAAGTGGGGCGTGGAGTGTGGAGTTGTGGCCGTGGTCTCGCGAGGGACACTCATACTGTACAGTGAAGGTGTGTGTATGTGAGTCCAGAGAAGTGCCTACTTGTGCGCGCTACCAGGCTACCCGTGGGTCTGTGTGGGTTCAGTGTGGGTGGATGGATGGATGGATGGATGGATGAGAGTGAAGATGAGTGAGCCGGGCAGTGCGGCGCGACGGGTGGTGTAAGCGAGGTGTGCCCGTCGGGTTGTGCCCTTGGTTTCTTGTACAGGGTGTTTAAAGTTCGCAGAGTGCTGAGTGAGATTGGGACAGCAGCTGTTGCTTCTACTGCTGCTACCTGAAGGGCCTGGTGTCCTAACAGCTACCTAACAGATGTGTGGGGCGGTGTAGCTCACAGCTGGGCCCAGATGTGTCTCTCCTCAAAGCTTCCTTTCTTGTTGATGAAGGAGGAGACCCTAATTGACCACCCTGAGCAGAGGGGGCGCTCCCCTGATCACAGACCTGCCCTCATCTCCCCACTCCATCCCCGCTTCCGTGGGAATCCCCCCTCTCCCATTCTATCCAGGGAACCTTGTTTAGGGCAGATAGGAAGTAGAGAAGTAAGCACTGAGCAAATGTTTGGGGGACTGGACAGCCTATAGTATCCCACTGGACTTTTTCTAAGAACAACCTACTCCAGTAGAAGTTCTCAGTGCCATTTCCAGGTGTGGGCTGGCTGGACCCTTGCCTTCTCCCCGTGCTAGGTGGTGGTTCGGGTTTGCTGACCCTCCTTCTCTCTTCCTCAGCCTAAAGCAGTGGCCAAACCAGCCGCTCCCTCCGCGGGCCCTGCCCCAGGGTGAAGCGCTTCCGCAGCAAACTCTTCCCTGCTCCTCCTTGGGAGATCTCGGGGGGACATAGCTAGCCGGAGGGGCGGAGGAGGGGGCGGGCTGCAAGCTCGATTCTCAGCTGTCAGCAAAGGCAGCATTGATCTGCTGCGCGTCAGTGGGGGAGAGCAGGAGGGAGGGCTGTGGGCCTGGAGGGCGTGTAGGATCAGAGATCCCCAAGCTAGACTTGGCAGCCAGCCGGACCCCCAACCCCTAGTGACCTTTTCCCCTCCTGCCCAGCTGGGATGCGTTCTGAGGTCTGACCTGGATCTCTCCCACTACTGCTGGTGCTGGGAGAGCACCGGACTTGGTGCCCCCATGTAGGTCATGGTCTGACCTACTGATGGCTGGAGGGTTCTAGACCTCAGGGCCCCACTACGGATGCAGTGCCAGGGCTAGATGGAGCCATCCTCTCCCTATAACTGAAGCTAGTAGAGCCCCCTCCCCATATATGGCATTGCCTTCCTGACTGTAACCAGCAGTACTCCGTGAGGGGCCCAGGGTGGGAGGGAGTCAAGTCTAGGGTTCAAGCCACACAATGGAAAGTGGTTGCTGGGAGTGGTTTGAGGTTTTGATTTTGGACGCCACGGAACGGAAGTTGAATTCAGGTTGCCCCTATCAGCACTCAAAATATCTAAAATTGGGTCTGTTCCAGGAAATCTGACCCTCTAGTTCAGCATCACCTGTGAACCTATGCCTCTCTTCGCATGTGTGGAACTGCTGAGCTTCCTGTCCTCCTTGAGTGGAACGCTCTCTTCAGACGTGGGTGGGGGTGGGGGTGGGCCTCATCAACTTTTCCAGCTCATGCTCTAGGGTACCCCATCAAAGGCTGGAGGGAGGTAAAAGGCTGTGGTTCCAGTTGAAGGAGTGGAAGTTAGGTTTCAGAAGCACCTCCCAGGGTCCCAGAGGCCATCTCTGCAGGTAGGAACCTCATGGGGGGGTCACATGCAATGATATGGAAAGTGGGGAGACACAGAGTTCTCCCTTAAGTGTGGGGAGGCGGTAATAGGAAGACCTGGCAAAGTTGAACTGTTATGGGGTGTGTGTGTGTGTGTGTGTGTGTGTGTGTGTGTGTGTGTGTGTGTAGGAGGTACAGGAGAGAGTCCAGAGAGGACAGGTGGCCACTCTGAGAGTCACTTAGTGGCCTTCCTGTGCCCATCCGGATTCCCAGGACATGACAGAGAGTGGACTTTCCCCACTGCAGCCTTTAGTGACTAAGAGACTTTTCTGAGCAAACAGCTGTCTCTGGCTGCCAGGTCTGGCCTCCCTGACGGAGGGAGATGGGGTAATGTCTGCTGAGACTTCCCACACCCCATCCTTTAGCTCACCCATCTATCCCCTCCACCCCACCCTCAACAACGTTCTCCCCACTGCCCCAGTTCCTTGGTAACCCAGCCACTCTGCTCCGTCCAGTTCATCCCCTGCCCCATGTTTCTCCCCAACTCTGAGTTTCCTGGGCTGTATAAGAACAGGCCAACTCCCTGATCTGCTGTAATCCATCACTGTCTCCATCATCCATCAATGGAGCAGATATTGATTAAGAGGAAGGGTGGGGAGGGTGAGTGTTCCCATTTGCTGAGCACTAGCTGTGGGCCAGGTCCTATCCTTTACAAAGAATCCAGTCCCGTGCTTTGTGGGAAACGGGCTGAGAGATGGGGGAAGCACCTAAGGATGTACAACCAGGTGGTGACCTCAGACTGTCAGTGCCCTGTGCTTTCCCAGAACTGGTGTGTGGGTCCTGAGTGCTGGGGTAGGAGGAATTGTCAGAGGTGACTCTGGATCTCTAGCACTGGCTCCTGCCAGGGGGTAGGATGCCCAGATCTGAAAGGATCAAGTAGCTGGCACCTTGGTTCTGGAGGTTAGGTTCAAGCCTGGTATTGACTCCTGTCATGACCTCAGGGCATTTCACAGCTCAAATTCCTTGCTGGAATGGGAGGGTTGGCTTCACTCAGCAGTTTCCAGCCCCTGTCAGCACCAGGAGTCCTTTCTTAACAGACAGAATCATAAGGTGGTCAAAAATGGTGCAGGGGAGGGGCTTCAGACTCCGCCCACCTGCTTATTTCTCTTCCACCTCTGATTGGTCTCCCTGCACACCTGGCTACACAGTCCAGGTAGTCCTGAATTTATAGCAATTACCTGCCCATTGCCCCGTGCTGGGGTTATCAGTGTGTGCTACCTCACTTGACTTTCCCCTGGGTTTTCTTTCTTTTTCCTTTCCCCCCCCCCCTTTTCTTTCTTTTTTTATTTTTTGCTTTTTTTTCCCCCAAGACAGAGTTTCTCTGTAGCTTTGGAGACCAGGCTGGCCTTGAACTCACAGAAATCCTCCTGTCTCTATCTCCCAAGTGTGTGCCACCACTGTCCGACATACCCTGGATTTTCTTATGGCTGCTGGATTGCGAGAGAGAGAGAGAGAGAGAGAGAGAGAGAGAGAGAGAGAGAGAGAGAGAGAGAGAAGCTGCCACTAGCAGTGACAAAGGGAGCCTTCTTTGGGGACAGGAATGGAGAGGGCTTGGAGAAGAATGGCCTTTATCACCTCTGTCTCAGCAAGGCCCCTGCCGTGCCTTTTTCAGCATCTCCCAAACATGCTGGATTCTTAGGAGGTTCATACCTGTGGGGGCAGCCTCAGGCCAGCTGAAGACTTGCCCAGTAGAGCATTAGGCTACTATTAGTGTGTGTGAGTAGGTAGGGCTTGGGATGGGGCACAGGGGAGGGAGGAGTGTGGCTAGCAGGGCAGAGGCCTTAAACACCAGACTGAAGAGTCTAGATAGCAGACAGGGAGCCTGAGCTAGTCACAGAGGCTCATGAGGGCTAGACAAAATAATGCATGAAGCCACAGGTCAGCTGGTGTTGTACAAATAGGAGACATGTATCTTACTGGTAAGGTGAGAAGTGGCAAAGGGTGCTCACCGAACAGCAGTATGACATCACTGCCTTTGGGAAGCCACTGAGGCATGTGGAGGCCTCCTCTCTTCTCCCTACCCAGCCCAGAATGAACAGAAGGATTAAGTCACCCAGGGATCAGAAGAACTAGAGAGGGCTAGTGAGCCAGTTCTCCTAGACATGGTGTATCACTCACCTGCTCCTCCCCTAGACCAAGCTTGTCTGGCCAGACAGTTAAAAGCCACAGAAATGGGGGAGGGAGGAGTATCTCTGAGCTCAGCAAAAGTAAATCCCCATTGATCCTAAGCCTGGAGTAGGGCACCTGAAGAAGACAGAGAGGGAGAGGGCTGTGTTGAGCCACCTTCTGGGGCTCAGATCTGTTGTCCCAGCTACTCAGGAGGCTGATGCAGGGAGATCACAAGTTCAAGGCCAGTAAGTGTCTTGGTAGAGTTCCTATTGCCACTGAGAGACACCACAGCAACTCTTACGAAGTAAAACATTTAATGGTGAGGCTCACAGTTTCAAAGGCTCAGTCCATTATCATCATGGTGGGACAGGGCAGCATGTAGGCAAATATGGAGCTGGAGAAGGAGCTAAGAGTTTTACATCTTCATATTCAGGCAACAGGAAGTGGTCTGAGACACTGGGCATGGCTTGAGCATATATGAGACACTTCCTTTGACAAGGCCATACCTACTCTAACAAAGCTACACCTGCTAATAGTGCCACTCCCTTTGGGGGCCATTTACTTTCAAACCACCAGGCTCCACTCCCTAGCCCCCAAAGGCTTATTGACATATCATAATGCAAAAATGCATTCAGTCCAAGTTCAAAAATCCCCATAGTCTATAACAGTCACAAACTTATTTAAAAGTCTTAAAGTTCAAAGTCTTTTCTGAGATTCATGTGATCACTTAACTGTAATCCCCTGTAAAATAAAAATAAAAAAGCAGATCGCACACTTCCAACATATAATGGCACAAAATATACATGACCATTCCAAAATATAGGAAAGGGAGCATAGTGAGGAAATAGTGGGTCAAAGCAAGACCAAAAACCAGCAGGGCAGACTCCACACTCTGCATCTCTGATGTCAAAGCGCTCTTCAGATCTCCACTCCTTCCAGCTCTGTTAGCAGCTGTTAGTATGTTATCCCCTGTATGTTCTCATTCTTTTTATTTCATTTCTTAATCTGTTTATCTCCTTGAATACAGGACTTAACTCCATTCCACTTCCTGGTGCTTCTTTTCTCCTCAAATATTATATTTTTTAATTTACTTTGCCCACTTTGCTCCTTTTTTATTATAAATCCTCATTAGAGTTACCACTAATAACCACACAATGGAGTCTATACTAGGCTGTTCTGAGATTTCTGAGAGGGCTGGGTCTCCTCTGTTAGCAGCTCTCCTTGGCTGCTACCCCATGACTCTGGCAGCTCTCCGAGGAAATCTAGTCTTCTTTTTCACAGTTTCACGTACTGGATTCTCTTGGCCTTCATGCAGGGATACCTCTGAGACATGCCTGGACTAAGCAACTTCCCTTAGTCTTGGAGGAAGCTTCCATAATGCCTTTCTTCTATCCTTGGCTCTAAACCAGAACCGTGTGGCCCAAACTGCCAAATTTTATGCTTGTTAGGGCTAGAACATGACTTCCTCATTCAGTTACATCTTCACCAGCCTCCTGTTTTCAATGGCTTTCTTTACTACCGAAGCTTGGCTGTCCTGAAACTGGATCTGTAGACCAGGCTGGCCTTGAACTCGGAAATAAATCAGACAGCTTCTGCCTCTGGAGTACTGGAATTAAAGTCATGCCCACCACATCTGGCTCCAACTTTTCTTTAATTCCTTTTCCCAAGCTGGAAATTTAACTAGAAGTAATCTTGCCCTGAGGTCACCACTCTGCCTTCTGCCCCTGTCTAAAGAGTCTGCCTGAGGCTAAAGTGAAGAGTTTTAGATTAATTCCATTGGCAGAGGAAATCTCAGAACAGCCTAGTATAGACTCCATTGTGTGGTTATTAGTGGTAACTCTAATGAGGATTTATAATAAAGAAGGAGCAAAATGGGCAAAGTAAATTAAAAAATATAATATTTGAGGAGAAAAGAAGCACCAGGAAGTGGAATGGAGTTAAGTCCTGTATTCAAGGAGATAAACAGATTAAGAAATGAAGTAAAAAGAATGATCTTTAGGTAACATACTAAAAGTCTTCTCTGAAACCTCTTGAGCCAGGCACCCACAGTTCAAATCACACTCAGCACCACTGTCTTTCATGCTTCTACCAGTATGGTCTACAGACAGCTTTTCTATTCCACAGTCCCAAGGTCCAAAGGTGATCAGGCCTATCACAGCAAAAACCCAGTCTCTAGTACCAATTTCTTTCTTTTTTTTCTTGAAACAGGGTTTCTCTGTAGCTTTGGAGCCTGTCCTGGAACTAGCTCCAGGCTGATCTCAAACTCACAAAGATCCACCTGCCTCTGCCTCCGAGTGCTGGGATTAAAGGTGTGTGCCACCACCGCCCGGCTCTAGTACCAATTTCTTAAGAGTTTCAATTGCTGTGAAGAGACACCATGACCATGGCAACTCTTACAAAGAAAACATTTAATGGATGACTTACAGTTCAGAGGTTCAATCCATTATCATCATGGTAGGACATGGTGGTTTGCAGGCAGACATGGTTTTACATTTGAGAGTTTTACATCTTGATATGCAGGCAACAGGAAGTGGTCTGAGACACTGAACATGGCTTGAACATATATAAGACTTCAAAGCCCACCCTCACAGTGACATACTTCCTCCGACATGGCCATACCTACTCCAACAAAGCTATACCTCCTAATAGTGCCACTCTCTTTGGGGACTATTTTCTTTCAAACCAACAGACAAAGCTTAGGCAAGTTTGTGAGACTTTATCTCTAAATAAAATGCAAAACCAGGCCTGATGATGTGTTCAGTGGTAGACTGCTTCCTAGCATGTACAAGGACCTGAGTTCAATCCCCAGTACAAACTAACAAATAAAGCAAGCAAGCAAGCAAGCAGGCTAGCTAGCTCTCCTGGCAAAATAAATCTATGTTAGGAGGCAGATTTTGAGTAGGAGGGACTGAAGACCTTGAGTGGCAGGGGAGGGGATTCAGAAGAGGGATGGTTAATACTTGGTAAGGGAAGTGGGAGTTCAGGGGGGTCTTACAAGAAGCAAGAGGCTCAATGACAATGTTGAGAGCATAGAGAACAGTACTTCCAGGTCAAACTTGGGCTTAAGCTACATCAGGCTTCTGGAGCCTTCCTTGTCTCTGACCTCAAACCTCATCAAATATTGATAGGAGCCTTTTCTTGAAATATTAGGTATGGGAGACAAATGCTAGACTTGTATTTTTGTTTATGTATGTATTTATTTTAGACGGGGTCTTATTATGTACCCATGGCTGGTCTGGAATTCACCATAAACTGGGCTAGCCTCCAACTTGCTGCAATTCTCCTGCCTCTGCCTCCTAAGGACTGGGATTACAGTTATGAACCACCACCTCCAGCTTTGTATATCAATTTGAGGGGGTATTAAAAGATGTTTTAAATATACATTTTCAGCACAAAGGTTAAGAGGAAGAAGATAGTTTGGAAGAAAGGGACAGCCCAGAGCATGGGAGTGGGCTTTTCAAAGAGAGAGTTGTGGGATATATTTCTTTAACAATAGTTATCCAAGCATTAAAGCAAGATCAAGAGCTCCTTAAGAGCGAGGTAAGAGAGCATAAGAGTGGAAGCTGTACCTTAGAGGATTTATTCCATGTTCTAAGGAGGAGAGCAGTATAGCTGGCCCACATGAGTGGAATGAGGGGCTATGGTAGACCCCTATGCTGGAACTGGGGTGGTGCTAATCCATCTCTTCCTGCCAACCATAGCTTTAGGTAGAAAGAGTACCAGGTGAATGTGACACCTCATATTCGCTGGAGACTCAGATCCATGGTATGCAAATACGCCAAGCCAAGACACTTGAGGTAGGTGTTACTCCCCCATAGCTTGGGCACATCCATACAAGAAATCACTCCTCGAGGTGATGGCTACACTCGAGGGCACAGTCAGGAAAATGTGTTGGAAGTGACCTCAAAAACAAACTTCATAACAGACGAGCAGTGTAATAACTTGAGGTGCCATTTCCCCCCATGGAAGAATTCATACCTAAAGAAAGACCTAGAGAAAACGAAAGTCTAAAAAGCTTGATACAGTTAAAAGTCTTCAAAAGATAAAGGAAGAATCAGCATCTATAAAACAAAATCCAAAGGACACCAAGCAGACACAACTGTCTAGAATTTTTAAGGCACCAAAGTCACTGACTTTGAAAAATAAAAAACTCAATAGGTAAATCAGTAAATAGAGCTGAAGAGAGAATACTGAGTAGAAGCTAGAACTGGGGAAATCCTCCAGAATGACGCGAGAATAGGGGAATTAAACACGTGAAAGAAGAACTATCCCAGAACAAATGGGGATCTCAGTGTACATCTCATCACTCAGAAGATACTGAAGGGTGACCAAGCTCTTTCCAGAACTGAAACATGAATTTTCAGTTAGAAGGTCTACAAACTGCCTAAGTAAGTAAGATACTACAAAAAACTACATCTAAACACCTTTTATTCAAAAGTGTAGAATATCAAGAATAAAGAGGAAATTCTAAAAGCCACCAGAGAGAAAAGATCGTTTATCTACAAAGGTCCAATAATTGAATTGACAGTAAACTTCTCATCAGCAACAACAGATGCCAAAAGACAAAAGAGCGTGTCTTTCAGAGTGCTGAAGGCAAAGATTTGGGAACCTTCATTTTCATCTATTGCCAAACTGTCATTTAAATCAAAGGGCAAAATAGAGACATTTGGACATGTATGTTGTCTTAGAAAGCTTCTGTCTCACAGACCTCCCTGAATAAAAGGTACAGGGCCTAAGGGGAGGGCTAGGAACTCACACAGGTGCCAAGAGGCTCAATGGAACCCAGGTCTCCCAGGACGGGTAAGACTCTGATATGCAGGGCAGCTAGGACTGTTTTAGATCTTGCCTCAGCACTGGCCAGACAGGAACCCAGGCCAGCCTGGCCCAGCTCAGATTTTCCCCTCTTGAATGCCAGCCCTGCTGTTTTCTTTTCCCGTCTTTCTGTACTGTGGTAATAGCATGATACCCAAGCTAGGGGTGATACCACTGACCTGGCTCTAGAACCGTGAAGAGGCCATGGCCAATCTACTCAGATGACTGGGTACTTGACCACCGTAGCTCTAGACAGCTTGGATGTCACCTTAGAAAGCCCTAAAGGTGCTGTGGAAAGGGACCAATGGAAGCCAGGTCATGAGGCTGACAGCTAGCTGGTGCCTTTGAGCAATTTCTGAACCTGTGTTTCTTCCTTATAAAATTGTATAAAATGGGAGAGATTGCTCCCCCCATGATGATGATGAAATGATAATCAATGCTTTTTTTTTTCTTTTGACTCAGGGTCTCGTGTAGTCCAGAATGGCCTCAAACTTGCTGTGTGCATTTCCCATACCCATCTCCACCTTCCAGCTGCTGAAATTACAGGTGTGCACTATTTGTGCCCAGTTTATGAGCTGTGATAAAACCCAAGGCTTTATACATGTTAGGCAAGCCCTCTACCCATCAGCCCACCTGTTTGCCTACACAATAATGTCTTAGAAGGTCCATCTCAGAAGGCCCTGCCTTGCAGACCATCAGTTCTCAGAAAAAAAAAAGTAACACAATGCTATGGTGAGCAGCTGAGGGAGGATGATTGTGTGGGTGCTACAGTCCACAACAGCAGGGACCTCACCTGGCTTGTTTTCAGCTGGACTCAGAATGTCCCAAAGAATATCTGACATAGGCACAGGGTGCCAAAGAAATCTCTCCTGACAGCTGTGTATGTGAGCTCTAAGAATAGTTTGTAGACGTTGATGAAGGAGCATCCGAAGAGTCCTTGCTGACTCTGCCCAAGGAATTAGAAATTTCTTTGTGACAGCCATTTCAGTTGGGCTTTGATGGATGGAGAGGAGATCAATATGTGAGAAGGGCTTTCCAGGCACTGGGGCCGGCATATTTTGAAAATATGGCTGCAAGTTCAGGAACCAGAACGGTTAGTACGAGAACACTGAGTGCAGGAAGCAGTCAGGGTGAGGCGGTGCGAAGAAATGAAGAGGAGCTATGGAGTACCTTGTATGGAGTTTTGTCAGAAAGTAACTACTTACCATCATACAAAACCCCAAAAAGGGTGGCTTCCAGTCCTGTTATTCCAGAGGCCCCTCTCTTCAAGGAATTGGTTGGCATTTTAGCAGAAACGGGACAGACACACCACCTTGAGTTCCTAGAACTCAAACTAAGTGGATGGTACTAGGTTACTATGTACTCGGTAAGAGCAGTATGCTGCCCCCTTGTGGCCTTGGCCAACCTGGGCAGCAAGGCATCATCCAGCAAGGCATCTCACAATCACAGTGGTCTCCAATCTCTCTCTACCCAAGCACCCAAGAGCAGCAGCAACAACTTTTTTACTCCATACACTCAGGGGTAGGCCAGGGATCCTGCGGAGCTGAGTAAAAGCTTTCTTCTCTCACACATTCCACCTTCAGACAGGCAACTGGAGATGATGGGTCAGGACAGCAGGTCCTGGGTCTAACCCCACCAATTCAGAATGACCTTGGGCACTGCCCACACCTCAGGGACTGTGCTTCCTCTTCAAGGCTTCTGAAGGGTCACTGTGAAGATCTTCCTTACACTGAGGTGTAAGAAGTGGTGAACACTAGGAAATGCTCAGAATGCTCCCGATGGGTGGGGATTAGATAGGAGCTCTCTGGGGCTGCACCAAAGGGTTTGTTTACATCTGAACAGTCCCTGTTGCAGGACCCTTTAAAGGGAACATCAGTGCCTGCTAGCTAGCAGCTTGCCAATCACACCGATTGAATACTTAGAAAACAAGAATGAAGTCTGAGTGAAAGCAGGCTGTAATGGCCAGTACTTGGACATTCAAGAATGAGTGGAAGAGAAGGGGGGTGGGAGAGAGCGCACCAGGAAACAGGATACATACAGCTCCTTTACTGTAGCCAGGTCCCCCTACCTGTTCACTGATGGGACATCCCACTCAAAGTGTCTGAGCATGGGGCAGGTAGGAAGGCCAGAAGATGCTCCCTTTATAGAGACACAGCTGAATTGTGGGGTTAGGTAGTGATATTTGAGAGTTAGAAGCACATGGAGTCTTTCCCAAGCCTACTCAGTGACAAGGGTGTAATCAGTTTATCTCCTCTGGTAAGGGACCTCTACCCAACACCTTCAAACTAGGAAAAGTTTTTGCAAAACCGTTACTTCTCTTACTCATAGTGTGAAAGAATCCCTTTCGTGGTCCTAGCTTTTGGCTCTGGTGGCGAGGAAGTTCAGCACCAAATCATTTCAAAATTACATAGGTCTTGATAGCTAGCACATTTGTGTTCCATTTTTATCATCCCAATCTCCTATTCGATTGTTCTTTCCTAATTCTAGTTTGTTTTATGAGATGAGTACACTTAAGTAAATGAAAACTCAGTGACACATTAACGTACCATTACCGGTCTTCCCTGTCCAGGAAGTAAAGGGCAGTTTGACCAGACCTGAATGTAACATAAGCACCAGAACCTGGAATGCCGGAGGTGTGAACCATGAATCTTTCCTGATTTTCCTGTGCCAATGCCCACCCTCCCGTGCAGGTTTGCAGTGAACTGTCTGTGGCCATGGAATTGTAAGGATACCAGGCCTGAGCTGGAAAAGTCTAGAATCAACCTCTTCCCTGCACCTTTTCCTTTGAGCTCAAACCCCAGGGAGTTGCTGGCAAACTGATCTCTGCTTCTCCTGGCATTCGGCTCACCATCTTCCCCATGACAGCAAGCCCAACGCTGGTTGTAAATAAAAAGACAAAGACAACAGAAAGATGGCTCATTGCTGGCCCTTCCTGTTGCCTCCGTTCAGTGGACAGGAAGCAAGTTTTGGCCACAGAAGCCCTCATGGGGTGGATGACAAAAAGCTATGGCAGATCCAGGTCTTTGGTAACTGGAACTACCGCAGGCAATGGCAGGAGCCATGGAAGATTGCAGAGATTTCCTGGGGTTCTTGTTGCTGGAGGAGTCAGTGTTTTCCAGGAGAGATGTCCCCACGACGTCATGCAGTGGTCCATTTGGGTGAGCAGGAGCCTTGTTCTGAGGAGGTCATTGTAAGACAGTTTGAACTCACATGTGTTGCATTAAAGTTCCTTTGACTCTGAACACCTGCCCCTCACAAGTAGTACACTTTCCCTGACAGCCAACCTGAAAGCAAACCAGCCTTTTCAGGCCTCTCCCAAGTGAGTGGTCGGCCCAATGAATGTCCCCAGACACAGAAACAGACTCTTGAGTACCTAAAAGGAGATTTATTGCATTTCATGCATTTTGAAGTCCATGCAGCAACGGAGATGAGCACAATCTTTAATGTATTCAAAAAATAAAATAGTGGGCAGATCAGAGCACAATGTCCTAGTCTCCTTGGGTCTTGGACAGAAGGGCTGGGGAGGAAACCAGCTCTCTGTGGAGAATCAGTTCATGACCCACAGGCAAGGAATGTTTCCATGGCTTCTGGATGCGGAGGGATCTGGGTAAGGGGCAGACAGACGCTGGTGGAAAAGGTCTGACCTGTTCAGGGCAGAACTGGCAGAGTGGAAATCCTGTGCACCTCTAGGAAGGAGGAGCACGGGCTGCCCCTTAGCAGTGGCAGTGTGAGCCCAAGCCAGGAAACAAAGAAAATTATTTCCTCAACCACACACTTCATGAAAATGCCATAAATATGTTACTTAATATTCTCATTTTATAGCACTGGACACTGAAATATTGATTCCTTGGAGACAAAAATGGGAAAAAAAGAAAATAAAAAATATTGCATCTTTCTGTTGTAGAATCTTAGTCCCCAAGCGTGGAAAGTAGTGCACCAGTATCACAGCCTGCAGGAGGCATTGAAATCCCGGGTCCTCTGATGAGGGAGGGTATGTCCCCATCACCTGGGGCTCTATGGCAAATATTGTGTTGGGTGTCCTTGGCCTTGCCAGCTCAGGCCCTCAGTCTCCAGTCACCTGAGGGGTCTGCCCATCAGAGGGCTGGTTGGCTGACTGAATGAACATGGGCTGGGCAAGGTCTTGGCCTGCAGGCATGGTGACTTGCTGGATCTGGTACAGCTGCTGCAAGGGATAGAGAGGAGAGTGAGGTCACTCCTGAGATAGAAGCAAGCAGTTTTCTGTAGTCTTCCAACTGGAATGGGTCCAAGACACCTTAACTAGTAGAGGGAAGGGGGAGAGGGAGAAGCAGCAGACACAGGAGGCACCAGCTACCATGGGAGGTAGTTTAGTGGGCAGGGGAGTTGCACTTCCTGCGCTGTCACTTCTCCATGCTCTCCAGTTAGTGCAGAGCCACACCTGCTGCACCACTTTTTGCTTTGACAAGTACAAGCACTAGCCGTGGTACTAGCACCCAGCAAACCAGGGGCCACACTCCTTTCCTCTGAGGACTCTATTTAAGGATGTAGCCTGATATTAAAATTATACGCCAATCAAGCCCATCAGAGAGAAGTTAGGTCTGCCCAGCCTGATTTCTCAGGGTCCCTGAAAGAAACCCACCCACTGGAGCCCTGCCCCAAGAGTCTAGCACTGGTCCTGGAAGAAACCAGAGAGCCAGAGTCTGACTCTTCTCCCTTTGAGCAGCAGAGAACATAAGTTAGAACATGCCACCTCTCTCATCCTCAGTGGACCCTAGGACCATGCTGTGAGGGAAATGCAGGTCAACAGAGAAGGCCCCTCTTAGGGATATAAGAATGCTCAAAAGGTCACATGTTCTTTTATTTGAACTAATCCACACATCTAAGTATCTTGGTTCAGGAAAAAACAGTCCTAGAGGAAGAAACAGAAAATCTGCATTCTAGTGCTGGCCCAAAAGAGTAACATCTGAAGGGTGGCAGTTTGGCCTAATAACATTTAACATATTTTGTTCTTTTTGTTTCTTGGCTCACACAGCCTGCAGATCTAAAGGACCACTACTTGTATTAAGAACATTCTGTCCACTATCAGGGAGTCAGACAATAGACCTACCATCCAAAACCACATGCCATCTGCATCCCTAGATCCCAACTCAGGCTGGGTCCCTACCTGTCCATCTGTGAACTGGCTGAACTGCTGCTGTCCTTGTTGGACCTCTGTCTGTGTGATCTGTGGGAAGCAAGAGGACAGAGTAGGCATGTTAGCTGTAGGGTCTGTCTACCAACCCACCACATAAAGACTGAATGACACAAGGTCTACAAAGTGCTCATAATGAAGCCTGCTACTGAGCAGGTGCTTCACAAAGAACTGTAAGCAAGAGTCTCTCCCAGTTGCCTTGCACTGAGGGCTTGCAAAAATCTGGTCTCACACAGGCACACACCATAACCACCCTCTCCCCTCAGGTCTGAGGTTCAGTAAGGCCACACAGCTCCTCAGCTTCAACATAATACTTATGGCTTTGAACAGAAGCCTTAAGAGTTTATTTTTCATCCAGTTAAGGCAGATTGCAAAATGAAAGGCAAAGCAGTGAGTGCTCTGTTTCGTCCTTGGAAGGTGGGCTCCAAACCAAACTCGTATCAGATTATGTTATTGCAATATGAAATACCCTAGTGAGCAGCAGCCTTGGCCTTCGCAGTCCTCACAGTAACAAGTCATGAAGCACTTTTTTTCCCGACACTCAGTGTGCAGCAAGAAAAACATTTTCCCCACAAACTTCCCATCTTACTCAAGACTTCATCCTGACAAGCAGAGCTGTATAATATGATGACAACTGCTGGGCAGAGCTGGGAAAGCTGGATAAACTGGGCGTGTGCATCTACATCTGTGGAACACACAACTTGCAGCAGCCTCTGTACCAGCTTTTGGAATCATCAGAACCAATCTCTCAGGTAAAGCTTGCCCTCTTATGTGTCCTTACAATGGCCCAAAACAGCTCCTGCTAGCCTACCAAGGAGGCCATAAGGACCAAAAACCGGGCAGATAAGAAGGGTTTCTTATTATTGCTCATTCTAGGTCTGTCTCCTACTATAGGTCTATAAGCTGCTTGATAATAGCAGCTATGATTAATCTACATACTACCCTAAAACAAAGTCAGTCTTGCAGAAATGCCTTTAGGATAAATGAATAAACCTGAGACATACTGACAATTCTCACAGATTAAAGCCAACTGTGCCTTGAAGCCAGCAACACTGCTATTTACAGTAGCTGCTATTTACCTTTAAATCACATGTATTTTATCCAGCATTCACTCAACAAATATTTATTGAGCACCTACTAGATACCAAGCTGTAAAATTTACATCATGGAGATTTTAAGTGCCCTCATAGAATCCACTTCTTGAATCTCCCCCCTTCTCTCCACTTTCTGGCTTCTACTGTCCAAACTGGCAGTGGAGGAACCACAAACCCTTCTCACTTCCTTCTGCTTCCATGCCACAAAAAGGCTTCTTGGATCTCAAGAAAATGACAAGAAATCTTACATGCTTTTAAAGAAAATGTAAAAAGGGAAATGGGGGGCTGGAGAGATGGCTCAGTGGTTAAGAGCACTGACTGTTCTTCCAGAGGACCTGGGTTCAGGTCCCAGCACCCACATGGCAGCTCACAACTGTCTGTAATCCTAGGACCCAACACTCATTGTGAAACATCAATGTACATAAAATATTAAAAAAAAAAAACAGAAAAAAGGGAAATGGGCTCATGGTATAACCAGTCTTTTTTGGGGGTGAGGGGGCAGTTTGAGACAGGGTTTCTGTGTGTAGCTTTGGAGCCTTTCCTGGAACTAGCTCTTGTAGACCAGGCTGCCCTTGCACTCACAGAGATCCACCTGCCTCTGCCTCCCGAATGCTGGGATTAAAGGTGTGCCCCACCACCACCGCCCAGCTGCATAACCAGTCTTGAGAAGTGTCGCTGAGACCCAAGAAACTAATGGAAAGTCCAGGTCCATAGACAAGTGGATTGCAGGGATGGAAAGAGCCCTTTAACAACCCCAGAGGTGACGTGGAGCTCAGACACTTACTTTTGGCTCATTCCTCACATTTTCCCAAATGAGATCTTTGGAGACCTGCTCTAACTGAGCTCTGTCACCACTGTCAATACACACATCACCAGAAATGCAACTGGGCCAGACGGGTCCAGCTCTTAAACGATTGCTGCTTTTTTTGGGTCTGAGGCAAAAGGATACATTAACAATACATCCCCTTTACCACTGTCCCCATCATCTGCAAATGACGACCATGGCCCTTAGGCTCCCAAGGCCTGGAGTAGGTAGTTCCTTTGAACCTATGACTCAGAGTCTTCAAGACTGTAAGGCAGGAAGGACACAAGGGGTGATTTCTCTGGCTGAGTCTGTCTATCGAGTAAATTAGCCTAAGCATGCTTTTCCCAAGGGCACAAGAAATACCAAACACAACTGCCATTGGGGCTTAAGGTGGAACACAGCCTGGTAACTACACTTCCTCCAGCCTGACATGTAAGGACCCATACCTGGCCTCTTTTTGGTATACACTGTCTGTGCCTTTGCCCCTCAATAGCAAGATGTTAAGAAACACAGTGTGAATCCAATTGTCCAGTCAATCCCATCTGCTCCTGGGTACCACATAAAGGTTTAGGGTGACTGGTTCTTGCTGAAGGACAAGGTAATGAGAACTGTGTTCTCAGCAGTCTCTTTGCTACAAGTTGGCCAGCATAGTCTTATCCTTCTCCAGTGTACATACCTGTTGGGCATTGGTGGCAAGTGTCTGGATCTGTCCCTGCACGACTTGGGTGCCTGACACAGGCTGGGCTAAGCGGATATACTGCAGCTGGCCGGCATTCAGTTGTACCTAGGACAGGGCAGAGACAGAGACCACAGCAGTCTGAGCACAGTCTCATATAGGCATACTTTCCATGACCAGATTTAGGGATTGCCCATGCCCTGCAAGTCCCTCAAAGAAGCCTACCCTGAACAAAAGCCCTTTTAAACAGAGGTCAGAAAAGAAGAGCACCCCACCCCCACACAAAAGAGCATGCCCTAATATGGCCACACGCTCATCTGCTAGCAGCTGGCTATTTGATCAGAGCTGACCTGAGGTTTTTCTGAGACTACCTAACACTTCAGAATGACTGGGCTTCAAGTGCGGACCTTTCTTGCCATCCATCCACTGTCAACAGTTCCAGGATTTGCCAGGTGCCCAAAACAGATGGCTGCCAATTCAAGTCATTCAACTCATCTTGGAGGAAAAGCCTGGCCCTACTTTACTTTCTCTGTCCCCAAGATTCAGGACCAATGTCGGGCGGGGGGGAGGGGGGAGGAGAGTGTCTGTGGACCATGAAGATCCCTGATGTTCAGCTCTAGCTTCTGGCCAAATGCTCCCCAAGGGAAGCAGAGTCAGTAAACTCTCACAGAAAACCCTCACTATGGGAAAGCAAAGCTACAAAACTGCCCCCAGAGCTCTTCGTGCTTACAATGGAGCCTCAAATAACACAGTAGCACCACAGCCTACACTGAACTGTGTGCTCTTAGAATTCCTCTGTAAGCAGGGAATGAAGGGAGGAATGAGACAGTTACTGAGGTCTGTGGCTAAGTAGATACAAAGAGTAATAAGGATGGTGGCTGCCCACACCCACAACTTAGGGGCTGAAAGTTCCTGGGAGCACAAGGTAATTTGATCTGTCTCTATCTAGAGGCCCCTCCTGGCTGTTCAGCTTGCTTCTGTCACAAGGAAAATTTCCTCAGGCACATAGTATCACATCACTATACCGGCACATGCTTCTTCCTGGCTTTCAAAAGCTAACTCTATTGCAGAACCTTACTTCCATGAGGAAAATGCTGACAGGCTAAAGCTGCGCCCTACATGCAGTGCTATATCAAATGTTTCTCTGCGATGCTGACCTCAAAGGATTTGAACCATCAAGAAAAATGCAAGTTTTTTGGATTTTTTTTTTCTCTTAAAGACACAGGGGTCTCAGGTATCCCAGACTGGCTCTGAAATCACTACATAGCCAAGGCCAACAATGAATTTCTGATCCTCCTGCCTCTACCTCCGAAGTTCTGGGATTAGAAGCATGCAGTTTAAACAGAGGTAGGGATCAAATGGGGCTTCACAGAAACTAGGCCAGCACTCTACCCCTAGCCTATAACTCAGGTTCGTGGTCAAAATTCTAAGACACAGATGTTAAAGACCTGGCTCGATGGAAATGCAGCGAGTGTACCATGACTGGCACCACTTCATTCCTGAGCTGAAAGGAGCTGTTGGGAAACTGTGTCTGGAGTCCTTTTACCAAACCTATACTGCAGCATCCAGTTGACATCAAGCCACTTCTGTGGATCAAAGTATTTGGAAATTTCATCTGCTCAGACTGACAGTGGTCTAGACAGAAGTCACCAAAGGCCAGCCAAAAATCCTAGGGTGAAAAACTAAAGCCTTGTCCCAGGTCTAGGTGAGGATCCTAACAGTCACAAATATTTAAGATTTTCTAGTGGGAGGTGACACCTGCAGAAACTCCCAGGGCAGCCAAATGATTCCAAGTGGTTGCAACAGAAGAGGCTTGCTTGTTAGGCTTGAGAAACCCAGAGTTGCCCTGATCTTTAGTCCTTCAACAACAGGCCTGTTGCTCCTTGTGGCTTTGCCTGGCCCAAGTTCCTCAGCAAACAAGCCTCTCCCTTTAGCTTTTGTGAGGGAGGTAAAGTCTCTGCTTTGAAGGTCACCACTATTAATTACAAACCCTGCTGAACAGCCTCAAGAGTCTAGAAATGTCAACTTCTGAGAGGGTGTCTGAGAACAGTCAAGATCAACTACTTACAAGAAGATTCTGTAACAACTCTTCTGGACCAATGGTTTGTTCCATAGAGGGATAGAGTTACTACTCCAAGATGGGAGCTATGGTTAAATGGCCTTGTTTTGGTTCATACAAAGAAGCGGAGTGAGACATACAAGCTCCACCTTCCTACACTTTTGCTTGTTCTGTTACCTCATAACTTAAGAAAAGTTCCCAAACTAAGTAAAAGGTGCTCTTTGGGCTTTGCTTCAGAGAGGAAGTAGCAAAGCAAGTCCAAGTGGGTTCCTATAAGACTCGGTTTCATGGGGGACTGCTCTATTCTTTCCCATTTTGGTTGCAAAATGATCGATGTAGAGTCTTTGCAAGTGCTAAGACAGTTTTTTTGTTTGCTTGTTTGTTTTAGTTTTTGTTTTCTGAATAAAAGAACATGGGACTGGAGAGATAACTCAGCTGCTCTTCCATGACATGGGTTCAATTTCTGCACCCACAATACTGTTCTAACCATCTTTAACTCTAGTTCCAAGGGATTCTATGCCCTCTTCTGGCTTCCACAGGTACCAAGTACAAACTGCTTGGACAAGGATGCCCAATGAGAATACCCATATGCATAAATTAAAAATAAATAAAAACAACTAAGAAATGAAATTATTCTAGGCATGCAAGAAGTAACAGTTTACAGTGAAGGAATGGGTAAGTTCAATGAATACCAAAAATATACTTTGCTGTAGGCTCCCCTGGGAACCAGCTCATGAATATGCAGCAAGTATATTTATGGCTTTCCCTACATACCTCCTTCATATTCTCTGCTAACTAAAAGATAGGTCTGGGGATGGTGAAATGGCACCTGCCAACAAGACTGATAACCCAAGTTCAATCCCCAGGACCCACTTGGTGGAAGAGGTTCTGGTGTCCAAATTTCCTACCAGACCAACACTAGAAAATCTCATCCCACAAAGTTGGCCTGATTTCCACATGAATACAAAGAAGCACACCCACCCATGCACAAATAAATAAACATAATAACAACAACAATAAAGCTAGGTATGAGATAGAGCTACCATGATTTCTCTGTGTAGGTGTAGGAGGGGAAGAGAGAAGAGCTACACCACAGGTGAGGCAGAACCTGAACTGAAGCAGAGTGGAAAGGAAACAATGGACAAAGCTGGGTGTGTGATGCCAGAGAAGAGTTCGGGTGGGGGACAGAGCAGGCTTACCGGGATCTGCTGGATCTCTCCAGTGTTGGTGATGATCTGCTGCATCACCTGCATGGTCTGTCCAGTGCCACTCTGGGCCTGTTGTGTTTGACCCTGAGGCTGGGCCTGCACAATCTGCACCTGCTGACCTTCTCCGACCTGCATTGTCACAGGTGTGCTCTAGAGGGAAGAGTCAAGAGAGAGCTGCTTGAGTTCTGGCTGAGCGCCTGAAGAAGTGAACTGGGAACACACACTCTATTAATGCCTAGATTTGTCACCCTCTTAACATGCAGCCCAATGGGTCTACACCCTAGCTAGAGTTAAGTCAAATGAGAAATCCAAATCAAGTTTTAGGTTCACAGTGCAGAATATCTGCCTTAGTCTAAGTTTAAATGCCTGGGCTTCAAATGCTGTAACTCCACAGCCCTTCTGTGATGGCAAAGTGCATACAATATAAAAGGGGGGGGATTCAAAGCAATCATGATAACTCACACAAACAGACCTATGACAAATTTAGAGGGCACAATGAAACATAAAGCGGAACCTACACAAATGCAATATATTTAGGGTCCTAGACTACATCATAGGCATGAAAGACACTAAGAGAAAAAGCACACAGGCTCTCTTCTAAGGCTAGGGCTAGTGCATGTGGGCTTTCACCCACTTAAATAACAGAGTGAATCTTGCCCACCTTAGTCAGACAGTTGCTACAGACCACATAGCACAACTTCCCACAGGAGAAAGTGAAGACAACTCATAAAAGCCTACCCCATTCAACAGACTCAGCAGAGAAAGAGCTGCAATGGTCTAGAAATGTTAATCTAGGACTAAGAAACTTCTGCCTTATGTCCATGACTTGCATTTAGCAGCTTGTCACTATGAGGCAGACTGAATCTCAAGACCTTAGCCCTTAATGTGACAGAAGAACTGAAAGATATGAACCCTGTATGTCTGACTTGTCTGGTAGTGGGAGTAATGGCAGATAGGTGGAACAACCACACCTGTATTCTCATCCCACTTCAGACATGATCTTCCTCTCTCTGAGTTAAGAACTTTGTCAATCAGATGATACTAGAAATCTCAAAAGAATCATGGGCTTCAAATAATATCACTTTCTGATGCCAACTCTTGACTTCATAAGTACCTCAAGCATTATAACTTGGTAACTAAAATTATAAGGACAGGGAGAGGGAGAGGCTAGGAACTATAGAAGAGATTACTAAGTAAGGAAAAATTACTGAAAACTGGAGAAGGAAAGGAGAGACAGTACCCTTGGTGGGCTAGGACACCACCAAACATCTCTTTTATTTGTCTATCATGAACATGATATCCACCTGCCTATCCCACACCAAGAGAAGTTCCCAACTAAAAACAGAAAACACAGAATTCATTTCACCACGGTTCCGTCTAACTTTGCCATAATGTATATTTTATCTTAGGGAAGATACTTGCACTCAAATTGAAACAGTCTTTACTACTCATTCATTATGGGCCCAGGGAGGTGTGACCCAGTCCCCAGTCCCCCTGAAGCAGCAAGACAGCAAAACAGCTTGAAAGGACCAACTTCACCAACCTCACAAGTTTTCTCAGCTCCAAGTCCAGCAAGTCTTGGCAAGGAAGACAGATGAAATTTTTGCTGACCCCACCCAACAAAAAAGTATGCTGCCAACTCATCAACCCAATATTTGAGCAGATCTCCAAGGCATTTCTAATTCATTTCAGGAAAATGAGGGCTCATGTTAGTATGGCAGCTGTCAAATCACCTACGATGTCCTGCTATAAGCACAGCAGCCCTGGGCTTCTTGGGATAATCTGCCAATCAGGGCCAGCCCTTGGCAGTCTCTCTTTAAGTTCACCCAGTAAAGGGACAAGGCCTTTGGCAGGTAAAGCTCTCTTGCTAAAGAGGCATAAGCACAAGCCAAAGAAGTTGCCTGAGGCTCCAGGGTGCAGTGAATGCCTGAGGCGAGGACTGGTTATAATCAGCTTTGAACCTTGCCTGCTTAGCAGTGTCTGATGTAGATAGAGCACTCAATATATTTCTATTTTATGAATAAATAAATGAACAAGAAATAAACCTAGAGTCAAAATTAATATTTAAATCCATCTCACCCCACTGTTTTTCTTCTAGGCAAACTTAGCTCTTTACCAGAATATACAAGGCTCTTCAGAATGTTTCCTGGACTTGCCTAGATATCTCCAAGCTAATTATATTCTCCCACCACTTCCTTTGCTGTTTCTCACTTTTCTGTCTGTTTGCTTGCTTTGCTTGCTTGTTCTGAGACAAGGTCTCATGTAGTTGCAGCTAGTCTCAAACTCCTGATTCTACTATCCCATCTCCAGAGTACTGTGCCACCACGTCTAGCTGCTTCTCATTGTAAGTCTTCAAGCAGCAATACCATGCTTTCCCAGTGTATTAACACTTCTAGTGATCCCTCTACGAGTCACATTACTCCATTCAGGGGCCTCTAATAACTTCTTTTCCACCAGTTCCTCACATCTTTGTTAGGGACTCTGTTGATAACACTCTGTGTCTTGCCTCACTCATCCCATGTGGTGATACAACTTTTAAAATATTTGTATTCCCAATTAATACAATTGTGAATTCCTCGGAAATCAGGATTGTTTTATTCATGCTTATGTCTCCAATACCTAGCATAAGACTTTACTCACAGAGGATGCTCACTGTTTGATGAATAAATAAAGAAATGACTAACAGAATTTGGATTCAGAGCTCACAGAACTGAGTCCTCTGCAGCCTCTCATGACTCCCAAACGGATGGTACTGCTCTCAACAGTACTATGGGGGAGAAAAAAAATCCTCTGATTACTATTGTCAAAAGAGAAGGTCACTTGACATAAATACAGTAGGACAGAGAACTGCCAGAAAGGAGAGCTCTGCAAGCTGGCAATAATATTGCTCTCCCCTTTAAGGGTACAAATTCCATCCTGGTATAGACAGATAGCAGGTATGGAGTCCACTGAAAAGACCTTTTATAGATATCCCACTACTGTTCATGGGTGCATTAGACAATTTTATTTTTCCATCTAAAATATCTGAGCTCACAGGGATCCTGGAGAACATCTTGTCCACTGCATTTTCCTCCTCTGACCTATGAGGAAAACAGGGTCCAGAGAGATTAGGGTGACACTTGGCTTTGGTGACTCAATCAGAGGAAAGCTCAGGTTTCCAGGCATCAAATGCAGCACTCTGTAATGATGTGATGGCCTCTCTCTGCACAGCACACTTTCCCCACCACCCAAACCTAAGAGGCACTGTTGTGTTAAGCTGGTACCCTCTGCAGCTCACAGACCTGACCCTGCTGAGGTTGTGCAATGATGATTTGCCCAGGCTGGATTGTAGTTGTGGAACTGGTGGTCTGCTGGCCTTGCTGCTGTCCCTGGACCTGGACAGCAGTGGGCTGCTGAGCCAGCGTGAAGTAGTACTGGACAGGCTCTGCAGGAGTCACAGACTGGCGCACCTCCTCCTGTGGAATGGAAGGAGATTCAGGTAAGGGGAAAAAAACCAACTCAGCAACTGCCACAGTGAATTTCCACTCTTCCCCCAAACAGGCTATGTGCAGTTGCCTGCCGAATGCTGAGCTCTCCACATTTGCAGTCAAAGGAAAAGGGGAACGTGAAGAGACCAGTTGTGCTAAATCAAACTAAAAATAACAGCTTCTATAGGCTTCACAGAACATACAGCCAATTTTCTGAAGCACCAAGTAATCATCCATTGTGTGATAAGCTGCAAACAGGCAAATAATTACCGTAAGCAACAACCACGTACCAAGAGAGCTTATCAGTAGATTCTGTCAAGGCCTGTGATCGGAGAACAGTGCTCCCGGCCAGCAATAGGAAGGTACTACCCAGATTTACTGTCTCCAAGTCCCATAAAAGACAGCATTCCCCCTTTCCAGGAGGGACATATGAAGAAAAGTAGAAACGGCTTTTCCTGGGCTCCAATACCAGAGCCAGCTTTTCATAGCACACTGAAAGCTCCATGTTTACCATAGATGGTCTACCACACCGTCACACCTGAGTCTACTCGTACTTAGCCACAGATGTACAACCCAGGGGGCCTGATGATAGCTCTCCGCTGGAGTGTTGCCTTGGCTGACTAGAGAGGCAGCATTCTGTCCGATCTGGTGGGTGAAGAGACTGTTCTTCAGCTGACGGTTTCCATGGCAGAAGGAGTAAACAGCCCTCTCCCAGCCACCTCGAGCTCACAGCTGAGAGTGTAGGATGTTTACACACACTACAACATGGTTACAGCCCAGGGGTTGGTGGGCCCTGACCACCCACAGAGATCAGCATCTCATTCAGTGACCTGTGACACATGGTGCCCTGTCTAGGACAACAAAAACATTCAACCAGATGGGCTGAGTAACGATATCAGCTAATTTTATTCACATCCTTATTTAGAGCTAAGTCTATCAAGTTTCAGAAGAGATACTTCCACAAGGCACTGAGACCTTCTGAACTGCTCAATGCTCCCCCAAAGTGTGCTTCCATGGCACTGTCCTCACTACAAGATTTTGTACCTGTATAGCAAACGAACTGTCAGATCTGCTAAAATATTAAGTTCCGTGAGGGCAAATGCTGCCTCTCTTGCTCACTACTGTTCCTGGTACTCCAATATAGGCACTGGTAAGTGCTGCCTGAATGATGAGACTTTTCTGAATGCATCCTGACTATAGTCAAATTCTTCTGACCCCAGCAGCTACACCGCCGATACCTTTAGAGGACAGCACTTCCACTCTCCTTAGTCTCCCTAAGAGCCTGTGAACACATGTGTGGAAAAGTTGTCCTTGCAGTACTGGGCTGAGTGCTTCTATATTTGCCTGTGGACAATGTAACTGGGATCATGGACAGCTGACCTCTAAGAAACCTGAATCTTATATAATGTCATCCCAGACCAGGAAACAACTCCTAACATTCTTGATAGCTAAGCAAGTCTTTAAACATAAGCTGACCTTCTGGGCTAATAATGTATTCTATGCTTCCAATCCACAGTTTCAATCCTCAACAGAGGCAGAAGAAGCAGGAGTGCCCTTTTATTTTCATCTACACCTCAAATTCTAGAATACCCTAACAATGACAAAGCCAGGTCCATTTCAATGTCAGCCGGCAACCATGTCTTGGCAGGAATAACATACTAATACCCTTTTAAACCATAAAACTGAGACTAACTGCTCTTTCTAAAGCTGTAGAAATAAGTTTGATGTTTATCCCCCCTGCCCCCCCCTACTGAGGTTTCCCTTCTTATTTTATAAATAGGAAGACCAGACTTGACAGGTCAAGCTCTTGGCAATGATATTAAGAGCTGAGAATGCAGACCAGCTGATGGCAGTCAGGCAGCTGGGGGGACACTAGTACTTCCTGCCTTTGATCTGTGGCTGGCTCTAGGTGTCCATGATTATAGTTATCAAACACTGAATGTGTTTTTGTTTTAACAAGACAAATAGCAAACTATTTAATACCTCTGCCAGAACCCAAAATACCGAAAGCTATCAAGCACGTAGGTGGCTTCTCCTATGCTTCCTACTGTATCCTCTCAGGCAATAATGAACTAGACAGTTTCTAGGACATTGTTGTCAAGACAAAGCATCACTGTTTTCAAATCACTGTGACAGAGGAGGAACAAGTATGGTTTCTTCTGTTTTATGAAGACTCATTCTGCAAATGGAGGTCAAGCCAGCAAGGGAATGATTATGCTTGATATAAAGAAATGAGTGGAAAACCAAAATGACATTTCAATGAGCAGGAACTTTCAACTCATAGCTTAGTGGGGAGAAGTCAGCCCTCGACTACCTTTTACTGCAAACAGCCCAGTCACTTCCACGGAAAGAGAGAGATTCCAAATCATCTCTGAGAAGTCAGGACCTTAAATCACAATTCAGTATATTTCCCTTTCCCAGGTGTAACAGCACCCTGAGCCCTATAATCCCTGAATGACTGGGTCAATACAGAAGGGGGTACTTGTTTAATATTAGCAGTGGTGTTTCCAATGCTAAGACTGAAAACCAATGCCAGTGAACAAATAGCATCAGTTCACAGGGCCATCACTACACTGATGAGTAGCCAGGTCCAGACCGGGGTGAAAAATGCATTTGCTTTAGTGGCAACGCCTCCTTCAGAGGTGTGTTTTGGAGAGTAGGCACTTTTAAAAGGACTTTAGGAGGTGCCAGCCAATTTGGAGCTAGGGAAAACTTGTCTACAGAGAATTAAAAACTGCTCTCTTAGAATTTCAGGCCAGCTTTCAGCAGTCTCAACCTTTTAAATGCCAAGCAGAAGCTGTCCTGAATAGGATGCCAGTCAATAGCTCAAACACCTACAAAGAACTAAAACCCAGCAGCTTAAGGAATGTTCCTGGTGGATACTCTTTAAAGGGAGACCCTTTAAATCCCAGAACTCAAAAGGCAGAGGCAGGTGGATCTCTGAGTTCCAGGACAGTCTAGTCTACATAGAGAGTTTCAGTCTAGCCAGGGATACACAGTGAGACCCTGTATCAAAAAACAAACAACAAAAAAGGGAGATGGATCAGAGCACTTCAAGTCTAACATCCTAAAGGACAAACACCCTGAGACCCAGAAGGGCAAAGAACTCTGGAGGAAGGGAGAAGACAGTGATTCTCAACCTGTGGGTTGTGAACCCTTTTGCAGTGGGAGGACAAACAACCCTTTCAGTGGGATCACCTAAGACCATTGGAAAACATAGATATTTACATTATGATTCATAACAGTAGTAAAATTAGAGTTATGAAGCAGCAACAAAATAATTTATGGTTGGGAGTCAGCATAACACGAGGGACTGTATCAAAGGGCTGTGGCATTAGGAAGGCTGAGGACCACTGTGGTAGAAAACCACCCTTCTCGTTAGTCCTCTATTCAGCAGGCAGCCCACAGTGAACAAGAAGTCAGTGCAGTAAGAGCAATGCCTGACTGCAGCACAGATCTTACCGCCTTGTTTTTAAAGGGAGCTCTGGGTGGACACATGGGAGCAAAAATCCAACAAGGAAAGTAGGCTCGTGGTATTATTAGCTCCAAAAGAGGAGCGGCAGTTTGAGTCTTGTGACTTCTCAGAGAGAAAGGAAGCACCCCAAGAAGAGGAGTCAAGTCCAGGGCACAAACCTGTAATGTCTCAAAGTCGATGCGCGCAGCTGGGGACGACTGTGGCAGCCTGCCGCTGTAAACATCCGACTGAAAGCTCTTCTCAACACCTTACAGCTTCCAGTCAAGGATGTTTACAGTAGCAAAGACTGCCCAAAAAAAAAGGAGCTTCAGTGAGGCACACCCTGCTCCCGTAAAGGAGGTGACCCAGGGCTTGCTAACTCAAACCCTCATAAAGGGTCAGAATTAATGTCAATTAGGTACCCACTTCTCCAACACATTTTCTGACTGGTTATTAGTACAGGTCAGCATGGGGAGAATGGTTGTCATTAAATGACTATGGACAGTATACTACAAAATCATATAAATCTTATGAACAAAAGATAGTCAAGCAGAATACTGTATGGCTTTGCTTCTGTGAGGCTCTGCCACTATTTCCCAAATGTTCCACTAAACCTAGTGAATCATATGGACTGTGTGCCTGAAACAATGAGCTCTAGAGGATGGGTCTATAGATCTGAACAAAACAGTTGATATGCGCTCTGGAGGTGAGCAGGCAAAAGAGAGGGCAGACAGTTCTTGTGATTGAAAAGAAAATGTAAATGGTGGTTCTAAACTTGATTGGACACTAAAGCATCTGGGAACTTTAAGGCTCTGAATTGGTGACTGGAGGGTAGAGCCAGGGCACTACGTAAAGACACAACAGACCAAGGAAAAAAGGCCTCGCACTCCAATGCCATTATTTACAGAGAAGCTGATTCTTAGAACCTGAAATCTGCCTGGCTGAGAAAGCTTTAATTTTGGATCAAGAGATCTTGAAATGAGTTCATTCCACTGTTTTTGACTGAAGTCTTTAACTTTCACTACAATTGCACCCCGAGGCAAGAGTTAAAAGCACCCATAAATGAGGAAAAGAAAATGTTGAGGATGATCTGGACTAGAGAGGAGAAACAAAAATAGCAAATGCCTTGGGAGGGTGGGAGGAGCCCTCAACAGCAATGTGCCCAGGCCCTGCAGCCAGCAGCTGGGCATGCCCTCCGTGCTCACCTGACGCTTTGGAGGCTTCAGTTCATCTCTTGGGACAATGTCGATGAGAAAGTCGAACTGATCAAATTTTGTAATTGCCATAGCAATATCATTCCTCTGCAACAAAGAAAAACAGAGTTTAAAAACAAAACAAAAAAGAATGGGTGTAGGAAGAATATAGTTCTTTTGGCTTTATTATCTTTCAAGTAAGATGATTTCCCTCCATGTCCCACTCCCGGAATATGGGATTACACCTAGGGCCTTGCACATGTTGGGCAGGTGTTCTACCACTGAGCTATACCCCAGCCCAAGGAGATGACTTTTAGGTTACACTAAATATCCGTAGGTGTCTAGAGCTAAATAAGAACAGCCAAACTTGTATCAGACTTGTCTGACAAAAATCAACCAAAGAGATACACACATCTCATGCTCTAGGACAGGACACCTGAGCCCTACTCACTACTCTTTCTATTTGTTCTGGTTTCAAGGCCCTCCATAAAGTTGTCAAAGTACCATCTTCCAGCTAATTCAGGAAACAAAGCCTGTGGCATTCCGTGGTTGGCAAGGATGGCCCAACATTCATTCATATGACCCTTTTCAAAGTCTATCCACTATTTCTTTTTCGTTCGTTTATAGGCAATTATAATTGAATTAATTGATCTTGTATGTTAGCTATGGTTTTTAGTTTTGAAATGAAGATTGCATTGCTTAGTTCGATGCAGAATTTAAATCTGAATTTAAGCCTGAGAGTTCAAGCCTTATTTACTAGGTAGCTGACAAGAATGTCATAACATGCTCAGGTGGGCTTTCTCTTCAAGACTGACATTCCTCCTTCCTATGAGTTTAATATATGTATCTTAATTGTGTAGTTCATTGAAAGTTTTAAGGGAAAAGAAAAAACACTAACTCAAGTGTATGATATACTCAAGTATGTAGGGGAAAGTAAACTTTAAAATGTATTTTTAAATAGATCACTTTGACAGGTGGTGGTGCACACACCTTTAATCCCAGCACTGGGAGGCAGAATCAGGTGGATCTCTGAGTTCAAGGCCAGCCTGGTCTACTAGCAAGTTCCAAAACAGCCAGAACTACACAGAGAAACCCTGTCTCAAAAACCAAAAAAAAACCAAACAAACAAACAAACAAACTAATAGATCACTTTATGGCTGGATGATGTGAGAGGCTCGATAAATCAGACAGAATAAAATTTTTTCGTTTTCTTTTTATACACAGCACCTGTATTCCCAGACAGCTTCCCATCAAAGTATTAACTAGGCCCAACCCTTACTTAGCTTCCAAGATCAGAAAAGATTGGGCGTGTTCAGGGAGTTATAGTGGACTCCCTACAGTAATCCTCAGCAACCTCTATATTCCACTTCTTAAGCAAAGGGGAGCAATCAGATTGATTAGGAGGGTAGAAATTTTTTATCTGTCATGGCCCCAAGCCACTGAAATGTAAGCCTCTAATCTATTCTTCTTGCCAACCATCGGTTTGATAATAAACCCTCCTAAATGAAGTAGGGCATATCTTAAAATCTGCCAGAAATCATCTGAGTGTAAGACTGTCACACTCAGCCGGGTGGTAGTGGCACACACCTTTAAGTCCCAGCACTCGGATCTTTGTGAGTTCGAGACCAACCTGGTCTACAAGAGCTAGTTCCAGGACAGGCTCCAAAGCTACAGAGAAACCCTGTCTCGAAAAACCAAAAAAAAAAGTGTCACACTCTTGATGATGTCACCTGTTCAAGCTAAGTAAACAGCTCATCTATGGATGGAATGAAGAACAAGAAACGGTACGAACCTCTGAACACACACAGAGCCCCAATATTTTCTGGAATCTTAATATAAGATATATTTTAAACTGATCGTTTCTGCCCTTCTCATAGCCTAGGTCAGCCTTGAACTTGCTTTCTAGCCAAGGATGACCTTGTACTTTGAAACCTTCTGTCTCCACCTCCTGAGTACTGGGATTATCAGTATTACCACCCCATCTAACTGTGTTTTCCTTTAAAAAATTAAAATTATTTGTTTTGTGTTTCATTTTGTTTGTTTTTCAATATAGAGTTTGTGGTGGTTTGAAAGAAAATGGCCCACAAAGGGAGGAAGTGTGGACTTGTTGAAGAAGGGTGTCACTGTGGGGACGGGCTTTTGAGGTTTCTTTTTCTCAAGCTTCCCTGAGTATGACAGTCAGAGTCAAGATGTAGGACTCTCAGTTCCAGCATGCCACCATGATGATAATGATGAACTCTGAAGCTGTAAGCAAGCCCCCTCAGTTAAGTGTTTCTCTTTATAAGAGCTGCCATGATCATAGTATCTCTTTACACCACTAAAAACCTAAACTAAACTATGTAGTGTTGGGATTAAAAGTATATAGCACCACACCTGTAACTTAACTGTGCCTTTCCTTAAAAAACAAAAACCTGTTTTGTGTATCATTTCATTGTTTTTCAACACAGGGCTTCTCTGTGTAGCTCTAGTTGACCTGGAACTCACTCTGTCGACCAAGATGTCCTCAAACTCAGAGATCTACCTGCTTCTTCTTCAAGTGGTGGGATTAAAAACGTGTCAACGCTCCTGGCTTATTGTGCCTTTCTTAATATTTCACTGAGAAACTACTCATTTCAGTAAAATACAGAAATCGAAACAGTTTGAATTCTAATGAATGTATACACCTAGGAAGTTGACACCAGATAGATCTCACACAAATGGTTATCATTGGAAGTGGTACTACTTTAACACGAGACCCTAGACACTTTTCACTAGATTCTTTAATAAAGTTTTGAGCTTTACTGTGTTATATAGAGCAGTAATTGTTTTATCCTGAATAGTGATCCATTTAGTGATTCATTAAAATTCACGTATGTACTTCTGATGGGCTCCTGAGCCATTCCCAATTTGGAGTTATTACAAATAAGATTGTTATGACTACTCTTATGTAAGAATGTCCACATTTCTTCTGAATGCAAACCTAGGAGCGAATGGCCATGTTAGTGTGGCCATGTGTTTACTTCTATTCCAAATAGTCAAGTAGGTTTTCCAGTGTACCACTCTACACTCTAACCAGGAATGATTTTTAGATATCTAACTTTTACACCAATACTGCCAGGACAGTCAAGGCTACACAGAGAAACCAAGTCTTGAAGAAAAAGAAAAAAGAAGAAGAAGAAGAAGAAAAAGGAATATATTCTGTTCTTTCAGAGAATCCAAGTTTGGTTTCCAGCACCCACCTATAACTCCAGCTCCAAGGGATCCAATGCCCTCTATACAGACAGACAACATGCACATACAATGAACACAAACGCATATACCTTTTTAAATAAGCGGGATAGAGGAGATAGTTCCAGAGCAGTCTGAACTAGAGACCCTGTCCCAAAAATAAATAAGCAGCAGAGTATACAAATCTTAACATAGTATGCGTATGTGTACATGCATGCACAGGCCAGGGATCAGAATCAGTGTCTACGTCAGTCCCTCTCCACTTTGATCTTTGGAGACAGGGTCTTTCACAGAACCTGGAACTCACTGATTTGGCTAAACTGGCTGAAAAATAAGCTTCAGAGATCCACCTGTTTCTTTTCATGTCACAGAAGCAGACTACCATGTGTGGCATTTTACATGGGTTCTGCAGAGCTGAGCACAAGTTCTCACTTATAGGACAATCACTTTACTTACTGAGACATCTCCCCAATCCTTTTTATTTACTGATTTTTTTGAGATGAGGTCTTACTGAGTAACTCTGACTTGCCTGAAATTTACTGTGTAGACCTGACTGGCTGTAGACTGCCAGTGATCATCCTGCTCTGTCTACTGAGGTTGGAATTACAGGCTTGCACTATCATGCCAGATACAAATCTTTACACGCAATGTTTACCTGCACTAGAATGCAGATTCACAAGGATATGGTCTGTGTCGGTTTTGTACACTGTTAATCTGTAGGGCCTCTAGCAGCGACTGTCAAAGTGTAGGTGTTCAGTAAACATTTCCCATTAGAAATGAGCACACACATACACTCCCAATTTTGTAAGTAAAGGAAAATGAGAGGAACCCACTGGCTTTATTAAAATACTTCCAGGGTTTGTTATCAATCACAACCTTTCTGTTGTATCTGAAAAACCATTTCTCTAAGACAGTGCGGTTTTTCATGTTGTGATCCCCAACCATAAAACTATTTCACTGCTACTTCATAACTGTAATTTTGTTACTGTTATGAATCATAATGTAAATATCTCATATGCAGGATATCTGATATGTGACTCCCAAAAGGGCCATGACCCACAGGTTGAGAACTGCTGCTCTCAGGGATAGTGCTAGCTGATGGAAAGGGTTTTGGGTATTAATATCAGCAAGGGTTCTACATACAATATAAATGTTGACTTGCTAAGTTAAAATAAAGAAAACACAAAGACAGGGGGATCTCTGTGAGTTCAAGGTCAGTCTGATCTACATAATGAGTTCTCCGCTAACCAGTTACCTAGTGAGGCTCCAAATCAAACAAACAAAAAATAACAACAAAATAAAATAAAAGAAGAACAAAAGGAAACAATCTCAAGGAAGGCAGACAAGGAATTAAAAAAAAAAAATCTAGCACAGTTAGTAAGGCCTTGAATTCTTTCTGGGATTGTCTTTTTCTGACAGTTCCAGGTTTCCAACCAGAAGTTGCATCTACAAACAAATACTGGATCACTTGAACCTTTGCTTCTATGTAGATGAACCAAGTAAAAAGAGTGTTTCATCAATGAGTTGTAAAAACCACGTGAGACCTAGAAGCTAACATTCTTAAGGGAAATACCATCATTGTGTCTACAAAGTATACCTGTGTTCCAACAGAGGAAGGTCACAATTACATATGGCAGAGGCATTGGTCCAAAGCACAAGAGACAAAAGGCAGGCAAAAGCAGTGTTTGCCCTAGTTTTCCCAGTGTGAGTCTGCATTACCTGAAGGGTACGGCGCTTGTTGTCCTCTGTGTGGATCCAAGCTCGAAGAGTCAGCTCAGTGATAAAGATCTGGGCTGCCTTGGCGAAGAGCACAGGGGCTTCAGCACTGATCATCTGGAAGAGATTGTCAGCCCACACTGTCAAACCACCATAAAAACATTCAAGCCAGTCAGTCTCTTGCGTGTCAATGCCTACCTTGGGACAAGAGCTAAAAAAAAAAAAAAATAAGGTGATGGCCTCTGGAGAGTCCAAAGTAAAATAAATCCCTGGGTAGGGGTAAGACAGGTAACAGGAAGAAAGGAAGGGAAGGAAGGCTGCATACTTATGTAGTGCCTGCCATTGCCAGGTGCTATCCATGGTGTTCACTTTTTGCCTTGTTATTGTCTCTTGTAAGACCAGACTCCTTAGATGCTTGGTTCTCACCTCCCAATGGGATTATAGGCATAAAAAAACAAAAACAAAAAACTTCCTAAAAGCCTTACCAAAAAAAAAATATATATATATATATATATATATAGGGCTACAAAAAGTAAAGTGATGTGGCTACAGCTACATAACGAGTAGGTGGGCAGAGTTTTGATTCTAATTCCAAAAATTATTTGAGGAAAGTTTGGGTGCCAATGAATTGGGATAAAATCTCACAATCTTCATCTGTCTGGCCTTTATTTTTCTTAAACCAGAAAAACAAAACAAACAAACAAAAACCAAAGATAAACTTCTGGTGTTACTAGGGGAAGTAAGAAGTGGTCACCTGTGTACCCAGCACAGTGCCTAAAAATACTAAGCTGCCTTAGTATGTCTGACTTCCAAATTCAACCAAAAGTTGTAGAGTTACACAGATGGGATGTGTGTGTGTGTGTGTGTGTGTGTGTGTGTGTGTGTGTGTGTGTGTCTTTAACTATATATATAGAGAGAGACATATAAGACGAGAACTGGGATCTTGGTTCTATCACCACAGGTGGTCATTTCATTCTTGTGCATACTTCCACAGCTGTAAAATGGGCAGGCATGATGGCACATGCCTAGAGTATCCCAGCGCTCAGGAGGAGGAGACAGGATAACCAAAAGTTCCAGGCAAAGCTAGGCTACATAATGAGGTAACACCTGTCTCGACAAACAAACAGATTACTTATCCCATTAAATCCCATAGAGTTATTCAAGGAACGAAACTAATAAAAGGGGAATATGAATGCTATATGAATTGTTAGTTGTCATTGAAAATTCAAAGACAGTTTACATTTACAAAGAAGTGACTAAGTTATTCATCCCTGAGAATCATACTCAGAGGTGAACTCATAGTGGGGAAAAGGGCCTACAAAGATTTAACCTCTCACAAGTGTAATTCAATCATGGCTTGTTTTGTTTATTTATTTAGTTTTGTTTGGGGAGGGGCAGGGTTTCTCTGTGTGGCCCTGGCTATCCTGGAACTTGCTCTATAGACCAGGCTGTCCTGGAACTCAGAGATCGGCCTGCAGCAGCTCTGCCTCCCAAGTGCTGGGATTAAAGGACTGTTTTTAAGGTCAAAATATCAGAAAGACACATGTGGTTTAAATGAGAATGGCCCCCACAGGCTAATATATTTGAATACTTGGTTCCCAGTTGGGAAGGATTAGGAGGTGTATCTTTATTGGAGGAGGTCTGTCACTGGGGGCACGCTTTAAGGTTCCCAAACCCATACCATTACAGTCCCTCTGCCTTGTGATTGTATCTTAAGATGTCAGCTCCCAGCTACTGCTTGTACTATACCTGCCTGCCTGCTGCCTGCTCCCCGACATAATGGTCATGGACTCTAACCCCCTGAAACTCTAAGTCCCAATACTCTTTTCTAAGTCGCCTTTAGTCATGGTGTCCTAGCACAACAAGAGAAGTGACTAAGGCAGTACAATAATATCATCAGTAGAACTTTCTCACAGCCCAGAAGACAGAGACTGCAGCAAGATGCTGAGAATAGCAATGTTCTGTTGAACTGATATAAACAACCGTTTAAAATATAAAAACAAAAGAATTAGGGGAAAGCAACGAATACAGTATGTGCTCACTCGTAAGTGGAAATGATATTAGATGTAGAGCAAAGGATGACCAGCCTATAGTCCATGACTTAGAGAAGCTAGGTAACAAGGAGAACCCTAAGAGAAACATACATGGATCCCCCTGGGAAGGGGAAATAGACAGGTTCTCCTGAGAAAATTGGGAGGAGGGAGAAAGGGAGAGTAGAAAAGGAAAAGGGCAGGGGGAAGAACTTGAGGAAATGGGATGGTCGAGATGGGGAAAGGACAGAGAGTGAGAGCAAGGAAAGTGTTATCTTGATTGAGGGAGATATATTATGACGTTACAAGAAACCTGGCACTAGAGAAATTCCCAGGAATCCACAAGGATGACCCCAGTTAAGGCCCTAAGCAATAGTGGAGAGGGTGCCTAAACTGGCCTTGTCCTGTAGTCAGATTGATGACTATCTTAAATGTCGTCATAGAACCTTCATCCAGCAACTGATGGAAGCAGAGGCATAGATCCACAGTAAAGCACTGGGCCAAGCTCCCAAAAGTCCAGTCAAAGAGAGGGAGGAGAAATAACACGAGCAAAAAAGACCATGATGGGGATACCCACTCAAACAGCTTACCTGAGCTAAGGGGATCTCAATGACTCTAGTCTAACATCAGGGGAACAAGCACAGAACCAAACTAGGCCCTCCAAATGTGTATGACACTTGTATGTATGGCTGGGGTAGACTGTGGGGCCACTGGCAGTGAGACCAGGATTTATCCCTACTACTTCTACTGTAGAACTTTTAAAACTCAATGTCTTTGGAGGAATACCTTGCTCAGCCTAGATATAGTGGAGAGAGCCTTGGTCCTGCCTCAAAGCAATGTGCTAGATTTTGGTGACCTCCCATGGGAGGCCTTATCCTCTCTGAGAATAAGGATTGGGGGTGGAGTAGGGAGGAAAGTGAAAGGAGCAGGAGGAGGGGAGGGAGTGGGAACTGGGATAGGTATGTAAAATGAGAAAAGACAGTTTAAAAAAAATTAGGGGACAGCCCCTGATCTCAGAAGCAAACAGTAGCTGGGAAAAAAACTCCCACAATATCTCTGATTTTCAAAGAAACATCATACAATAACTAAAATTTTTCAATTTAAGGTCACTTCATTTTGGATAAAAGCCAAATAAAATCATAGGCAACATATCCTAATATTTTCCTTTCTGTTAAACTGTATGCCCGAGAGCAGTACCCATAGTTTCAGCTCTAATATGAACCTTAAAGATAAGGGGAATTCACCTTCACATCTTCGTCCAGTTTCATAATCTTCTTAATACGAGCCAGTGGGAGTTCCTGTACTCGGAAATCTTTCTGAAATGAGCAACGAGAGGCACATGAGTAGGGGATGGCCAGCAAAGTGGCAGAGCACAAGCAGAGCAGACAGACTGGCATAGAACCCTCCACTCAGGAAATACAGCATGGGAGGAAGGACAGATAAATTAACAAAATACAAGCTCCGGACAAAATTCTTCATTTATCCCTTGTAGAGCTCCAAGTTCTCACAGTGCCCTCATGAAAGACAGCCAGTTAAAGTCCTTTGTTTCTGCTCAGGAGAAATTCATTCATTTCAAGTATCTCCTCTTCTTTCCCTTTTTTTGTTTTGTTTTTTTCTATATAACAGCTCTGACTTTCCTGGAACTCACTTTGTAGACCAGGTTGACCTGGAACTCAGAGATCCGCCTGCCTCTGCCTCCCATGTGCTGGGTAACCAAGTTTACTAATCTACAATATGAAGATTAAGATGAAGTCTCTGCCTCCAATGCTTTCCCTACCCTGTCAAGTTCTTCTGTGTTTGTTTGAGACAGGATTTGATTATTGGTTGGCCTCAAACTCACAAAGCTCTCCCTACCTTTGCCTCCAGAGTACCTTCCTGCCAGTTCTTTACTCTGTGAGGACCCTAAGGATGTAAGTAAATTTAGCAGTTGCCTCTAGAGATAGTCCTGCTACTTTTTTCTTAACAAACAAAAATGGGATGGGGAAAGTACACTAATATTGGCTGGGATTTAAGAAAAAACTTTTTTTTGCCGGGTGGTGGTAGTGGCGCACTCCTTTAATTCCAGCTCTCGGGAGGCAGAGGCAGGCAGATCTCTGAATCTGAGGTCAGCCTGGTCTACAAAACAAGTTCCAAAACAGCTAGGGATACAGAGAAAAACTTTGTCTCAAAAGACCCCCCTCCCCCCAAAAAAAAACTTTTTTGAGTAGTACCACTCCAATTATGTGGAATTTAAGTCCCCACTCCGGCTTTATTTTGAAACTACTATTTAACCACATGCACAAGGGTGGATACAATTCTAGAAATAAAAACTAACTTGAATTTTAGAGCAGCAGTGAACAGAAAGCTATAATGAGAGACTAGTACATGCTGAAGCTAGGCATCAAACAACTGCTCCGTAAGGGCCTATAGTGTGATTCTAAACCCAGTATGATCACCTGGGTATACACACTGTTATATTATGTAAAAACTATTATTTGAGACTTGATAAAAATTAACAAGCACAGGAAACTTTCTTTTCCAAAACTAGCAGAAAACTAACATACATGTTAAAGAAGGCATTCTAGAAAAATATCACTAGGCTTCCTAGCTTCTCCTCTGAAACCAATATATATATAGAGAGAGGATAAACTACCTAAGATACCTAATGGGGCTGGGCACTGGAGTGCACAACTTGAGTTCGAGCACTAGAGAGGCAGAAGAAAGTGATCTCTGTGAGTCTGAGACCAGCCTGGTCTACAGAATGAGTTCCTGGACAGCCAGTGATACACAGTGAGACCGTTTCTCAAAAACAAACAAAAAAGAATGGACAGCATAGAGGAATACCTTCAAAGCAAAAACTTAAAAAGGATACCCAATGTCTCTACATACACTAACAAGCTACTCAGCTCTACAAATTCAAATACCATTTTTTCATATATTTCTCTTCCAAATTAGGTAACACTCTCCTCAAAGCCTCTACTATAACTAACCTTGGAGTAACAGAGGCTGAGAGGTTCAGCTATTACAATATTACCAGAAGACAGTAGAGCATATTCTAACCTTGTTTCTGCTCCTCTTTCATTCAGTGCATCCCTGTAGCCCAACCTCATCTGTGACACCTATGACTTTATGAAAATACAATCCTATCCCTATTTTTAAGAAACTTTCATTTGCCAAATACAGTCACATCAAAAACATTATATAGCCTTTTACACTAGAGAAGGGTATGACATCCCATTAGGACATAAGGAAGGGAAAAACTAGCTGGCAAATTGGGGCTAGAGGGAAAGAAGAATTGGGAAATGTTCCACAGGAAAGGTGACAGGAATTATGTCCACGTGATACTAAGACTTGTACTCTCACAGAGAGAATAGGAAGCATCAAATACCACCTGCAGTGTCAAAAGTATGACCTGGGAGCAAAGGAGAGCAGGAGCAAAGAGGGAGCTGGATTAGGGCCATACACTTGAAGGCATTTTTAAAAAAGTGTTTAATCACGGCAATCTATCCCATGCTTTCTTACTAATGTGGTGCATCACAGAAATGTCAGAGAAAGTTAAGGGCTGTAACTCTCAAAGTCCTCCCTGGATACACTCAGTACATGACCACAAAAGTTAGCTCTCTTGCAAATGTGCTGTCATTTATCATTAATGCCATTTCTACAAGATTTTTCCAGGATTACTTAACCAAAGCACAGTCTTGATATCTCTCTCTCTCTCTCTCTCTCTCTCTCTCTCTCTCTCTCTCTCTCTCTCTCACACACACACACACACACACACCCCAAAATCAAAAAGTCCTCCTTAGGCCAGTATGGCAGCACATGCCCGTAATCCCAGCATTCAGGAGACAAAAGCAGGGGGACTGCTTCAAGTTCCAGACCAGCCAGGGCTATATAGCAAGATACTAACTCAGAACAAACAAGCAAAACCAAGCACAGGACTACACATCCCATACTGGGATGTGGAGGTAGGGCGATTAGTGCAAGGTCAGATGGGGTTACAGAGGACTGTCTCAAAACAACAATTACCCCCACACACATACACATGAAAGTTTTTCCAATTTGTAAAGAAAAAGCAACAAGAAGGGAAATAACAGAACACAGATACCATGAGAACAGAAAGCAGGAATACAAGGGTTAAAGAGATGAAGAAGGGAATGAAGGAGTGATAAGCTATCCAAAACAGGAGGTGTGGTAAAAGACACCTTTAATCCCAGAATTTAATCCCAGAGGGAAGTCTATCTATGAGTTCAAGGCCATTCTGGTGTACAGAAAGACAGAACGTGCCTACTGGTACAATAATGGCATGACTATGTGGTAGTAATCAACAGCTTTCTGACTGAATCTGAGGTCTGCTCATTGAAAAGAATTCATGCCCAGTACTCTAAATCTGGGGAGGGTGGGGAGGACACTTAGAAGAGTCTATTACTTTGGGTTTTTTCCTAAATGTAAATGTAAAACTACTTTCTAAATAACTACATTTATACCCAAAGATTAATGCTGTTTTCAACCTTGGTCATAGGAACTTCTTTTGACAGTGGGTAATTCGTAACTGGTCAAAGTGCTGAGAATAATTGACTGTCAAGCACTTAGCCCTCAATGAAACATTTATATCAATACCTCAAAAACTCAGGGAAAATTGTGTTAAATGGGTAAGAAGTATTAAGAGTTGGGAGATTGGGAGGAATACTGTGAAGCCTTCTAGATAAATCATGGCTGTTAAACTCATGGACTCACAGCAACTATGATTACTGTACAAAACCTGTAAGATCAAGCCAGTCGATATTCTACCACAGATGAGTGGGGCTCATGAGGCTGTACCCCTAACTGAGGGCTGCTGCAGGAAGAAGAGTCATTTCCTGGGAATGTGGCCACTATTAGGTTACCCAAGTTCCCAAGAATGACTCCATATCCATGCCCATGCAAATAGAACTAAACTGAGTTAATTTCTTTTTAAAAAGGGCATGTGGCAGGGTAACATTTAGGAAGATCTGGGTAAGGGAGATCTGAGGTGGATATGATCAAGATGCATTGTATACATGTATGAAATATTTTTTGGTTTTTTGCTTATTTGTTTCGGTTTTTCGAGACAGGATTTCTCTGTAGCTTTGGAGTCTGTCCTGGAACTCTCTCTGTAGACCAAGCGGGCCTCCAACTCAGAGATTCGCCTGCCTCGGCCTCCCAAGTGCTGGGATTAAAGGCGTACATCACCACCACCACCCGGCTGTAAAAGAATGTAAGATTTCTTTTGTATGTACTCATGTATCTGTATATGTATGTGTACATCACGTGTGTATGAACGTCTATAGAAAATAGAAGAGGGTATCAAATTCCCTAAAGCTAACCTATCCAACCTTTTTATTTTGGAAGATCTCATGATCCTCAAGCCTTGAACTCTCTAAAGAGGCAGTATGTGAGGGCTGGAAAGATGGCTCAGTGGTTAAGAGCACTTGCTGCTCTTGCAGAATATTCAGGTTTGGCTCCCAGGACCACATGACAGCACACAAGCATCTGTAACTCCAGTGCCAGGAGACCTGAAACCTTCTGACACCTGTAGGTACCAGACACATATATAGCACATATACATACACACAGGCAAAATAAAACACTCATATACATAAAACAAATCTTAAAAAATTTTAAAGAGGCAGTATGTGAAAAATGGATCATAACATGGTGTGGTGGTCTGAATGTAACTGGCCCCCATAATCTCATAGGGAGTGGCACTATTAGGAGGTGTGGCTTTGCTGGAGTGGGTGTGGCCTCGTTGGAAGAGGTGTGTCACTGTGGGGGAGGGCTTTGAGGTTTCCTATGCTCAGAATACTGCCCAGTGTCATGGTTCACTTCCTGTTGCCTGCAAGATGTAGGGCTCTCAGCTACTTCTCCAGCATGTCTGTCTGTACACTGCCATGTTCCCTATCATAATGATATGGACTGAATCTCTGAAACTGTGAGTGAACCCCCCGCCCTTAAATGATTCTTATAAGAGTTGTCATGGTCATGGTGTCTCTTCACAGTAACAGAAACCCTAACGAAGTCACATGGGGATTATGAGGGTGAGGTATTACTGACAACAACCTAGTTTTCTATAATCCCATCCCAGCTTTCTAGACACACGTAAGAGTTCAAGGTTAAGTTTGCAAGAAAGGGGATCTTTCTACCAAGAGCTTACTGAAACTCTATCCTGGCTTTCATGTCATTGGCAGCCTTGTGACAGTGAACAGCAATGAGCCCTCTTCCAGTTGAGCCAAGAGGAAGGACTAACACCCAAACTCTTCCTTGACTTTTCAGGGACTGGCTCAGGAAATTGCAGAATAGACTCTCTCTCTCTGCACATTTGCATGCTCCTCACTATGGTGTGAGCACTGTATTTAAATTACTGCCATGTTAAAGTGCCAAGTTTCAAGAGACCTGAAACTACTCAGTTGAAAGCCAAAGAAAAGTCAGTGCATTTTTAAGCTGTACTACTGACAGAATCCTGAGTCCTGAGTTTTAGGTAACAGAAACCTCTTCTACTCAGCCATTGAGAGATCTAAAATGTCAAGATTCTTCATCCTTCTTAAAGTAATAATTCTCATGGTTGGCTTCATTTTGGAATTGCCTGGGGGAAGCTTTTGAAAATCAAGTTGCCTGGGCTCTGTGGCAGACTGACCACAACAGAACTCCAAGGGTAGAATCCTGGCATCAAGTTTTTTGAAAACTCCCTTCAGAGTTATCATCAAGAGTTAGGGTTAAGGGCCACTCTCTTAACTAGGCCTTGTTACTCAAATGCTATCCTTAGACTAGTAATGGCATTACCTAAGAATGCAAAGGAAACAGTTTCAGGATTCACTTCAGACTACTAAATCAGAATTAATTTTCAACTGGTTTCCTACCTGGGGCTCTCACAGACACTAAGTCTACGAAGCACAGATCTATAGAAAGAGCTCATAACACATGGCCTGTTTTCCAGATTGTTATTCAGACTCTCATTGTGTGGCTCTAGCTGGTCTGAAACTGCTATGTAAACCAGGCTGGCCTTGAACTCAAGAGATTCACCTTCCTCTGCTTCCCAAATGCTGGGGTTAAAGGAAGCCACATTGACAGGCCCAGGACCTGTTTTGAAGATTTGTTTTTATTCATTTTACACACATGAGTACTTTGCCTGCATGTATGTCTACAGACTGTATGACTGCTTGTTGCCCATAGAGACCGGAAGAGACTGAAGTTATAGATGGTTGTGAACTACCATGTGGATGCTGGGAACTGAATCCAGGTCCTCAGGAAGAACAGCCACCAGTACTCTTAAACGCTGAGCCATCTCTTCAGACCCCAGGACCTGTCTTTTACCAGTCCATCAACCTTAAATGTTCTTGCTTGGTTACATGATTTGACTAATAGTTTTAGGAATGTCATTGTCCAGCCTAGAGGTGTTACAGTATGAAAAGATGAAATTGTAAATGAAAGGAAAACGACTTAACTACTAATTACAGCTATGTGAACACTGAACTGGACATAAAGTAAGCCAAGGGAATATTAGATTTCTCAAGATTCAGGATCCTCACCATTTGCCCCATCCACACCTACCCAAATCACTACTCCCAAAGTCTAAGTCAGCTTTCTCTTCCCCACTCTCAAAGAGGTTCTGATGATTGATTATAAAACTCAATGCCAAGATGTCTACTATGACATCACATGGTGCAGAATGCTTGTAATACTGGTGTTTGGGACGCTGAAAGGACAATTCCCAGCCCCCTCCCGCTGCCCCAATAAGCACGACAGCGTAGAGAGAAATTTGGATCCTCAATGAGATCCCTGCCACTACTTACAAGCATAGAAAACATCTGTCACTGACTCTCCCTAGAGCTTCAGTAAACAGGCATATAAAGTTTTATGTAATCACCGAGGGACATGATTAGTGTTAGGATTTGTAACCAATGCTGAATACTTGGATTCATGGACAATTACAGAACTGTTAAGAATGTGGGAGCAGTATGGTCAAATTGAGATGAAGGATAAATCACTATTACCTGATTCAGACTAAAACAACTGAGAACAGGTATGCTCAGTACATCATGAAAAATACCACCTGTCAAAGTTTAATTACTGGCTTCGGAACAACCTCAGCCCCAAGTCAGACAACACCACTTTTACAAATATTCTTGGTTTACTTATATTTGGGTAATTTAAGCATAATGAATTTTTTTAAAATCTGCTCAAAAAAAAAAGAAAAAAATCTGCTCAATATTTTAAGTATCACCTAAGAGGATCTGATACATCTGGGAAAGTCTATTATCAATCTGGGTGTGGTGGTACACTTCTGTAACTCCACCCTGTGGGAGGCAGACACAGGTGGATTTCTGCAAATTCAAGGCCAGCCTGGTCTACACAGGGTAATTCTAGATTGGCCAGCAATATATAGCACGACCTTGTCAACTCCCTTTCCTCAAAACTCTAATTGTAAGTACCACCGATTTCTGGAAAGACCCAAATTAAGTGCTAAAATGTGGCACAAGCAGAGGTATAGTCAGAGAAGTGGAGGCCTTCATGTGCTACAGGCCTGAGCTCTTAGAACAAACACCCCAACCCCATTCTCTCATGAACACTTGGAACTGGTATTGTTCTGCACTAAGTCTAAAGTGAAGTCTGATTTTTTTTAATGTTGTTTATTATGCATATAGTGTTCTGTAAATGTATGCCCGCACGCCAGAAGAGGGCAGTAGATCTCATTATGGGCGGTGTGAGTCACCATTTGGTTGCTGGGAATTGAACTCATAACCTGTGTAAGAGCAGTTAGTGCTCTTAACCTGAGTCATCTCTCCAGCTCCCTATTATGTTGCTCTTATATGTCAGTCACTCTCCTAAGCAGATGTTACAACAGAAGTCTAAGGAATCTTTCACAGATACATGGAAAGAAAATTTTAGCTTTAAATCAAAGAACAGCACTTCTTATAATTCTTTCTCTTCATCTACAAAACTTGAACCAAAAGGATACCGCACCAGCTTGACCCAAATCAAATAAGCACATAAAATCAAATAAACATGACATTAAATTATATGACGGCTAAATTTGGCTGTCAACTTTACTGTAGCTGATAGCAGGGCGGTGGTGGCACAGGCCTTTAATCCTTTAATCCCAGCACTCAGGAGGCAGAGGCAGGCAGATCTCTGTGAATTCGAGGCCAGCCTGGGCTATAAGAGCTAGTTCCAGGACAGGCTTCAAAGCTACAAAGAAACCCTGTCTCAAAAAAACAAAAACAAAAACAAAAAACAACTTTACTGTAGCTGAAATCAACTAAAACACCAACTCCTGGGGCACTCCTGTGATCAGATTGTCTAAAGTGGGAAGACCCACCCTAAATCTGGGTAGCACCTGGTGGCAGCCTACATAAAAGGATAAGAAAAGAGCCCTTTGCTTTTTGTCTGCTTGCCCTCACCGTCAATGGCAAGTTCACATGTCTTGCTATAGCATTCCTTTGCTGGTATCAGAACCAACTTCTTGAGGATTCCAACAAAGACTGGAGACCAGGAGCCCTTCAAGAATCCTCTTGGCCTTCAGCACCAGATTGGGCCCAGCTGAGCAACTGCCAGATTCTTGGCTTCTCCAGTGTTAAGACACTCATTGTTGGTGAGCCAATTGTGTTTGAGTGCGTGTTCTTTTAGAAAACCCTGACTAGCTGGGCGGTGGTGGCGCACGCCTTTAACCCCAGCATTCAGGAGGCAGAGGCAGGTGGATCTCTGTGAATTCGAGGCCAGCCTGGTCTACAGAGAGAGCTCCAGGATACACAGTGAACCCGTCTTGAAAAACAACAACAAAACATTATCTTCCAAAAACCTGTGCAAAACACCCCACCTCTGACTTTGTAATTTCACTGCAATCCCCTTTGTTCTCTATCTGAAAAGCATGGATAACTAACACTTGGGAATACTGAACAGAAACAGATCTTCTCACTAGAAATCCAATCTGTACACAGGCCACCCAAAAAAGACTCAGAAAGGCTCAATCATCCAAAACTCCCTTTGTGTAAATGAACACCACCCAGTAGTTCATTCAGAACATTAACTACCCTGATATCAGTGGGTATGTATCACAGTTATTAGTTAAATTTGTTGCTTATTTACAGTCTGTCTTGAGAGAACACATCTTCCATAAAGACAATGATCTAGTTGTTGGCATACTACTAGAGCCACAGAAGACAGCACAGGACAAAGTTAATGAAAAGATAAGAATTTGTTGAGTAAATAAATAAATCAATTAACCTTGTTTACTAGAGGATACTAAACTTAGGTTTAGCAGTTTAGTATACCACTAAACTGAAGACATCAGCAGCTTCCATGTCAGGAAAAAAATCCAGGGTCTGTTCTGCCAGCATGCTAATATCTCCAAGGCAGTAATATGGCACAAGACACAAGGAATCCCTTCAGTACTTGCTAAGACACCAAACTGAATGTCTTCATTGAAGAACATGACAATGTATTTTGAAAATACTTCCTGAACCACATACTACATTCCTACCCCCAACCTTTACTATACTGAACTTCTTCCTTGCTATTCCTTTAACACAGGTCCTTTCCTCTGGGACAAAGCCTTCGCACATGCACTTTTTGCTGCCTAGGATAGAACTATTTTTCCACCTCATGCATGTGGCTAATGTTCACTCACCTTTCAAGACTCAATAAAAATAAACATACTATTCTTTTTTCCTTTTTGTTTCTTATTAAGTTTTATTAAGGCTCAATTCATCAGGTTGGTAGCAAGTACTTTACCTCCTGAGCCATCTCAGCACCTCTCTATGCTGTCATTTGAAGTCTTCTTTAGCTCAACCAGACAGAAAAAGGTACTACACTGCCTTCGGGGCTCCCTCAGCGCATTCCTATTTACTGCTTCTGGACTCACCACTGTGACTGTGTCCATAAATATTAAGTAAGGATTTATCGACTAATTACTCTAGTTGTAATTAGAAGACTGTAAGCTTCTCAAAGTTGGGGTTGCATGCGACTTTTCTAAGTCCACAGTATCAACAGGAGATGATTTTAGTTCAAAGGGACATCTGCCAGTCTATGAAGGTTTTTGCTGTTGCTGTTATTGTCACAAGCAGGGGAAGAAGTGTTCCTGACTGTGAGTAGAGGCCAGGATGCTGGTAAACAACCTGAGAACAGAGATGTGACAATGCTGCTACTGAGAAAGCCCAAACTGAATTGATCTTTTCTCCCCACCCCACCCCCGCTTTGGTTTTTTGAGACAGGGTTTCCCAGTAGCTATGGAGCCAGTCCTGGAACTCGCTCTGTAGACCAGGCTGGCCTCAAACTCACAACAAAAAATCCACCTGCCTCGGGCTGGAGAGTGATGGCTCAGTGTTTAAGAACATTGCCTGCTCTTCCAAGGGTCCTGAGTTCAATTCCCGGCAATCACATGGTGGCTCACAACCATCTGTATTGAGGTCCTGGTGCCCTCTTCTGGCCCGCAGACATATATATACACAGATAGAATATTGTATATATTTAAATAAATAAATATTAAAAGAAATCCACCTGCCTCTGCTTCCGGAGTAAGCACATCGGGATTAAAGGTGTGCGCCACCACCGCCTGGCTTAAGTGTATCTTTTAACACCTGGAAAGAGTGCTGGCTTACAGCACATCTCCTGAATAAGCCACCAACAATTCTCATCCAATACAGAAAGATGGTACAGCCAATGAATTAAGCTAAAGAAACAGGCTAACTACTACAGGAAGAGGAACCTTTGCTTCTCTGTACTTCTTAAAGCGCCAGTTTCATCAGCCTGCCTCCAAGTAGAGTATCAGTCACTCAGTTACAAACAACACCCTGGCATCGCCTTGTCCAAGGGGTCCCAACATATAGGTCAGGAAAGCCCTGTGCCTTTGTGAGCACACTTGAAAATGGAAGTGTCTGTGACTTCTTTCTGCTGTCTGCTTTGGAGCTCACTGCTCTTCCTTACCACTGTTAAGTTCCGGATTTCTTCCATGACTCTGGGCCAGAAGGACTGGAGGCTTTGCTGAGCATCACTGCTGCTGGTACCGCCAAACCCTCCTTCTGTGGACATTTTCAAAACTGAAAACACACACAGACAAGAAACAGATTAGAACTAATAAAGTCATACTTTGCCCCCCAGGTTAGTTGTTATCTTTCTTTGGGTGTTCTCACTGATTTAACTGTTTTCATACATTAAGGTATACGTTGTACTGACAAGCTGTAAGTTTGCCAGCCTGGGCTACATGAAACCCAGTAGGTAGGTGGGTGGGAGGGAGGGAGGGAGGGAGGGAGGGAGGGAGGGAGGGAGGGAGGGAGGGAGAGAGGGGAGGGAGGGAGGGAGGGAGGGAGGGAAGGAGAGAAAAAGAAAAGAAGGAAGGGGAAAACAAAGCAAGAAAGAAAGAAAGAAAGGGGGGTGAATTGGCTCAGTGGGTACCCACATGGGAAAAGGAAAGGACACCTTCAAGTTGTCCTTTGATGTCCACAATGGGTGCTACAGGGTGTGTGTGTGTGTGTGTGTGTGTGTGTGTGTGTGTGTGTGTGTGTGTGTGTGTGTAACACAATGTTAGGAGTATAAAAAAAGATTGGTGAAAGAAGTGGAAGGTTAAAATCAGAATGAAGAGAGGAAGGTTAGAACCTCCACTTGTCCAACTACTTTATGATACAGTAGGGAAAATGAAACATTCCCACAGCAGTCATCACTGTAATAATACTCTACTGCCTTGAAAGACTTACAGAAACAATGCGTTTTAAAAATCTCTAGTTCAAATGTTTAGCTGGCAAGTGCTTAACACCAGAAACAGTTAAACAACTTAAGAACAAGATATTTTTCATCTTCTAAAAAATTTCTATTGAAGAGAAAGAATTACTTAAGAAAGTCTAACGTGCCACAGACAGGTTACTGGTAAAGAGCTATGCAAGCTTATTTAGTTTTATTTTATGTGCATTGGTGTTTTGCCACAGGTGTCAGGTCCCCTGGAACTGGAGTTACAGACAGTTGTGAACTGCAATGTGAGTGATGTGAGTTGAATCCAGGTCCTTTGGAAGAGCTCTTAACCACCGAGTCATCTCTCCAGTTCCACTATGTAAACTATTTAGAACTAATTCTGCAGGGCTAAAATAAAAGTACCAGAGTCAAGTATTAACCAAACATGTAGCTTTTTGTTTGTATTTTTGTTTTTATTTGTTTCCAGGAGGGTATTACTATGTAGTTTTGGCTGTCCTGAGACTCTGTGTAGACTAGGTTGTCCTCAGAACCACCTGCACCTAGAATTAAAAGCGTGCTAGGATTAAAGACATGTGACACAGTACCTGGCTTCAAATGTGTAACTCCCTAGGCTTTGTGTATTCACAACCGGGGCAGGTCTTCTCCACTACCACAGTGGAATGGCTGGTAAACCTGGGATGTTCAAGTTACTGCTAAACGTTTGTTTAAAACATGCCTGACCAGTCTGGCTTTTTTTTTCCCCCTCATTTTCCTTATAAATAAATGAGTGTATGTTGTGGGGACACAACAGTTAAAACTTCAAAGCAGATTTTGCTCTCGTGTAATTGGTGGGTGATGGTGTAATGGGAAAAGCGATTTTCTGATGCTGGAGGGCTATAAACAGCTCTACACATCAATAGGAACTCTAAGTGCCTGAGAAGCAATGTGATCTTAACTTTCTGGAAAGAGTTATAGGGAAGTGTTGAGTCACAGTTGGAAATGACCAGATAAAAATCTCATCCTAAATCGGACGGTGGTGGCGCATGCCTTTAATCCCAGCACTCGGGAGGCAGAGGCAGGCGGATCTTTGTGAGTTCGAGACCAGCCTGGTCTACAAGAGCTAGTTCCAGCACAGGCTCCAAAGCAGAGAAACCCTGTCTCGAAAAACCAAGAAAAAAAAAAAATCTCATTCTAAATACCCACAGAGATTTCACATCACAGCTCCATAGCCCTTGTTTCCACAGGGCCTATACTGTACTTCAGATGTACCCAGAACACAGAAATTATTAGGAAAAAGTGTTTTGAGACAGCATTTCACACAGTCCAGGCTAGCCAAGAACTTTCTACATATCCAAGGATGACCTTGAATTTCTGATCCCCTTGCCTCTACTTCCAGAGTACTGGCATTATATACATATGTTAGCACATCTAGTTTATGTGGTGTTGGGGACTAAACTCAGGCTTGGTGCTTACTAAATATATATTCTACTGAGCTACATCTCCAGCTTCTTGAAGAAAATTTTAACTTAATTGTATTAATAATTTCTTATGAAATATTCATGACAAGAATGAGAATCAACTTTTTACTAAATAGGCTAATTTTTTTATAAAAACTTTTCTAGCCAGATGTGGTAGTGCAGTCTTCTGGAGGCTGAGGTGGAGGACTGAGAGTTCAAAACTAGCTCAGGCTACATAGTGGGACCCTGTCTCAAAACAGAGTAGTAGTGATAAGGAAATAGGTATATAGCTCAGTGGGAGGGTACTCGCCTAGTATTTACAAAGTCTCCTGAGTTCCCTAGCATCACACACAAAAATAATATATTTAATACTGAGTATGGTGGCTCATACATTTAATCTCAGCATTGGGAGTGGGGGCTGAGGAAAGACTATCTTTAGTTGGAGGGCAGCCCAGGCTACTGAGTGAGACCATATCTGAAAACAAAACAAACAAAATCCAGAAATAATCTAACTTTGTTGCAGGGAACAATGGACAGGTGTGACCTTAGCACTCTGTTATGCAAAAAGAGAAAATCTGCACCAGTGTTAGTGATACCTTTCCTTCACCCACTGATGACTAACTACATTTAGTTGGAGCATGGGCACCTGTGAGATGTAACATTTGGTAAGCTTTAACTGTTTTCTGATCTCCCATCTAAGCACACAAATATAAGGGTACACAATTCAAGAAGCACTTTTACAATCATCGTGCAGTTTGCCTTAAATTGAACAGTGCATATTCTTCCTTTACCTTCCTATATGTATGAGTCACCTGGACAGGCTTTCAAATTTACACTATATCTCAAGCAATATAGTTCATAAAAAACAAAATTATTAAAGTAACACAGCCTAAGTATAAATACAAACTAATTCTGCTGACTAAATTCCCAAAAAAAGGGGTGGGAGGAGAGCACCCTGAATTACTTACTGTAGTAATTAACACATAAATGGCAACTGAATTGATCTTGCTACAGAATTAGCTCATTTATAATCTTTATATATCATGGAAAAAATGCATCGTTGTCTGGGTGATGAAAAACATTTAAATTAGAAGAATTATTCCTAATAGCAGCACTTGGGAGGTAGAAGCAGGAGAACGGGTGATTTTGAGGCCAGCCTGGGCTACACAGTGAGACCATGTAGGAAGTTGAGGAAATCAGGAGCTTCAGGATTCTTTTCATTCTATGTTAAGTCATTAACCTACCACTGGATAAAGCCATTTATATAATGCTGACAGAGATAAAACTCTCTTTAGACCAAGCACATTAACTTACATCACTCTTAGCAAAAATGCAATGTAGAATTTCTCAGATTTAATTCATTATTGATATACAATTTATTATTCATGTTCATTAATTACTTTATAAGTTCTTGAATAAAACTTCCTGTTTAATGAGCTGAAGTATTCAATGCTGTTGCTGAAAGTATTTTCAACTCCCAGTACCTATTAATTTATCTGATTTTAAATTAGCTGATTTTATAAATGGTTTCCTTTCCAAAGCTAAAGAGGGAAGACTCAAAGTCCATCATGAAAATGTTATTTCTTTAGTGCTCAACTCAACATCTCCCCAAAGACTTCTCTAACTAGCCTCACCTAGTCGTCCCTTGAATCTGATCTAAGTATGAGTCATCTCTGGTTCCCTCATAGCAACAAGCACATGGTACGGTGACTACCATGATGGCCAAGAGAGTCACACAGTATGGCCTCTCTGGGAAAAAGGGCAGCCTGGACAGCTTGACCCTGAAAGAGACTTACTAGGATCACCTGCACAACCAAAAAAAGTGGCTATACAGGAATCTCAGAATAAGGGGTTTTCTCAGGCTGGTAAAATGATTCAGCAGGTAAAAGTGTTTGTCTTAAAGATGCAAAACCTGAATTCAATGTCTGGGTGGTGTGGTGCATACCTTTAACCCCAGCACTTGGGAAGCAGAGGCAGCCAAAACCAGCCTCATAAAACATAAGAAATAAAGTCAGGACACCTGGCTACAGAGCAAGACTCTGCCTCAAAAATCAAAATAAATCAGGCGGTGGTGGTATAAGCCTTTAATCTCAGCACTTGTAGAAAGGGAGAGGCAGGTAGATCTTCAAGTTTGATGCCAGCCTGGACTACACAGTGAGTTCCAGGACAGTAAGAAAAACCATCTCTCAAAAAACCAAAATCAAAATAAGGAAAATAAGTGTTGTGCTACACACCTGTAATCCAGCACAAGAGTCTACTGGCAGGAGGATCACTGCAAATTGGAAGCTATACTGAGTTCCAATAAGTAAGAAAAGATACAAAGAAACTTAAGGCTTGGGTGACAAGACTGTCAACAGATTGAGGAACTGGCTGTGAGGCTAAAGTTGATCAGCGGAACCCACATAAGTAAAGGAGACAATCAATGACCTTCACACACATGCTATGGCATATGAGCCCCCCACATATACAAAAACAAACAAATGTAATTTCAGATAAATTTTAGCTAGGCATGATGGAATGCACATTTAATCCCATCACTCAAAAGGCAGAGGCAGGCAGATCTCTGTTAATCAGAGGCCAGCCTGGTCTACAGAATGAGTTCCAGGACAGCCAGAGGTACACAGAGAAACCCTGTCCCAAAAAGAAATCAAATTATAAAGTAAAATTAAATTAAAGAAATGTAAGCTTTATTGAAATATTTGATATAGCTTCTTCTAAAACTGTACCTTTTAGGTTTTAATTCTCTATTCCTTGGCATGTACTTCATTCTCCACCCACTTGGGAGGTGGAGGCAAGAGTTTAAGATCAATACCAGTCTGGACCACACAGGCCCTGCCTTAATAAACAAAAAAATACCTCTAATGTCACAACAGAACTGTTCAAGGAAAACATAAACCACAGGAAGTTCCCTCCAAGACTAATTATTGCCTGCCATGGTGGCATAATCTCACCACTTGGGAGGCAGAGGCAAAGGATTGTTTCAAATTAAAATTAACAAACAAACAAGAGCTTGAGATCAACTTGGGCTGTACAGTGAGAACCTATCTAAAAACAAGAACAAACAAACAAAAAGGCCAATTCTTGACCAATGTTGTTTACTTAAAAGACTGACCAACCCTATAGCCATCATGTTTTAACTAAAAACAATGTTTGTATTAAATGTAAATAAACTTTAGGCCTTTACTGTCTGGAAAGCAATCAAGTGTTGGTAATATCACACACGTACTCACTGGTTTCATTCCACCTATCCACCTCCAATGTGTGCTCTAAATATGCAGTGCTCTCAGCGGCCAGAAGAGGGCACTGATCCCCTGGAACTGGAGTTAAAAGCAGTTGTGGTTTGCCAGGTGAGTGCTAGGAATGGAACAAGTCCTCTGAAAGAGTAACAAGTTCTCTTAACCACTGAACCATCACTACAGCCCCGTATGGATCCCCTGGACTTATATAATGGAGAGTACCAACTTCCACCAAGTTGTATTTCCATGTTCTCTCGTTCTCTCTCTCTCTCTCTCTCTCTCTCTCTCTCTCTCTCTCTCTCTCTCGTTCTCTCTCTCTCTCTCTCTCTCTCATCAATCAATTAACCAAGTTAAAAAAAGAAAAAGAAAGTAGGAAAGTCCCACCGCTGTTCCTT
>JAQHUG010000284.1:2152788-2174599 GCA_028555095.1 Dicrostonyx torquatus
GGTTTTTCGAGACAGGGTTTCTCTGTAGCTTTGGAGCCTGTCCTGGAACTAGCTCTTGTAGACCAGGCTGGTCTCGAACTCACAGAGATCCGTCTGCCTCTGCCTCCCGAGTGCTGGGATTAAAGGCGTGCGCCACCACTGCCCGGCCTTTTAGTTCTTTTATACAGCAATTTATCTGTTATTTATCGTTCAGGTGCCCTTTTTATACACTACAGGATGTTGAACTGTAATTTATAATACTCTGAGTAGAGTAAAACTTTGGGTCAAATACTGAATAGAGAGATAGGAGATGAGAGTAATAAACAAGATGAAAATGACCAAGGTCTAAAGAGCTGGCCCCAATACCAAGAACAGATAAAAAGAAAACTAAAGTCTGCATACTGCAGACATTAAGTACATATTATCCAGCTGTGTCTACCACCAATTTCAATCACAGTACACTTCAGGACTTAATATTATGTAAGTTATACAATTCAAGTCCTCACTCTTTTTCAATAAATAAATTTATTCAAATATATGACAGTGGTTAGAAAAACTTTAAAAATTTCAAGAAACAGCCCACCAAAGAATAAACAAAGGAAAATTCACAACTACCTATGAGTACACAATGACACCATTTTGCTGGGGTGGAGGAATTTGGCACAGTTAAAAGTGTTATTCTGGGCATACACAGACAAGGGTTCCTACTTTAGTCTTGTCAAATGTTAAAATCTTTACTTCATTAAAATGTCCCATTAAGGACTCATTTGATGAACTAGGCCCAAACATATGTGACAACAGCTTGTTCTTGAAATGTATTAATAACAAATAAGAATGAAAAGCTTGCGCTGGCATGCAGGTGTTATGCTGTTGCCTTGTTTGACTTCTTTGCAACGCACAAAAGTCACCCAGTTCTCTAAGACACCTCAGCCAGGTGGGCACCATTAGTTTCCTAGCTGAATCTCAGTTTTCAGAACAAGCAACTGGCTGAGGCAAGAGATTTTCAATTCCAAAAGGGATACCAAGCCTGCTGCCACAGCAAACGTTCTAACCAACAGATTCCATGTGTAGACTACTGATCCTCCTCCATGTCCTACTCTGTTCTGTGTCCTGTACAGGTGCACCAAAAGAAAAAAAAACACGAAAGAGAAAAAACACCCAAAGGGGGGGGGGAGCACTGAATTGAGTGGGAGTAAAAGCTCTTGATCTTACACGAACCAGTCCCTAAAAAGCTGAGCTCTTAATAGAGCCCCAACTCTCTCTGTCCTCAGTTGTTTCAAGAAAAACTAGACTTAGATCCCATGACTGCAAGGGGCAGCAGATGTTCTACAGTGCTTGCCTAAATTATTCCATCAGCCTAACTTAGCTTTAATCAAACTCTGGGAGTAAGTATGGGCAAAATAATCTGATTCACCAAGATGACCATGATCTGCTTCAAGAATGCTTTCTAGAGGCTTCAGAATGTAGCTCAGTAGTAGAGGACTAACCTAGCCTTATAAAACCCTGGATTTGAGCCGGGCGGTGGTGGCACACACCTTTAATCCCAGCACTCGGGAGGCAGAGGCAGGCATATCTTTGTGAGTTCGAGACCAGACCATCCTGGTCTACATCTACAAAAGCTAGTTCCAGCGCAGGCTCCAAAGCCACAGAGAAACCCTGTCTCGAAAAAAACTAAAAAGACCCTGGATTTGATACTTAGAACTACAAAAAGGACAAGAAAAAAGGGGAGGAGGAGGAATGGAGCAGCAATAATGCCTTTTAGATTCCTGAAGCCCCCACAAAAGAATACAACTTGGGTTTTTGGTTTCTTTGTTTTTACCCCTTTTTAGGTTTATTTATTTTTTTATCTTGTGTGTATGCATATTTTGTCTGCACTTAAGTAATAATCACCACATACATGGCAAGTGTCTGCAGAGACCAGAAGAGGCCCATTCTGGGGTTACAGGTGGTTGTGAACCACCATGTAGTTGCTGGGAACTGCAACAAGGTCCTCTATAACAGCAAGTGCTCTTAACCACTGAGCCATCATCATCCGGCCCCAGTATACAACTTCCTGAAACAATGGCATAATCATATTTTAGGAACAAAAAGCCCAGTCATCAAGGATGCTGTTTTCAAGCATACACTACCAGGAAACTGAGAGATTACTTAGCTAAATCTTACTGTCTGAATTAAGTTTGCCAATCCACACAAAAAAGCCAACAGCCAGGTGGCGGCAGCACACACCTTTAAACCCAGCATTCAGGAGGCAGAGGCCAGCCTGATCAACAGTTCCAGGGCAGCCAATGCTGTTATACAGAGAACCCCTTTCTCGAAAAACCAAAAAGAGGCCAACATCAACACTGACTGACCATTCCTGAGAAGAAGTAACAATAGAACAGGAAATCAAAAGTCACCAAGTATCAATGGAGAAGGGGGGAACAATCCTAAAAGTAGGTAACACTTAGGCATATAAAATAGGTGTGAAAGACCTATCACTTATGCTACAGAAGCGTCACACAGTAACAACTGTGTCAAACTTGCGTTCATGCTCAGATTCTAACAGGTCCTATCTTCTTTTTAAAATCCTCATTTCAACATTACTTGCTCACTACTATTCTACAAGCTGTAACTACTTCTCAAGCTCCCAAATAATCGCAGACAGAAAGATCATATGACTTACAGCAAACAAACAAAAAGGCTCCAGAGTACTTTATAAATATTTGGCACACAAACTAAAATCTGTAACCTCTGCTAAGTAATCAGTAATAATTACAACTTACCCATATTAAAAGAAAATGCACATCTCAGTATCCAATCAGAACAGGCTCTAAGTCTTTACTCTGAGAAGCTCCTAAGTTTAAAGATGTTTTTAAAAGCAGTATTCAAATTTTTTAAAGGCCAGATGGCTCAGTGGGTAAAGCATTTGCCAGGCAAGCCTGAGGATCTGAGTGTGAACCGGAAATCCATATATTAGTGGCTATCTCTGATCTTCATGTATGCAGTAGCTTGCAGATACACATGTGCTTACATACGTGCACACACATATTATAAGACAAAACAAAATGCAGTCTTATCACTTCATCCTATTCTGAAGTCCTTAATTTGTTTTGTTTTGTTGAGGCTACCCTCATGTAGCTTAGGTTAGCCTTGAACTCCCAATTTGACAGAAGATAATGACCTCCTGAATTCTCTGAATGAGACCCTTAATTTTTGACAAAGTGGTTAAATTCCTTCATGAGGAATCTTGATGGATGATGGTTCAATAATTGAGATTAACACATGTATTAAATAAATAAGATACAGCTGGTGAGATGTCTCGAGTTTAGTCTCTGAAACCATAGCAGTTGTAAAGAACTGACTTCTGAAAGTGGTCCTCTAATTCCCATACATATGCCATTCCATATGCATGCCCACACTTAAACACACATACGCAAAGTAAAAAGTAATTAAAAATAGAATCCTGTTAGTACAAGTAGGAATATGTAAGTGAAGGAATCAAACATTATTTTATAAATCTATCACAACATCAAAACTTATTTCTTTGACGTTATACCAATCGCCATAAACATTTAAGTTCCTCAATTAGCCTTCATCAATAACAGGCAATATTTATTCATTAATTCATAATGCACAGAGAATTTAACATACAGGACCTCATTCAAGACTCACCAAGTAATATGTTGCAAGGGAGGTAGCTCAGTAGAGCATTTTTCCTGCAGACACAAAGTCCTACTTTTCATCATCAGTCCTGAGGCCAAATGGTGTACACACCAGTAATCTCAGCACCCAGGAAGTGAAGAAAGGTCAAGAGTTCAAGGTCATTCTTGACTCCACAGAGAATCCTAGACCTGGCTGAACTACACAAGGTTCTATCACAAGGTGTGTGTGTGGGGGGTGTCGGTCGGCAGATAAAAGACCCTCCTCCCAAGACTTTTAACCTAAGTTGGGCCCACAAATTACCACAAGGTGAAATGAGAGAATCCACTGCTGAAACTGTCCTCTAACCTCTAATACACACCATGGCATGATCATGACTCCACACACACAATAAATAAAATCTAATAAAAAATTTCAAGAAAGGAAAAAAAACGTGGGGGGAAATGGCTCAATGAGCAAGTACGTTCAGGCCTTAGAGACCTGAGTTTGGATACCCAGCATCCATGTCAAAATGTCAGGCATGGTGTTACAGGCCTGTTTGTAACCCTGTAACTGAGAGGCAGAGACAAAAGGATACTGGGGGCTCACTGGCTAACCACTCTTGCCAATGTAAGCTCCAGGTAAACTGAGAAATCCTGTCTCAAAAGAAAAATAGTGGATGATAAAGGAAATCACTCAAGGTCAAGCCCTGTTCCATACACCTAAAAGCATATGCACACAACTCACACACATTTACAATCCTATCCTGCAAATTGCTACTTTTAGGTCTCTTTTTTGAGACATTGGCTGGTCTTGAATAACCTTGCACTTCTGGATCCTCTTGGCTCCCCACACCCAAGAACAGGTACGCGTCAGCACGCTTGGTTTTTGAAGCACTAGGAATTAAATCCTGGCTGTTCTATATGCTAGACAAGCACTCTACCAATAGAGCGATAGCTGCAGCCTGTTAGGTCCCATGTTTTTAATAAGTTGACTCTAAACAGGTGACTTGCCTGGATCTGTACACAGGACTCTTATTTTAAATAGTTTATATTCTAGTACCTCAAAATATTGTCTGCCACCAGAGTGAACAAACTAGCCCTATCCAAGCCTCCCTGGCCCTCATCCCTCCTGCCACTTCCAGTCTGAATTAGGGTTAATTCCATAAGGATTTTTGCTCTTTCTAGATATAAAGTTTTCCTGCTTTGTCTAAAAATTGTTCTCAAGTCTAATGTGTTAAATGAGATTTGTTAAGTGCCATTCAACGAAGTACCAAATAAAGGATCAAAAAATGCCATTCAACATCCAGGAAACACCTCAGCTGCTTCAAGGGTTCCTATGTGTGTTTTCACAGGCACTGGGTGACCTCAAAAAGATGGAAAACTTGGCTAGATGTTCTAAGCAACTAACTCCTCCACAAAGTTCCAAAACATATAGAATTTTGTCTCAACCTCCTATTTTCCCCACCTTCAGTTTTATCCCTCTGCTCCAGGCCTCTCTCAGAGCCAATAAGGTCACTTGTTTTTGTAAAACAACATACAACTTGAAACAACTAATATACACCAACAGCCTACACGAAATATATTTAAATAGCACTTATAATATAACACACCATCCTTTCTCTTAGGACTTAAAATTCCCCCAAACTGAGCATTTTCTTACCACCAGCATTCCAGTCCTCCAGGAGTTTCAACTACAACACTTGAGCTCCTGGAACACCATTCTCCTCACTGAGAACCCTCTAGATAAGAAGAGGAGCAGGCAATGAATTCTCAATCTGTTAGGTAATTCACTCAACTATCCTATCAGAAGGATTCAGTAAATGTCTCCTGTGGGTGGAGGGTGAAAAAGAAATGGCAAGGTAAGGAGAGAACGAATGCAGGCCTATTACTTATGAACTCTGAATCTAAACTCTAACAGATTCCTAGGAACCATTGGACTATAACACCCAGAAGTACAGTATTTCATCTCAAGAGAACTTTTCAGTTCAAATCTGCATAAACAAACTTTGCCCTTCAATCTTTCAACTCCACGGCAGTTTTTCAAGGTCACTTTTCAGAGCAGCGACAGAGGCCTGCATTCGGGAACTTGGGCTGTTTATCCCACTCCAGTTGGAAGTGTCTAAACCTAAACCCCAAAGGATCCTCTCAGGTAAATCCTTTCCTCAAGAGGAAGCAAGGAACGGCAGATCAACACCTTCCAAACTTCTCCTCTAGCCAGGCCTGTTCCCTTCCCTGTTCAGAGCAGCTGCTGCCTAACTGCTCTATACTCAATCTGCAGCAGGAATGTTCCAATGACCTTCATTCAGTATTTGCAAATAAAGAAAAAAACAAAGAACTGCTTTTTAAAAACCAGGCGTATTATGGATCTTAGAACATAGAACTAATGATTCCACTATTCACAAGAACTGTTACTGATTAGCAACCTCCATTAGCTTCATATCCTTAAAGAAGGGGGCAAATATCAAGGGCAAAAAGGCTACCTACACTCTTCACTCTTCTAATCACAAACTGCAGGTAAGTCCCTTAAATATTTCATTCTGAAAACAAAAGCATTTTGCTTGAATTATTTTAAAGAACCAAATCAACAGCTGACAAAAATATAATAAGCCTGTCACTTCGAATTTTAACTGGCCTCTAAACTAATCAGCACATTAAACTAACATGAACATTTTACATCAAAGACTTACTCAATTGATTCCTATTAGAATAGAGAGGCAGACAGGTAGAAAAAAGTTATAGAATTTCACGCTGGCATGGGGGCCTTCCCCAGTAGAACCTGCATCAGTTGCAAATCATATTTTCAAACAAATGAAAGAGCATTAATGTTGCTTCTATCTCTAAAAACATGTGTGCCAACAAAGTGCATGGAAATAGAAAAACTCTTGAAAACAACTCAGCTTATTCTGGAGAAAAGCTTCAGTGCACTTGAACAAAGGAAAATTATTTGGAAAACAGTTAAGTTTACCCAATGCAAAGACAGTGCTTTGCTTCTGTATGCCCATGAAAAATGATTAGCCCTTCTTGCATCTGTCTTGTCGATATTAAAGTAGGAAAACCACAGTTGAAGGACATGCAAAATCTAAACAGAGCAAGGTAATCTAGGTGCACAGGAAGGTATGCATGGAATGTAAAGTGGCCATTTTCTGAAACAGTGCAACTTGCCTATGCTCTCTGAAGCTAACAGTCTCTATCATCTCAACACAAAACAAAGAATTAAACTTACCGAGAACTGCATTAATTTTACATGGAGTTATTTATATCTCCTCGGACTGGGAGAATTTAAGTCACTCCTATCCCTCCCCCTAAAAAAGGAACGGAGGACAAAAGGCAGCAGAAGACGCAGAAACCTGAGTCTGGAATGTCCACTCCAGTGAAAACCCGAACAGCTGTCCTCCCACCCCCCAGCAAACTATTCGCCATTTTTCTTTGTCTTTCAGCTGACCCCTGCCTCAGTGAAAAACTCTGAGGCTCCAATGAAGCCTGCAGCCTCCTTCCACTTTAACAGTCAAAGGCATTCAATCTAGCCTGCTATTTGACACCAAACCTTGCCTCCAAAGCAGTCCCATTGGCTGAGCCGGTTTACCAGCTAAGACTACAAAGCTGTGATTGGCTGTTCACGTCATCAGTTACCTCCTTTGTACACTTCCTGTTTTAAAGTTACCTTGAGAAGCAGAACAGGGGTCAGATTCTTCACTTCAAACCCAAGAACTTAAGGAATGGAAATATTCAGCAAATGTACACAGCGGACACATATGATCTCATGTGCTTCAAAAACGGAGGAGGGCAAATTTGGAATTGTTCTTAAAAACCAAAGGAAAGGGTCGCCACATTTCCCACCCAAAGGATTTCCTATTGGCTACAGAGTTCCATTTAAAAAATTGAAGGTAATTTCACTGCTTCTGATTGGCCATGAATAGTGTCTGTAAGATATTGCTACAGTAATCTATGGCAGTAAACCAGAGAAGCAATGGGCACAAGGTTGGAAAGTTGTGACAATCTACCTCCAGGTTTCTACTGATCATTATTAACAGAAGAATAAAACCAGGCAGGGTTAATCAAAAAAAATAACTCAGCCGTCTCAATAAATCAAAGTGAAGCTGTGCCCATCCAATAGCCTTCCGGATTTCTAAAAGGTGCCAGTCTGTGTATTCATGGTAAGTTTAAAAGCACAGATTACTGCCAAGGCGATACATTTTTTTTTAAAAAAAAAAAATACTAACAAATCAAAATAGGAAGATTTGGGGGTAATGTATGAAGTTGGTGGCAGAGAAAGTAGCAATTCAAAAAAACCCACTACAATGCTCCATTTCAACTTACTTATGTGATGGAAGGGGGATTTGCTTTCTATGACATCAAAACTCTAAAGCAGGCATGCAAGCACATACCTGTAATCCCAGTTAATCAGCAGGGAGGATGGTGCAAAAGAACTCAGAATTCCAGTGTGATCTACATAACAAGACCCTGGTTTTGTTTGTTTGTTTGTTTGTTTTGTTTTGTTTCTTAAATAAAGCAGCAGGAGTGATCTCAGAAGAGATTAATAGCTTTACTTGGCTCACTGTTGTTTCTGGGTACTGAAGGTCACCAGGGGTAACCAGAGTTACCTACAGATTTTGGACTCTACAACCTAGCTTTTATTTGTATGTATTTATTGTTGTTGTTTTGGGTTTTTTTTGTTTTTTGAGACAGGGTTTCTCTGTAGCTTTGGAGCCTGTCCTGAAAGTAGCTCTCGTAGACCAGACTGGCCTCGAACACACAGAGATCCACCTGCCTCTGCCTCCCGAGTGCTGGGATTAAAGGCGTGCACCACCACCGCCCAGTTTACAACCTAGCTTTTAATTACAACACAGACTAAGCTTGAGTCACAGTCTGGTCATCTGTATTACACTTCATATACACTGTAGGGACTAAATGCGCTAATATATATAAAGTACACTATGCTGTGCTTGAATACTCATTGAAAAAATATTTAGTGCTAACTGCCATCTAACGCTACCTTCTTGTTGCTTACAGAGGACACCATGCAGAAAGAAAAAAGACTTGTGTTAAGGCCCTAGAACTATTCTGTGGTAATTTCTCTTCTATGCCCTGTATTCCTGCAGCAAGCAATCCTCAGCTGTAAAGAACTGTGTAAGAGGACTCCCAGCTGGACCAAAAAAAACCAAACAAACAAACAAAAACTTGGTTTTTAGGCCAGAAATCCAGGCCTTTCACCACCAGTCACAGCTGAGGTCTGGTTATTGTTCTAAAAGTCTGCCTTTCAACTGTTTTTGATGTACCAGATTAAACCAATCAAGTCCCTTGCTACTCTGTGAAGATCTTGGGCATAGTTTTTATTAGTTCTTGGCAGTTTACAAGAAAACATTTCAACTCCTATTTCTCATCAGCAGTCAGCACCGTAGAATTCAAACCACAATGGGAAGAGAACACAAAATTATCCTTGAATTTCCATTTGGCAACTGACCCATTCACTTTCTCTAGATGATTCTACCTTAGCCTGATTCCCTAGCTGATACTACCTTAGCCTAAGTGCCTCATGGGATGTCTGGGACTCCATTCTTCCCTGACCCTGCATCTTGGCAGTCTTCTACACCACACAATTGCATCTTATTCATCCTAAAAAACACTCTCATCACTAAGAAAACCAGTAACTCAGGTTACTCAGTTCAAGCTTCAGTGCTCTCACAGAAGGGTGAGAACTCATGCTCTTGGCCGAAACACTAATTTCTGAATTGTAGCTACTTCCTTAATAGCTGTTTGATCTTAGCCAAGTTACTTAGGCATTCCTGAGCTCATTTCTTCAGGCTGAAAGTGATAAAACAGTATCTACTACCAGGAGAGCTAAAATAAATGTAAGCACTAAGCAAATCTGGAATTTGGTACTCAATAACTATCTAAACACACATTTTACTATAGTGCTTTATACACACTATAATTTATTTTTAAAAACATCTTTATGACCATAGAAGAGATTCTCCAAAACAGCAACTGTGTCTTTCTACATGTATTCCTGATGCTCAGCATCAATATATAAATCAAGTGCACATTTGTAATCCTAGTACTCTGGAGGCAGAAGCAGGAAGATTTCCATGAGTTAAAGGACATCCTGGCTGCACACAGTAAATACCAGGCCAACCAGAGCTACAAAACAAATTCCTGTCTCCAAAAAATCAAGTCCCTCCTATCTCCTGAAAACCAGTCTTGACTTTAGCCACAATAGCAATAACAGGATAGTGAGAACTGGGGAAAACTGCAGAGTGGATGTCCGTCCTATCTAAAGGGGCAAACGCTATCAGCTCTAATAACAATGGTCATGTTAATAATAACAACTGGTCTAGTGCAAAGTGAGCTCCAGATTTTTTAAAGACACAAAAGTCAGCCAGGCGGTGGTGGCGCACGCCTTTAATCCCTGCACTTGGGAGGCAGAGGCAGGCGGATCTCTGTGAGTCCAAGGCCAGCCTGGTCTACAAGAGCTAGTTCCAGGACAGGCTCCAAAACCACAGAGAAACCCTATCTCGAAAAACAAAAAACAAAACAAAAAAGACACAAAAGTCAGACTATTTTAATGTCAAATCTTTGTATTTTGATGTGTTTCAAATCGTTTAAAAAGTTATAAGCAAAAAACAATTTTTAAAAAGTTATAAGCAAACCAGGCGGGCATCGTGGCCCAGGCCCACACCTTTAATCCCAGCCCTAGGAGGCAGAGGCAGGCAGATCTCTTCATATTCAAGGCCAGTTCGGTCTCCACAGACAGTTCCAGGACAGTCAGGACTACATAGATAGCCAGTCTCAAAAGAACAAAAACAAATAAGCAAAGGAAAGAAAACCAGAAGCTTTTTACTGGGTTACACAAATCTTATCAACTTAGTTCTAAACAACTATTAACTACTCCCTCTCCACCCCTCCACCACACACACACACACACACACACACACACACACACAAACACACACAAAAAAAACACCACCTCAAGGCTTGTTTGTGTTTTGTTTTTTTAAGTGTCAACATATTTTCAGAAGAGAATAGAAATAGCTAAACCTGATGGTATAAGCCTGTAATCGTAGCTACAGGCTAAGGCAAGAGTATAATATGTTGGATGATACCTCCTAAAAAAGTAAGAGAAGCCAGGCGGTGGTGGCGCACGCCTTTATTTCCAGCACTCGGGAGGCCGAGGCAGGTGGATCTCTGTGAATTCTAGGCCAGTCTGGTTTGAGTTCCAGGACAGGCTCCAAAGCTACAGAGAAACCCTGTCTTGAAAAACCAAAAATAAAAAATAAAAAAAAGTTCAGTGGTACGGCACTTCCTACAAACACACAAAGGTTCAATCCTAACTACAAAACAATAACAACCACCCTAACAAGATACTCCCTAAAGGCAGCCCAGAAACAGAGCAATGAATTATCTTCATAAGAAAATGTAGCACTGGTGCTTAGGAAATGGTTACTTGGGCTACACAAAGAAAATCTGTCTTGGAAAAAAAAAAGAAAGAAAATGGTTATTAAATGAATGAATGGGAGGGAAGGACCTTTGATAGATGACAAATTCTAAATTATTCTATTAAAAAAAAAACCCTGCCAGGTGGTGGTGGCACACGCCTTTAATCCCAGCACTCGAGAGGCAGAGGCAGGCGGATCTTTGTGAGTTTGAGACCAGCCTGGACTACAAGAGCTACTTCCAGGACAGGCTCCAAAGCAACAGAGAAACCCTGTTCGAAAAACAAAAAAAAAATAAAAAATTTAAAAAAAAACCAAAGTCTTCAAGGCCAGTCTAAACTGCAGGGGGTCCAGCCAGGATACATAGTGAGACTCTGCTAAAAATAAAACACACAAGGGAGAGGTGCAGGTACAGATAAACCAAAGCATAAATTGAGACCAATGAATGAAAAACTATTCTGGAGGAACTTCAGCTCTCAGCTGTCCAAACATGGGGACAAGCTACCTGGAAAGCTATGAATGGAACTGTTAGTCACAGGCTGTCTCTACACTTGACAAGGATATGTAAAGACAAGAAAAGAAAAAGAACAGCAATGTAGAGAGCAGAACACAAAAAAGCCCAGACTTTGCACCTAGCAGATTTAGACTCCAATTCCTCATCACGACTGTGTAGCTGATGCCTCAAGCTAGTTACTAAAGCTGCACTGCAGCCAGTCTCCTGCATTGTAACAGCTTACAGAGTTGGAAGATTAGAATCATTTTGTTTCTTCAACAAATACTTACAGGCACAGACAGTACAAACCCAGACATAATGTCTGTCCTCAATGGGGCCAAACTCTATTGTAAGAAATTTAACCCAGGGATCGTGATGCCGTGTTAGTTACAAGGACATACACACAGTGCTACAGGAGGATAAGCAGAGAACCTCACCGTGGGCCTATTAAATGCACGGCTGCTCAGAGGGCTTCCTGGGGGAGTTAAGATCACAGGAATAAGAGCCCTTGGTATGACAGCAGTCAGCGGTGAAAATTATGAATGGGAAGTCAAGCTTGCTGGTGTATACATGTGTGACCTCATCACTCACAAGGCTGAGGTCAGCCTGGGTTAGTGTACTAGACCCCTCAAAAGAGAGAAGGGGCCAGGCATAGTGATACATGCCTTTAATCCCAGCACTTGGGAGGCAGAGGCAGGTGGATCTCTGAGTTCAAGGCCAGCCTGGTCTACAAGAGCTGGTTCTAGACAAGTTCTAAGACTACAGAGAACCCCTGTCTCAAAAAAACAAAAACTAAAACTAACTAAATAAATAAATAAAAAAGCAAAGAATCTCACTTCATACAGCTACCTGGACACTTTGCAGCTTCTGAGTCTAGGAATTGAGGCAATTAATACCATGAACAGCATTAGAAACTTATAGCTTTCCACCAGTGGCATGGCAGGAAACACTATATGGCCAGGTGATGGGGGTTCTCATGTTTAATTCCAGCACTCAGTAAGCACAGGCAGGCGGGTCTCTGAATTTAAGGCCAGTCTGGTGTATGTAGTAAGTTCCAGGACAGTCAGAGCTGTTATACTAAGAAATCCTGTCTTCAAATACCAAAAACCACCGGGCAGTGGTGGTACACGCCTTTAATCCCAGCACTTAGGAGGCAGAGGCAGGTGGATCTCTGATTTTGAGGCCAGCCTGATCTTCAGAGCAAGTTCCAGGACTGCCAGGACTGTTTCACAGAGAAACCCTGTCTGAAAAACCAAAACTTAAAAACAAAACAAAATAAAAAACCAACCAAACAAAACCACTCTATTTATTGTATCATTTCCTGAGTCATCTATCTCATTTCTTCTCTTATTAAAACACTGTTCAAGATCACTATTTCTGGTTCTATTCTCAGAGCAACCCTTGAATCTTACACACTACTGACTTTAAATGGGCAGGATAGCTTAAATAAGACACCTTTATGTACCTTAGACATTGAAAATTTAAACCTCTAGTTTAAAGCTATTCTAGAAACATTCAAGTGCAGAAAAGGTAGACTGTAGTTCATCTCTCTTTTTTTTTTTTTTTTTGGTTTTTTTGAGACAGGGTTTCTCTGTAGCTTTGGAGCCTGTGCTGGAACTAGCTCTTGTAGACCAGGCTGGTCTCGAACTCACAAAGATCCGCCTGTCTCTGCCTCCCGAGTGCTGGGATTAAAGGCGTGCGCCACCACCGCCCGGCCTGTAGTTCATCTCTCTAAACTACACCTGAAGGTTATCCATTAGAAAGTTCTCTCTGCAGACTGAGAGCATAAACTCAATACTTAGCAGTGGTGGCGCACACCTTCAATCCCAGCACTCGGGAGGCAGAGGCAGGTGGATCTCTGTGAGTTCATGGCCAGCCTGGTCTACAGAGCGAGTGTCAGGACAGGCTCCAAAGCTACAGAGAAACCCTTTCTCAATAAGAATAATTAATAATAATAATACTGGAGGTGACCACAGTGCTTCTCAAAGACCACACATTGCTGTTGAGAAAAATGAAAGGTGGAAGGGTGTGAACAAATCTTGTAACCTGACAAAAGGTTTTGCAGGCAGGCAGATTTTTTTTTAAAAAAACAGAATGTTATCTTCTGCTTACTTTTAAAAAAAAAAAAAGTCACCCCAGTGTCTACAAAACACATAAACCAAAATCCAACTTTTAGTAAAATTTTCTACAGAATAATACTGGTTGTTCTAACTTTAATAATTGTTTCTAGCAAATGTGAAAAGCTTTTTATTCCACCACCATCTATACCTGGCTGCAACTGGGAGTTAACAGAGGCAATCATAAATAAGACAACTTTTCCCTGAAACAAATTACCAAACCACTTTGAGCCGTGTAGAAGTTTAAGACTGACCTCATACTGGCCCATGGAAAATCAGCCTCTAGGCCACAACAGCCCAAATGATTGTGGTCTCTCCTTTCTATCAGTGGTTGCTCCCCCATGTGGAATCCTGCTGCACACAAAGGAGGAGAGAACTACAAAAGACCCTCTTGTCAAGAAAGCTCTAACTGGATGTCAGTTAGAATGGCACATTCTTTGCCGTTCTAAAAAGAAAATAATGAGTTCTCTCATTTATTAAGGTCCACAATGTTATCTTCTCATATGCTATTATACTCATTTTTTGTAATTACTACTAACACTCAGACAATACCACAGCACACAGAGTAGAGACTGAGAAATGGCAGGGACACAAATCTTAGGAAGCTTCAAAATCAGCTGCTATCCCAACCTTTCCCACAGGCACTTTGTGGTCAAAGAGAATCCATTTCCTCCTGCAGATAATCCACTGAAAATAAGAGGGTGCTTTCAGTCTGAAATGAGCTGTATGCTAACCTTCCTAACTTGTCCCAGTCCATACATGAGAAACTGAGTAAGTAAAAGAGCTAGAAGACATTAGGTAACTCACAATCAGTTCCCTCTGAAACAAGTAGAAAGGAAAAGAACAACTTGATAGTTAAGGAAGGTCCTTTTTTGGGGGGGACGTCAGGGTTGGGATTTTTGGTTTTTCAAGACAGGGTTTCTCTGCAACTTTGGAGCCTGTCCTGGAACTCGCTCTGTAGACCAGACTGGCCTCGAACTCACAGGCAAGATCCGCTTGTCTCTGCCTCCCAAGTCCTGGGATTAAAGGTGTACACCACCACTGCCCAGTAGTAGTGTTCTCAAATTGCAATATCTGAGGCTGGAATAAAATTTAAAGTCATTTGTGATCCTAAGCATGTCCTCTGCCATTTTCCTTCCAATGAATGAGGTGAGCTTGAACTTATGACTTGAAGTCATCACTGTAATCATGTGGTAGTGCACTTTCCCTGCATGTAACTCTGGACACTGTACCAAAGGGGGCTAAAGAAAAAGTTAAAATATACCCTGAAGACTAAATATTCAAGAGGCTGGACAAGAGGATCCCAAGTTAGAGGCTAGCTTGAGCTACATAGGAAGATCCTGCCTTTATTTTTATCTTTTGTTTGTTTGTTTGCTTTTTTGTTTTGTTTTTCACATCAGGGTTTCTCTGCGTGAAAGTCCTCGCTGCTGTCCTACAACTAGCTCTTGTAGACCAGGCTGGTCTCAAACTCAGAGATCTGCCTGTCTCTGCCTCCCAAGAGATGGAATTAAAGGCATATGCCACCACTGTTCAGCTATTTTCATTTCATTTTAATTAACTAATTAATTTAGAGACAAAGTCTCATATATCAAAGTCAGGCCTCAAACTCCTGAGCCTTCTCTACCTCCTGGGTGCTAGGATTACAACTATGCATTACCAAGTCCAGTTTATTTGATGCTAATAGTCAAATCCAGGGCTCATTACCTGCTAGGCTCATGCGCTACCATCTTGAGTTGCATCCCCAGCTCAACAGCTGGCTTTAAAGGGGTCATATCTTCCACAGGTGAGGCAATGCTGTCCAGTGGAATAACTGAGGATAGACACAGCTTATGGCTTTTCTTTGCACAGCTAAGTGACCTTGACAAGGTTCTCTCACTCTTTAGAACCTCGAAACATAGGAACATGCTTTAAAACAGCTGCAGATAGCTTTCTGAACTAAAACTTAAGGGTTTTTCTTTTCCACAAGGTATCTATGGTACCAAGGTAATACAGACTTTAAAAATAACGAATGGCCAGGTGGTGATGGCACACACCTTTAATCCCAGCATTTGGGAGGCATGAGCAGGTGGATCTCTGAGTTCCAGGACTGCCAGAGTTACATAGAGAAACCCTCAAATAAATAAATAAGGGCTCCAGCTGGTCATGGTGGCACCCACCTTTAATCCCAGCATTCAGAAGAAATAAAGAGATGGATCTCTATGAGTTCTAGGCCAGCCTGGTCTGCATAGTGAACCCCATCTCAAAAGTAAAATATAAAAAGCTCCAGGTTGGCAAAATGGCTAACCAAATAAGGACTCTTGCCACAAAGCCTGAAGACTGGAACGCAACACATGGATTTCACATGCTGGAAGGAGAGAACATGCACCTACAAGCTGGTCTTTGACCTGAAGCATGCTACGGCTCACACAGACAAATATACACAATAAATAAATCAAAAATTTTGAAATAAAAAATAAGAGCTCCAAGATACAAGCATGGCAGGACTCTCCGGGTAATCGCATCAATTAGAAGGCAAAGTCAGAAGAAGGGTAAGGAATCAGTTACACAGTGAGTTCAAGAGTAGCCTGGACTATATGAAATCTTGTCTCAAAAAAAAAAAAAAGCGGGGGGGGGGTAGACAGAAGGTAGAAGGGGAAGGGAGTAAAGCTGTAAGAACTTTGTAAATAGTGCAGGAATTGAGAATTACAGACCTGTGTCTGGATCTGGACTCAGTCACTTACTAGCTGTGAACTTAATTCCTAGTGGTTTTGTTTTGCTTTTAGAGTCCCATATGGTACAGGCTGACCTCAAATTCCTGGGCTCAGGCAAGCATCCCACCTTACTCAGTGTGGCTGGGACTCCAGTAACACTGCACCAGGCGCAGTGCACCTGGCTCCAGCAAATGACTAAGTGTTTCCTCAGAAAATGAATAGCACTGCCATCATGTGTGTGACATAAAATGCACATGTACCCCAGCTAGTAGAAAGCACTCAATACAAGGTAGTAATAGCTCTATTATTCCTGAGTTTGATCCACGGACCATTAGTGATTCAGTACCTCTGAACTGAAAGTAAAAGACCAATTTTAGGGATGGGGGTGTGGCTCTGCAGGTAGTGTTTGCCTATCATGCACAAAACCCTGACCCTGTCTTCTTCTAAGAGCAGGAAACTTTCACAGGAAACATCTCAAAACTAGCATGATCCCAGCCCCTGTAACTCCTAACTTCCTAATTATGCAAAGACCTTCTAGAACCTACTTATTTATTTTTGGTTTTTTCGAGACAGGGTTTCTCTGTGGCTTTGGAGCCTGCGCTGGAACTAGCTCTTGTAGACCAGGCTGGTCTTGAACTCACAAAGATCCGCCTGCCTCTGCCTCCCGAGTGCTGGGATTAAAGGTGTGCGCCACTACCGCCCGGCTCTAGAACCTACTTAATGCGATGCTAAATTTGACATTCAGTGTCTAAAACATGACACAACTGCCCAATGGAATCCCTTTCTGTTTACCTGTTTCTCATACCCCCATGCCAAGGACCCAGAATGGACTCCGGGCCTCCACTCAAATCCTCCAAGTTTCACAACCTAAATTCTACAGCAGAATCCTTAGTCTGACTGTTTTTGACCTGCACGCCCCCATCGTGTAGCTAGCTGAGTGCCTCTGGAATTAGGAGTGCCCCCTTTTGCAGCCCGTAGCCAGGCTACCATTCTTTCTCTCTCCTTAGGCCCTTCGGCATCGCCCCGGAGTCTCCTCGCCACGCTGGCATTAGAAGGATGGTCGCCCCGACCGCCCCAGACTGATCAGTTAGCTAGCATCCCAACAGCCGCCAAGTTCTTCATCACCCCCCCAGGCCGGAGCCAGCGTGACCAATAAGGTGCCAGGTCCGCGGCCTCCCCGCCGCCGACCAATCACGAGCGAGCCCCCCCGCAGTCGCCTTCCGCCAATGGGAGAAAACCCGCGGGCCCAGGCGCACGGACCCCGCGAGCGCAGCCGCGGCGACGGCGGCGGGCCCGGCGAAGACACAACATGGCGGCGGCAGGCCCGACCGAAGTGCCGCGGCGGCCGCAGAGGAAACTGAACTCTCCGCCGGAGGCGGGAAGCGCCGCCCCCACTGCCGGCCGCCGCCGCCCTCTCCACCCTCCTCGTCCCAGCTCCCATACACTCACAGGCCTCTGCTCCGGAGTCGAGCAAAGAAAGCAGCCGCCCCCGCGCCGCTGCGCCGTCGGGCAATGCAGAGGCCCGGGCGCGGTGGAGGGGTGGGGGAAGCGTGCGTCACGAAAAACGGAGCGCGCGCGGAGCGGGGGCGCAAACAAGATGGCGGCCGCGCCGTTGTACCGTCTTTCCCCCCCCCCGCCCCTCCCCCTCCGCGCCTTGACTCCTAGCACTGTGTAGTGCGCAGCGGCTGAGCTTCCTGAGGTCTCGCGAGAATTGAGAAGGGCCGCCTGCCGGGCAAAACGGAATAGTGAGATCTGAGACTTTCCTGACCCCGCCCCCTCCCCAGGCTCTGGAGGCGTTTCCTGGTGACCTTCGAGGAGGTTGTTTTCCTGGAGACTCAGCTTTGATGTGCGGGCTTCTAAATTTTAGCAAATAGTTTTCCGTGTTTTGTTTTTAAAGGAAATGAATGGGGGCCGGGGGGAAAAGGGCTTCGCCAGTATTCCGAGTATAAAAAGTCGCTGGGGCCGGTGAGATGGCTCCGCAAACCTGACGACCTAAATTCGATCCGTAGAATGCGGGATGGACCGAAAGGAGACTCCTGAAAGCTGTTCTCTGATTTTTTATGCGGCCGCACACTAATATTCACACACACACACACACACACACACACACATACACTAATGAATGTAACTTAAAAATTATGACATCTTTTTTAAATATTTATTTTTATTTTATTTATTTGGGTTTTTCTTTTGTTTGATTTTTTGCTTTTTTCGAGACAGGGTTTCTCTGTAGCTTTGGAGCCTGTCTAGGAACTAGCTCTTGTAGACCAGGCTGGCCTCGAACTCACAAAGATCCGCCTTGCCTCTGTCAGCCGAGTCCTGGGATTAAAGATGATGACATTTTCAAACCTGAGAATTGCCAACAAGATTAAAGATGGTTGGGAGATGGTTCAATTGGTGCTTGCCACACTCATGAAGACCAGAGTTAAGGCTGGGCGGACGCCTTTAATCCCAGCACTCGGGAAGCAGAGGCAGGCAGATCTTTGTGAGTTCGAAACCAGCCTGGTCTACAAGAGCTAGTTCCAACGCAGGCTCCAAAGTTACAGAGAAACCCTGTCTCGAAAAACCAAAAAAAGAAAAAAAAAGACCAGAGTTAGATCCCCAACACCCATGTAAGAAGCTAGCACAGGGGTCCTCCCATAATTGCAGGGCTAGAAAGGAAATCAGCCTGCCTAGCAGAATCAGCGAGCTCCAAATTCAGTGAGAGGCCCTCTCTATAAAAATAGGTTAGAGTCAGGCATGGTGGTACATACCTTTAATCCCAGCACCTAGGTGGCAGAAGCAAGAGGATCTCTGAGTTTGAGGCCAGCCTTCTAGAAACCGAGTTCCAGCCTGCCAGAGCTACACTAGGATGACACCCTGGGTCAAAAAATAGGGTGCAGTTGTCATTGGAGATGTCCAGATGTTGCCTTCTGTGGCACATTCGTACGCATGCAAATACACAAATTGTAGAGCTAGGTGTGATGAAACATGCCTCTAACCCTAGCACTCAGGATACTGAAGCTCAGGGATCATAATATGGAAGCCAGCCATTTGCCTGGGGCGATGAGGTGGGGGTAGTATTTCACCATTTTACTTTTTATTTTGGACAGAGTTTTGCTGTAACTGGTTGTTTCCGTGTTCATAATGTAGTCCACTCTGTTATAAAAAATTAAAAATACTGCAGGACCCCAGGCAGCAGTAGGCAGCAGAGACGCTGTAGGCCCCCAAGCAGTGGTAGCAGGCCATGTGGCGGCAGGCAGAGGGCCCTAAAAGCAGCCAGTCCCAGGCAGAGATGGCTGCCAGTCCCCGAGTGGTGGCTGGTCCCAGGCAGGGAGACACGTGGCGGGCAGGCAGGAGTCAGAGACATGGATAGGCGAGTAAAATTAAACGTTTATTAGGGTTATGGAGGGGAAGGAAGGAGAAGAGAGACAGAGAGAGATAAGGAGAAAGAGAGGAGACAGAGGAGAGACAAACAGAAATGGGGGGGAGGGAGACAGAACCTGCCTCTCCAAGAGGAAAGCAGGAAAGAGAATTCTCAGGCTGGAAGCTGAAGATCAGCCTGCCTCAGCGGATGGGGGAGGGACTGGGCGTGACTTTTCTCTTAAAGTGCCAGAACCATAACACACTCTGGCCTTAAACTCAGCAAAGTCTTCCTTGCTTAGTCTCTGGGGCCTGGAATTACAAACATAAATTACTATGTCCAGCTCAAAAAAGACATTTTTTTACTCAAAACCTTATAAGAAATTGTACTTTGAACCGGGCAGTGGTGGTGCACACCTTTAATCCCAGCACTCGGGAGGCAGAGGCAGGGGGATCTCTGTGAGTTCGAGGTCAGTCTGGTCTACGAGAGCTAGTTCCAGGACAGGCTCCAAAGCCACAGAGAAACCCTGTCTCAAAAAACCAAAAAGAAAAAAGAAAAAGAAATTGTACATTGACTGAGCTGTGGATGCAGCTGAGCAGTAAAGTCATTAAAGTGCTTAAGGTCCTGGGATATGTTCCAGCACCAAAAAGAAAAGGAGGCAGGCCTGAGGATGTGGTACGGAATGCTTGCCTGGTATTGCCTGGATTGAAGCCCTGGGTTCAATCCCCAGCCTGGCACAAAACCTGGTGTGGTGGTACATGCCTTTAATCCCCAAACTCTGGAAGTAAAAATAGAAGGATCAATGTTAATTTCAATATCCACCCCACACACACACACCAGACAAATGGCTAAGATGCCTATTTAACATATGAAAGTGGACCCAGTATTCCTCAGTCCTTATCTGTTACAGGGTATGGGTGGCATACTCTACCTTCTGCCCTGAACTCTCCAGCCCAGGGGCTGGGCTGCCCTTCTCCCAGAGGTTCTTCCCTATATGATCTAGACTCTTTTGTAGCTTTGGCCTCCTGGCTGCTACACCTGTTCATACCTGCCCCCTCCTTCCCCTTACAACACACACACAAGGCCCACCCAGGTCAGCCTCAGCATGTCCACTCTGGGACTGTCCCAGATGCCCCTGCTACTACCTACCCTCTCTCTTTCATCTACATTAACCTTTCTCCTCCACCATGCCTAGGAGCAGGCGTGGCCTTTCCTTTCCTTTCTATTTTTTTTTTAATTCAATCAGAAGTTCAAAATCAAGTCAACTAAATGGTTCAGCCAAGAAAGGCACTTTGCCTTCAAGCCAGATAACCAGAAATCAGTGCCTTGAGGCCCGTGTGGTGGGAGAACAGACTCTGGCAGTTTTTCTATCAACTCTACTAGTGTACTGTGTTACATGAATACCCGCCACAAACACACACACACAAGAAAAAAATATGTTGTTCAAGGAAAGCCTCTGCTATGTTTAAAGGACGAGGAGGTTGATATAGAGAAATAAATTTAGCTAAACAAAGAAAAACTTGATAGGTTTGCCAGTATTTATTAGAAAGTTATGTTTGTGAAAACTGTGAATAAAATAGTCCAAAACATTAGAGATTATTTATTATACTGTAATCAAGTATAGACAGTGTGTAGGGGCTACAGATTGTGTCCCTTCAGAGCCTGACAATTAGGTTGCTCCTAGAATTATACTAAATCCAAGTCTACATAGGAGAGGAAATTAGCCAACAGCTACCTCCTTAAGAACTAATACAGCAGGGTGGTGGTGGTGCACACCTCTGATCCCAGCACTCAGGAGGCCGAGGCAGGTGGATCTCTGTGAGTTCAAGGCCGGCCTGGTCTACAGAGGAATTCCAGGCCAGTCAGGGTTATTACATAGAGAAACCTTGTCTCTTAAAAAAAAGAAAGAAAGAAAAGAAAAGAAATAATGCTGGAGCACTGGCCTAACGGAAAAGTCCACTTACAGGGTCTGATGAGATGGCTCAGTGGTTAAGACTGTGTACTGGCCAGGCAGTGGTGACACACACCTTTAATCCCAGCACTCAGGAGGCAGAGGCAGGCCTGGTCTACAAAAGCAAGTTCCAGGACAACCAGAGATAAACAGAGAAACCTGTCTTGGGAAAAAAAAAAAAAAAAAAA
>JAQHUG010000284.1:2199584-2242026 GCA_028555095.1 Dicrostonyx torquatus
TATATATATATATATTATATAATATGTAATATGTGCATATAATCTATATAATACACACAGAGAGAGAAAGAGAGAGAGAGAGGGAGAGAGAGAGAGAGAGAGAGAGAGAGAGAGAGAGAGAGAGAGAGATACTTTGGGTTTGAGACCTCTTGGTGTCAGGACTGGCCAGTACAGTTTTAGGGTTTCTTCTTAACAGAAACCATCAAGAAAGCCCCTCATGATTCTGGACACAAAAAATAACTCCAGATATTGTGAAAAGTCTCTTCAGGACAAAACCATCCAAACTGAAAACCACTGCCACAGGTTGGGAGGGAGTTAACATGGGTCACAAGGACTGGCACTCTAGTCCCTTCCCCTATAGTCCAAAAGGGACATTGGAAAGTTCTCTAAAAACAAACAAACAAAAAACTTAATTTTACTTCTGTGTGTGCATATATGTGCTGGTGCCTGCAGATGCCAGAAGAGGGCATCAGACTCCTTGGAGCTAGAGTTACAGGTGGTTGCGAGTTGTCTGATGTGGGTGTTGGGAACTGAACTCTGATCCCCTTGAAGAGCAGAGGACTCTCTTAACTGCTGACCTCTCTCTCTAGCCCCAGAAGGTCTTTCAGAGCAGGTGCTTGAGTAAGTCCTTTCTCCTCTCTAACCTGCTTGCTTTCCTTCCTTCCTTCTTCCTTCTCTTTCCCTCCCTCCCTCCCTCCCTTCTTTCTTTCTTTTTATCTTTCCTTTCTTAATCCTGGTCTTTAAAATGTTTGTAAATTGCTTAGCCTTATTGCTCACCATCTGAAGTTCCAGGATTTGGTTCAGAGTAGATGGGGGCAGGTGGGAAGTATCCTCAAAGACAAGGAAGGATGAGAAGGAACAGATGGTGTAGAGGTGTGTGGTGCGGGAGATGTGTCCGTTTTCTGTCCATCTGTTTTAAATAAATGCTGATTGGCCAGGTAGGAAGTATAGGCGGGTCAACCAGAAAGGAAGTAGAGGCAGGGCTAGGATAAAGTCTGGGAAGCAGGAAGCTTCCCTGGGATTCCTGCGCAGATCTCCAACAAGGCAACATGTAGCAGCCCAGCTGAGAGAAGGTACTGGCTATGTGGCTGACAATGGGTTAATATAACTTATGGGAGCTAGTAAGAAGCCTGAGATAATGGGCCAATCAGTTAATAACCTAATGTAGACTCTCCGTGTGATTTTCTTTGGGGCTTGCTGGCTGTGGAGTACTGGGTAGGACAGTAACCCCAACGAGCCAGCCCTCATGTTACAGGTGTGGACAGGCAGAGAACAAGAGGGAGCATCTTAGAGACAGGGATTTGAGCGGCCCCAGCCCCGGCTTCTTAGAGGTTCACCCCTTCTAGGCCTACTCAGCATGGATAGACCTAGAAGGTCCATTTCCCCGAGGTCCCGCCCACCATAAGACCACGCCCACCGGGCCCCGCCCCATTAGTTAATCCCTCCCACCAGCCCGAGGCCCCGCCCCTGGCAGGGCCCTCTTTGCCTCCCGCCAGCCGTGGTTCTGGCTTTGCACCCGGCGGCGACTGAGAACTGTAGCGGCTGCGGAGCCAGCAGCGCAGGCGGGCGGAGCGGAGCTGTCCGGCCTGGTGGCGGGCGATGCCCCCGTGAGTCTCTGTCGCTGCCCGTCCCCGCCCCGCGTCCCTACCCTTTCGGAGTCCGCGCCCGCCAGGGGCCGGGCCGCGCCTACCGCCGGGTCCGCGGGGCGGGGTCCCGGGGCAGCACCTGCCTCGCCTTGCCGAGCCACTCCGCCAGCGGAGCCCCGCTCCCGGCGTGGACCCCGGCCCCACCTCAGGGTAAGTCAGCAGGCCTTGTGCGCTTGCGAGTGGGCGTGGGGAGGGAGCTGCGGTCAAGAGACCACGCCGGGAAGGGGGTTCCGGCTGGCCGCCGAGCGCTACGTAGGGATGTGTGCCAGGTCTGAGGGGCGGGGGGCCGCGATGCGCACAGCCTGAGATGATTGTGGGGCGGGGGCTGAGCCCGGAAAATGGGGTAGGAACCCCAGAATCTGGAGTACTTTGCTGACGCTCAGGGCTCACCTGGGGCCCTAGTCTTCAACAGCATTGCTTCGCATGGCATTTTTGGAAAGTGCTTAAAATCCCTCCTGGAAAGGCAGCTTGCCTTTCTCATTTCTGCCAGTACCCTGGTTGGGAAGCGGCCACTTTTTCCTTCCAACGTGACACCATTGTACCCAGAGAAAACACCCCCCTCCTCAGCAAGGAGCGAGGTGGTGCTCACGCAGCCACAGGGTGGGAAGAGGGGGCTTCTGGGAAGCTGGGGAAAAGTGGTCAGGGGCAGGACGGGTTGCCCAGGGCTTCAGGGAAGCTTGGCAAGACCCTTCATGGGCCTTTTTGGCATCATCTCGTTAAGTCCCCTTGGCTGGCCTCCTGACTGCCTGGAACCCAGGCCCCTGTCACCTTTGAGGGAGTAGGTCTCCTCCTAGTGCCACAGAAGCTCATGGATGGTCCATAGCCCTTATAGTTCCGGGCTGAGGTGGGAAAATCTGTACCTAAAGCCGGAGAAACAAGGGGCTCTAGCTGGCAATGCCACCACGGGCCTTCAGGGCTTGGGCCTGGGGGAATGGCTGTGTCCAACTCTGTCTCTAAGGGTGAGGTCTATGAGTTCTCTACTGGTGATGGTTTCACACTTGGCTTTGGGGCCTGAATGGTGGAAAGAGGGTCTTTCACCAAGGGGTTAACAAACCATCTCCACAGATGCTGCCAGCCACCAATTAGTCCATAATCACAATCACACAGCTGGCAACTGTCCATACAGTCAAGCGAAGAGGGTAGCCTAATGGGACATTCTCTGGACAGGGGCCTGCTGGAGGGGTCCATGCAACTTCCTAGAGTTCTACAGACATCTGGCAGTTTACAAGGGGTAGAGCCCAGAGCTGATTAAACTTGTCTTCAAACCCAGGCTCTGATACTTCCTGGCTTTGTGATATTAAAGAAATCACTTGCCTTCTCAGAGCCTCTTCCAGCAAAACAGATCTGTGTTTTAGGAGGAGTAAATACAGTGGTAGGTTTGAGCGGTTTATCCCTGTGTCTGTCCTCATCAGCTCAGGGGATAACTACTGAGCTATACGCAGCACTGTGCCCAGTACTTGCTGGGGCAGGCATGCTGGAGCCAGGAGCTGAGGATTCAGCAGGGACCTTATTCTCATCCTCCAGGGGATGTGGTCGCTGTCACTGTCTTAACTGTTCTCTCTCCCTCCTTGCCACTCCTAGTCTCTGGACATTGATTGGATTTTACTCTTTGGAGCCCAGGCCTAATGGTGCTGGCTCTCTGGGCCCCTCCTCTCCCTGAGCAAATGCTGAGCTCTGTGGGGGCTGTCAGGGGTCTGGGTGATGTCTGCCCATAGTTGCAGAAGTGGCTGGCCCTTTAAGGAGTGAAGAAAACAATTATCAGGCTGGGCATTGCATCAGCTGGAGCCTGGAGGGTCCCAGGGGAGGGGGAGGGAGGCTGGTGGTTGATTTCATTAGTGCCATGTGAGAACTCTCACCTGAGTCTGCCCCACTCCCCAGCTGAAGCTCCCTCCCCCCAGGAAACAACCATCCCAGGGTTCTCTGGCCCTAGGAACCCTGCTTTGGAAGGCTTCTCTATGTACCTCAGTCTTGTCACGAGCCCAGGCTCAGGGGGTGTAGCAAGTGCCTCGCACAGAGCCTTTTGCTGACTATGGCAGTGGCTCTTCCCCCTAGCATTCTGCTGACTTGGGGCGCAGAGTGCATCTCCTACAACATTTTGCTGATAATGGGGGTGCCTCCCCTATTTGTGTTTGGCTGACATGGGGTGTTTCTTTCACAATGGGTACGGATGACTTGACCACTGACCTCTTTTCACAGCCGGTCTGTGTTTTACAGAGATGTCCGTAACCGGACACAGGAGCTCTGTAGGCTGGGATATGCTCCGTGGGTGAGATGCGTTCGTTGTGGCCGATGAGTCACAGAGGTGTGTGGTCAGTGGCAGAGAGAAGACAAGGTGTTTGGGCATTAGACAGAGAGCGAGGTTTGTGTCCTCCACCTGTGACGACTACACGTATCCATCTTGACTCCCTGGCCTTCATTGGCTCTGGAAAGCAAGAGTGATTGCAAGGCTTTGGTGGTACCTGCCTGTATTCCTTGCACTTGGGGAGGCAGATGCAGTAGGACTGTTGCAAGCCTAGTCCACATAGCAAGTTGCTGGCCAGTCAGAGCTACAGAATGAGATCTTGTTTCAAAAACCCAAGCCCAAATCAGGTATGCTTTGCATTCAGACTGGCCCACCTGCCTAGATGGTACTGCTGGATTAAGTGTGTTACCAAAATATGCAGTCAGCCTAGGACAGATGGGACCCTCTCTGATGATTATCATCCCTTGCAAGTTTGGACTCTTCACTCTTGGAGCTCAAGATAGCTGAATAAGACCCGAATATGGTAGTACACCCCATAATCCCAGCTGATGGGAGCTCAAGGCTAACCTGAGCTATCTAGCAAGTTTGAGGCCAGCCTGGGCTGCATAAGACCCTGCTTCAAAAACAAAACAAACAAACAAACGAAAAACCCCAAGATACCATTCAAGGCCATTGCACAAGAACCAAGAAAGGGGAGGCAGGGGAGGAGTGGGAGAAAGGAGTGAGGGTCCTCTTGCCTCTGTTGCAGGATGGCACATCTGTCACTCAGTACCACTGGTACAGCAAGCTCTGGGAACCACGGAGGCCCTCTCTAGTAGGGTCATGGTCTAGAGCATATATGATGTGTATTAAAAGTAAGGGTTCATGGGCCTATCACTACAGGTTGCTCCCCTACCTTCTGGGGTTCAGGAAGGGCTTCCAGAGAGGGTGACCTCTTAGTGAGGCACGGAAGGTACCAAGTAGTCAAGGAGGCAAAGAAGCAAGGATGAACAGGGAGGACTTCCTGGGGCTTCCTCTGGTGGTATGGGAACATCCTGGGATAGTGGAGGGAGGTGTGGCAGGCTAGGGGACAGCCAAGCTTCACAACCCTGGGTTAGCAGTATACTAGAAATGTGGAGGCTTATTTTGAAGCCAGTGGCAACCCCTAAAGGGTTTTAAGAAGTGGAAGCAGAGTCAGAGTTCCAGGTATGCCTGTGGGCCACAGGGGAGCCTCCATGTGAGTGACCTTTTGCCCTCTCTTAGCCCTTCCCTTAGGTAGCAGCAGAAATGGTACCTAGGGAGCCCTTGTTTATGTGACTCTTCCCAGGAGGGAGGCAGTCCTAGTGTCTTCAGATCCCTCTCAGTGGGCTGAGCCACATCTCAGCCTTGTTGACTGAGCTCAGCCCTTGGGGCCAGGTTTTCCCAGCCTCTGGGGAGCCGGGAGCAAGGTGTAGAGCTTTGATGCCCATCCGTTCTGTGTTCAAATCCTAACTCAGCAGTTCACAAGCAGAGCATGCCTGTATCTAAACTTGAATGTCGTCAGCTATGAAATGGGAAGCAGAAAGTGAAATTCTAGCTGGAAATTGTAAGGCCATATGCCAGGTGGTATTTTTACTACTTCATGTGAGGGCTAGCCTGGGAAGTTGGCTCGAGGTAGGGACAGAACCCTGTGCTTAGTGGGACTCCACGCTTTAATTTTCTGTCGCCACTGTCAGGAAAGAATTGTTTTGAATAAGGGCCTGGGCTTTCATTTAGCACTGATCTTTCATATTATCTAGTTCATAATCCAGGGAGAGGGGACAGCCTTGAAAATAGCTCCTGAGGGGAGGACATCAAAAGTGGGGGGGCTGACTATCTGTCCAAAGGTGAGTGGGATGTTAGTCACAGTAAGGCTTACATAGCTTTTACCCTACGGTTCCTCCGCTAAGCATTTTCACCAACGAGGGGAAGATGATCATCATCTCCATGGTACAGATGAGGGAACTGAGGTTATCTGACCACAGTCCCACAGTCGTCCAGAGAGAGACCTGAGATTCAAAGACAGGGTGACTAGTAGCAAGACAGCAGCCTGGCTTGGGAAGTCTTCACTTAGCTGAGGAACTGCCTGAGCTGAGCCTGGCAGAACTTGGCATTCACTCACTCACTCACAGGATCTTCTTATGTAGCTCTGGCTTGCCTCGTTGCTACTTCACACTTGTGGCAATTCTCCGGTTGCAGCTCCTTAAGCCCTGGAATTATAGTCATGCTTGGAAGGGAGAGCTTGGCTTTGCCCAGAGGATGAAGGAGTACAGGGGAAGCGAAAGCTTTGATCTGAGCACAGTCTAAGCCCAGGGTATGCTCCTTGGCTGGGAGGGAGACTCAAGGCCAGATGCCTTCGGGGTCTGAAAGAGGATAAACTTTTGGCTTCATGATTCTGACTGTCCGAGCCCAGAATCTCTGACCATTCTGCCCACAGGTCCTGCTGTTGCCATGGCTCCTCAGAGATAAACTGACCCCTCTTCTCCCTACACCACTACCCCCTTGCCCGCCCTCCCCAGGTCGTCTTACTTTCTATTCTGAATTTAATTATCTCTTCTGGGTTCAGTACCTGTAGGTCTTATGCTTCCTAGACACAGCCTTAGGTTCAAACCCAGGTCCCCAGCTCCACCCACCTGCACCTGCTCTGCTTCCAGGGTCCCTGGCTTGTCTCTATCACCATCACCATCACCCACCCACTTGCTCAAGCTGGAAGCTGGAAATTCTCCTGGACACCTCCCTGTCTTCGCCCCCACAGCCTACAGCCAAGCCTAGCGAGCCTTGTTCTCTAGCGTTCCTCTCTTGGGTCAGGTCTGTGGCCCTTCTTCCTACCCACATCCCCCGCTAGGACGCTACTCTCTGTCATCTAGATACCCATGGTGACCTCTTAGCTGGACTCCTTACACTCTCATGCCTGTCCTGCTTGCTATCGTCTTGTAGATGTAGCCAGCACAGTCTTCTAAAGATAAATGTTTGATTGTGTCATTTCCCTGCTTAAAACTTCCAGGACTTCTTAGAATAAAATCCAGCTTTACTGACGCAGTCTCCAAGGCCCCGTGCGATCTGGTTCTCACCTCCCTACTTACATCATCTTCTCCATTCTTCCTTACCCTCCACCACAGGACATTTACACATGTCCCGGATGCACACCCCTCCTGGGGACCCTGCTGACTCCTGGTCCTAGACACCAACCCAAGTGTCATTAGAGCAGAGAAGTCTAAAAGCCAAGATCTAAATACTCCACTTCCATAGGACTGTCTCCTCCGCCTCTTCCTCCTCCCATGTGTCTCCCAGTGTGCAGTGTGGTTCATGCACACATGGGTACGCGTATACATATCCATGAGCACAATGTCTTCCTCTTTCTGCTTTTTATTGCCTTGGGATATGGTCTCTCACTGAACTGGAAGCTTATGGTCTTGGCTCTAGGCTGGCTGGCCAGCAAGATTCTCTCATTCATGTCCCCCTAATCCTTAATTTAAAGCACACACACAGTCTTACCTGACATTTTACATGGGTGCTGGGATTCAGACTCAGGTCTTCATGATTGCACAGGGACCTCTTAGGCCAAATCCCATCCCCAGGACTTTGCACTTCTTCATGACGCTTGGTACCCTTTACTTTCTTCCCATCATCTTGCTTTGCTGACCTGAGCATTCGGTGGATCTGGAACCTATGTTACCCAGCCCTGGCACATAATAGGTACACAGTGAGTTGGCTGGTGCATAAAAGAGCAGGTACCTCATCCTGCAGCATCCTTAGTGGCCTCTCTGCCTCCAAGCCTGCGTTTTCAGTCTTTTCTCCATACATCCCCAGAGCGATCTTTCCAAAGCATAGAACTGACCCTGTCAGCCCCTGCTACTTAAAATACTTCAATAGTTCCCCATAGCTGACAGGAAACAGCCTCAGCTTCTTAGCATGGTATTCAAAGCTCTTTATGATCTGTACCTAACTCCCTGTGCATCCCCACCTCTCCTGCTTCCACAGCACACTTTGAACACCTGGCAGCTCCTCCAGCAGGCCAGGCTGTTTTGTGCCTCTATGTACCTACGCTTGTGGTTCCCTCTGCTTGCAATGCCTCGCCCACCCCAGCCTGTCTCTAGAGAATGTCTCTCACTCCTTCAGACCATCTCAGCCACCTACCATCACTGTGAAGCTTGTATAGACCCTTGGCCCATCCAGTATGGTTAGCCTGCCCCGCCCCTGCCATATCAGTGCCAACTCTATATCTCTACCTTGGGGTGTTCATCTTTATATCTCCAGCCCCCAGCTCCTGTCTTACTTAGGAAAATCCAAGCATACCAGCTTCAGTAATAGAGGTGTGTTAGGAGGAAGGTTTGTAACAGGGAACAAGGCTGGGAGGTGGGGCCTGGAAGGCTAGAGAATTTAAATCTTCATTCTCTGAACCCTGCTGGCAGCCTTTGCTTATCTGTCCCCTCTGACAGGATTCTGGTATTGTGACCCTGGATTCCAGCCACATTCAGAACTAGCACCTAGGACTTGACAGATCTAAACCCAAATTCCCAGGCGAAGATCTGATTGGTTCTGAGAGAGTCAGGTGCCATGCCGCACACCCATAACCCACAGTGAGGGATCACAAAACCAGACATGAACATAGCCACTAGAACCTACCTCAGGTGTGTGTGTGTGTGTGTATGTGTGTGTGTCAGTGTCATTGTTAGCTGGACAAGTGCTTCAGGAGACATCTGCTCAATATTTAAGGTGCCAGGTGGAGTAGGCAGGTGGGCAGAGTGCCAGCCTTCCATACAGACAGCACCTGGAGAAAGGGGGCCTGAAACTGTGACTTAAAGGGGACTCTTCCCAGGGTAATACTGGCCAGAGCAGGCACTGAAGACTATGTCACATGTTGTTAAGGGCCAAGCAGAGAGAGACAGGATGGAATGATGACTTCCACCATACCCCCCTCCAGTGTCAGGGATTAATTCCAGGGCCTTGCACGTACTACACAAGCGCTCACCCACCAAGTGGCAACCTCAATCGTAGAATTTTTGAGACGCCATCTCACCATTTAGCCCAAGCTGGCTTCACACTTGCGTTCCCCTGCCACTGCTTCTTGAGTGCTAGACCACCACACCAACCAGAGTATCTTCCCTCTCAAATTACACTCTTCCTTTAAGGCTGAAGTCATAGTGGTGGCACACGCTTTAGTCCCAGCACTCGGGAGGCAGAGGCAGGTGGAGCTCTGAGTTCGAGGCCAGCCTGGTCTACAGATGGAGTTCCAGGACAGTGGACTACACAAAGAAACCCTGTTTTAAAAAAAGATTCATTTCCTTTTCTCAGCAAAGAACCATTGCATGCCTATCTCACCAGCCAACCATCCCTGACCTGTGTTGATTCTCTTCGTCTTGCTTCTCTAGTAATAAGCCCTTTTGGACACTTACTCTGTACTAGGCACCAGACACATGCTTCCATTTAATCCTTTTGTCTTGATAAAGATGTGATATTATTTTGCCCATTTTAAAGACATGGAAACTGAGATTCAGAGAAGTGGTGTTGATAACCTAGAGACATACAACGGTGTGACTCCGGAATAAAACTCTTCTTATTGGCTATTCACCTGCCTGTTTGCTCTTTGGGGTTGTGAGAGCCTTCTAAGCATATGCCAGGTAGCCATCTTTCTACCTTCCCCACTGTCCAACCCAGGATCACCCAGAGTGAGGGCTCCTGACTCTAGGACACATGTCATGTGTATGGAAGTCAAATCTACTCCTTGTGGAGCTGCCTTGTAGAGCTGTGTGACTAGGCAAACCTCTTAACCTCTCTGGGCCTTTTCTCTTTTTTAAAATGAAGATTATAATCCCTGCCGTGAGTTTCATATTAGATAGAGGACTATAGTGACGAATTGTAGATAGGAAACAAACCCTGAGAAATTTCTTTATAAAAGTGTATATTTGTATGTGTATGCGTGTACATATGGGCATACCATAACACACATGTCGAGGTCAAAGGACAACTTGTGGAAGTTCTCTCTGCCTCCCACCATGTGGGTCCTGGGGATTGAACTCAGGTCATCAGGCCTGGTGACAGGTACCTTTACCTGCTGAGCCATCTCATCAGCTCCAAGATGAGCCATTCCTATAAAATGGTTATTCCCAGAGCTGTACTTAGCTCCTTCAAGTGGAAGGCAAGATGGGCGGGCTTCCCAGGTGAAATGACCCCTTCAGTGGGACCCATCATGCTATACCATCAACTTACATAGTGAGAACTCTGGTTTCATCTCAACTCTGGCAAGTCCAAGTCCTCCCAGGGAGAACGAGTTTGTATAGATATGAATGTCTTTTGGGCCTTCCCAGCTCCTCTTCTCTCCCTCTCTGCAGAGATCTCATACTGGGCTGAGCGCTGTGGGCAGCAGTTCCATGTAGCTGAACCATAGTAGTGGAGCTAACCTTGTTTGGCTTTGTTTCTTTGAGACAGGGTCTCACACTATCCTCAGCTGATCAGGAACGTACTATGAAACTCAGGCTGGCCTCAAACTTCTGGCAGTTATGCCGCTGCCTCAGCCTCTCCAGGGCTAGAGTTACAGTGTGAACTGTCATGTCTGTAAAAGTACCGTCTGTCTTTTGAGCGAGCGGGTGTGTGGGTGCGTGGGCACACACCATTGTGTACGAGTGGAGATCAGAGGAGTCGATTCTTCTCCTTCTGCCATGTGGATCTCAGAAATGGAACTTCAGTCATCAGGGCTGGAGGCAGCACCCTTACCCACCTCAGCAGCAACTTTGTTGTTTTACTGTTTGTTTTTACAGTCTTTCTTTCTACTTATTAGAAGTGATATTGACTTTCTGTTTATAGTAGCAACAGAATTTCTATTTAAAATAGTTCTCTTAAGTTTTGAAAGTGTCAATTAAAGCTGGGCAGTGGTGGCACACCCCTTTAATCCCAGCACTTGGGAGGCAGAGCCTGGCAGATCCCTGTTAGTTCAAGGCCAGCCTGGCTTACAAAGCAAGTTCCAGGACAGGCTCCAAAGCTACACAGAGAAACCTTGTCTCAAACAACAAAACCAAAAGAGGAAAGTGTCAATGTAAAGAAAATAATGTGCAGGAGATTGGGATTTGGCGGAAATCATCAATGTGGTTCACTGATGTGTGGACAATGCAAAATCATGGCGGTGGGATGTTAGAGATCTTTGCCCACCCGTCTTGAAGTTGCCTCTTCCACCCATTTACCTAAAAGATTAAAGTTTCTCCCTGCTATATTGGCCTACTCTCCTCTGCTTATTCTATGTTCATGCTCTCCCCTTTTTCCTCCCTCTCTTTCTTTTTGGTGGTGCTGGGGTCAAACACAAGGCCTCACACCTGCTTCCTCACTCACCCACCAGGCTTGGGATGTTCTTTGCTCTGTTCTGCTTTGCTTTATGACTCTTGCAAACAGGAGAATTTGTGTGTGGTCCCCACAGCTGGTTTGAGAGGGGCTGTTGGGGTTGAGATGTCTGGATGGAGGCAGGAGATGCTCTCACTCCAGGCTAGGACTTGAATTGTAATGTGGAAGGATGGGAGCTCAGACCTATGGTCCTCCTGTCTCCATACACAGCAGACTTTGAGCTCCCTAGGAGCCTGGAGCCCCAGGTGGCAGCGAGGCTTTGGGAGTTGTGGGTAAGAGAAGCAGTCCTCGGAGCTTTGTGTCCTAGAGCTTGGAGCCCTAGAACAACAGAGCTAAGAGGCTTTGGACTCTCCAGGGTCCCCATTTCCTGACTCCCTCCTCTATCCACCTTTTTGTGCCTTTATTTGTCCCTGAGGCCTGGACAGAAGCTACCAGAAAGCCTCAGAGACTAGATTTCTCCACAGGGCTCAAGTCCAGAGCAGACGGTAGAAAGGAAGGAGGAAAAGAGAGAGGTCTGTTTATCTCCTGCAGAGAGGTCTGTTTGTCTCCTGCATAGTCACATTCATAGCAGGTACACATTGCCCTGGGCACCAGGAAAGTGGGAACCTGGGCAGACTGTGGGTGTATGCTGTATGTCCATGGTGAAAGAGGATCACTGTCAAGGCGTGTTTTGTGTGTGTATGGGCACATACGCTCATGTGTGCGTGCATGTGCAAGTGCATGTTTCAATATACTGTGTTTGCAGCTCACTGACCCTCATGGGATGTGTCTCAGGTTGTCTGAAGGAGTTTTCAGGAAGCATTTGAGTTTGTGGTATGTGTGTGTGTGTGTGTGTGTGTGTGTGTGTGTGTATGTGGTAGGCAGATGTATGTGGGTTTGTGGTCACATGTTTGTGTGGATGCTCGCACTGCCTGAGTACCCTGTTCAGGTAGCTTGTGTGCTGGGTGTGGTTGTGCCTGATGTGTTTGTGGCTTTCTTTGTACAGTATGTCTCCAGTTCTGGGTGAAGATTTATCACTGGACTGGAAGAGACCTGGGCATGCAGGAACAGATGCCACTCCTGTCTGTCCAGGTCAGCTGAAGCTGTGCTGGATATGAGAGAAGGTCCCCCGGGTGGGCAGTGGGCACAGCGGTGGCGCCTTCCGGCTTGGTGCGGGGCTAGTAATAGGAGCCCCTTCCCTTCATGAAATATTGATCAGCCTGGAAGACAGCCCTGACCAGGGGAGGGGCTGGCAGGAGTGAGTGCCGGCCGCTGTCCTTGGTGCTGCTGCTGCTGCTGCTGCCTGGCTGAGTCTCGGTGCTCAAGGGAGAGCTAGCCAGGACAAGGCTCTGAGCCTAACACCATTAGCAGGCCCCCACTCTCAGGATGAGTTTACCAGTCCCTGCCACAGCACCCTGAAAGTTTCCTCACCCCATCTATGAAGGGGAGTAGGAGAAGCAGGTGGGTGTCTTACTGAGATTCATATCTCAGGGCTGGGTTTGCATGTTTGCCTGTGGTCTTCATAGGGTAATCTGTAGTGTCCCTGCTCACTCTCACAGGAGACCCAGTGGATAATAAATGATGTTCTTATCTACTGTAAGACTGATCCAACGACCTATTTCCCTGTATCTCTGCTCTGCCTGGGAGTTCTGTAACCATGTGGTGTGCTTTACATGTGTTTGGAGGTACAGTAATTGTTCTTCTTGGACTGGGCTGGACTGGATGTTTGGAAGCCCCATGGCCTTTGGGATCCTACTGAAGCCCAGGCCTTCTCCCAGATTATCCAGACCCTTCTCTGCCAATCTAAATTCTACCTTTCCTACCTGATATGGTAGTATCCAACTGTAATCCCAGAGGCACAGATAGGAGGGTTGTGAGTTTGAGGCCAGCCTGGTCTGTATAGCAAGATCCTATCCATCCAGTCAATCCATCAACTAGTGTTCCTTTTTGTCCATTGACTTCTCCTGCTTCTAAGGAAGATGTCTCTGTGGTCCACAGTGAGGTGGGATGGGAATGTCCATCTATATTCTTATGGCATCTTCTCTGAATTCTACTTTTTATTTTGAGACAAGGATTCACAGCCATGTGTGGTGGTGCATGCCTTTACTCTAGCCCTTGGAGGCAGAGGCAGGCAGATCTCTTGAGTTCTAGGCCACTCCTGATTTACAGGACAAGTTTCAGGACAGTCGGAGCTACACAGAACACCCTGTATCAAAACAAAACAAAGAACAAGAAAATAAAAACAAAAAAGAGACAAGGGCTCTGAAGCCCAGACTAATCTTGAACTATGGCTCCCAACGTTGGAATTACAGGCCTAATCACTATGTCCAGCTTCTTCTACTTGGAATTGCCCATTCTCCCATCTGTAGGTCTCTTTCTCCTGCCTGTCACTCTTGTCCTGTGCCCACCTATACTTTCCTCTGAGCATCCCACTTCCTTTCCATGTCTCTTCCTCTCTGAGAAGAGCACACTCATTCCTGCCCACTCCCGTCAGTCTCCTGAGCTCAGCGGATCTGCTTCCTGCCCAGTGTCTCCACCCATAAACTGCAGGGTTGACTTAGACTCCTTGTGACTAACATGGGTGCTCATTTTCTGCTTTGGCCAGGTTTGTCTTCAGGGACACCTCGGGATCTGTCGATGGCACCTTACAGTCCTATCCTCCCTATTAATCGCTTGGATTCCTTACTCCCTTCTCCCGAATTTGTCTCCTCACCCTTCTTAGAGACTCCTGAATCCCATCCCTTCTCTCTTTCTCCACACAGGGCAACCATGCAGCCCTTCCAGCCTGTCTAGAGCAGCCATCCCCCACCCCATGCATGGCAACTGTGCAGCCCTTCCAGTCTGTCCAGAGCAGCCATCCCCCACCCCATGCAGGGCAGCCATGCAGCCTTTCCAGCCTGCCCCGAGGAGCCATCCTCCCATCATCTTGTTTCTGATTTGCACACAGTGCCAGATTGATCGCTGGAAAGCACTGTGCCTAAATCTTGTTAGACTTCACTCCTGCAGGATTAAAGACAGACTTCCTAGCTCCACAGTCAGGGACCCTTATTGACAGCTTGTAACTTTTCTTCCCGGCCCCCTCTTCCTCACCTTGTGCTCCTCTGCCAGACTCTGTTCTTGAGCCTCTGAACATACCTGTTCTGTAGACCTTGCTAGTGGGTCCCACTGCTTTCTGTCCCCACACTCCCACCTGTCCTCTGCTTGGCTCTGCTTCATACTTCTTCTAGTGCCCCACCTCCTATGGCATTCTTTCTTTTTACAGAACACCCAGAGTGTTTCCCTTGGCATCTTGGGTCCATGAGTGGACCACAGGCCAGCAACAAGGGCATCATCTGGAAGCTGGTGGAAAGACAAAACACAGAATCCCAGGCTCCAGCTGTGAGCCCTAGGGTCAGGATTTGTGCTCACATCTGAGTTTGAAGAGCACTGGTTGATGTTTTCACTGTGTACCCTGCTTGTATTGGTGCATGGCCTTTCACCAGCATATGGGGATAATCTCAGATGCCAAGTTTAACACCATCAGGTGATGGCTGCCGTGTTGGCCAGACTCCACAGTCTGTGGTGGAGGAGTGGATAGTGGAGATGGCCAAGAAGATTGTGTACCTTTCCCACCTCTCAGGCCCCAGAGCTCAGACTGTAACTCCAGCTGCAGAAAGTACTCTGGAAACCCAAGGAGGAATCAATTAATCAATAGAAAGCCGTCGTCAAGCATGTAGTAGAGTTTGTCCCTGCTCACAGATCACACACGGGTGATAACATCTGTTACTTTAGCATATATTTTAGAAAGGAAAATATTTATTGTTTTTTCTTTATTATAGCATTAATACAGTTTCTAAAGTAGTAGCTTTAGAAAACACAATATGTTACATGAAGAAAATAAAACTGACTCGTGGTTCCTCTATCAGTGTTTATTTAGTACTTTTGTTTGCCATTCATCTTTCAATAAATATTTACAGAGCCCTGCTATGTTGCCAAAGCCATGCCAGGTACTGGGATTTAGGGTGAAAAACACAGTTTGCATTTTTAAGCTGCTCACAAGCCTGGGCTGGGTGTGGGAGACAGGCACCACACACGTTACAAATGGCAGTATGTTCATGTCCCAGAGATGCTGGGGCAAAGTACCACAAATGAGGTGTCTCAGAGCGGTCTGGAGGTTGAAAGTTTGAAATCAAGGTGTCTGGAAAGGTTGCTTCCTGTGCAGACTGGGAGAGGACGCCTGTCCCATGCCACTCCCCTGCTCCTGATGGCTACTGGAAGTCCTTGGTGATCCTTGGCAATCCTTGGCAATCCTTGGCAGTCCTCAGCTTGTTGGTGCTCCAGGCTGGACTCATAAACCATTTTCTATTTTGCTCTGTTCAGTGCTGTTTTCCTGTCGGGAAATGAGTTGGAGTAGGGACAACCTCCACCTCCCACCACTTTCAGGATGACTTTAATCACATTTGCAAAGGTCACATTTTCAATCAAGGCCACATTTGAGGTACAAGGTATCAGGACTTTAACCCATAACACTCAAGGGCAATACAGAGTTCTGGAGGAGCAAGAGAGGGGACTTTCTTTGCCTGGGAAGATTGCTAGGAAATGATCTTCAAAGGAGGACTGAGAGGAATTGGAAGCAGGTAGACAAGGGTGGAGGGATAGACGAGCTTGGCAGTCGGGACAAGCCATAGAAGAGTGTTCCAGGTAGACAGAAGAAACAGTGGCACTTGTGAGGAATGAAAAGATGGGGCAAGAAGCAAGGACATTGTGGGACCTCAGGGAGGAAGTCAGAGACTGGATGCCAGGTGAAGGAAAGGGGATGGCAGGTGTCATGCAGAGGGGTGGGTTTTGTCCTGAGCAAAGACAGTCTTTTCTGGTGACTGACCGTCCTGGAGGCTATGTTACTCTAAGTCACTGGTTCTGGGGGAATACACAGCCATGTCCTCAGGAGTCTCTGATTTGGAGAAGGCACATGCTAGCCTGGAGTAAAGCAGGAGATTGGCCTTGCGTTCCATAAGCTTTCTCTGCAGAGGAGACAGGGCTCTTCCAGCCTTGCATCTGCTGGGCCTGTGAGTATGCTGAGCCCTGGGGCAGAGGCAGGGATATGACTGCAACACCTACATTACTGTGAGGGCTGTGATTAGTGCTGTGACCGAGACTTTGTCCAGGGCCCCGGGTGGCACTCTGAGACCAGAGACCCAGATGATGGGAGAAGATAGATCTCTCAGGAACGTATTTTCAATGCTTTATTCTCATCAGGGACTATTTGGAGCCTGGTGCCTTCCCTCATAGGACCCAGGCTAACTGGGTCTCAGCTCATTCCCTTACTACACCCTCAGAGGGTTGTTCCTTTTCTGCATGTAATGGCAGAGGGCCTACCCTACCCAAAGCTGCCTGCAACCACCTCTCCTGGGCTGGGTGGGCCAGCCTGGGTGGAGAAGTGGGTCAGCTGGTAGCCATGGTGACAGCAGCTGCTCCCTGCCAGCTTTCCCATCTCTTCACCACAAACCTCACCGGATGAGCTTCTTTGTCCGGTCCTGCAGAGATAGGAGCCAGAAGGATGGGACTGGAGGCTGGAGTGTGTGAGTGTGTATGTGTTCCAGCTCACACAAGGGCCTGCCCCACACTGTTGTGTGAGTCCCAGTCTAGGGAGCCAGGCTCAGGGTAAGACTCCTGTGAACACATGTGCTTGTATCTTTAAAATGTGGGTAGCAGCTTTGTGGGTCTGTGTAATGTGATCACATTTGAAATTATGTGCTCTGTGTGTGTGTTGGGGGGTATTGGCTGGAAAGATAAGAGGTCTCCACATGAGGAGAGTAGGTGAGGCAGCATGCTCCCCACACTGGCAACCTGTGCTTTCTTGGCCTACCTCCACCACCACATACCAACCCCTGCCACCTTTCCTCTTCTCCCTAAGAAGGAAGGGCTAGACCTAAGGGCCTTTCCCAGGGTTTGAGGCAGGGTTCTCAGGTGCCAGAACCAGCATCCAGCAAGGCTCTAGTGATGCTGATGCAGCTTTCCCAGCTACCTCCCATCCCAACTGAGTGATGCATTTTTACCCCCACAAACCTAGAGTGGTGGTGGGTGATCTTATTAACCCCAGGGCCTCCCCCTGAACGGGATGCACGTGGTGAGTAGGAGCTAACACCTGAACAAGTGTTTACCACGTCCCAGGCACCATCAGTCACAGTAAGTAGGTAATTGCCCTACTGGGCAGTGAGCATGCACTGATCTTGTTTTGTAATCTTTTATCTAATACTTCTAAAGCACATGTGGTCATCCCACTTTAGGGAAGAGGAGCTATGTGCTAGGGGTTGGGGGTGGAAGCCCTCTAACTCTGCTCAAGAGTGGCAGGCAGGCCTGGGTGTCACACTGCCCAGCCCCTGAGTACATGCCCCTCTGTGTGTCTGACCTATCTGATCATAGTCAGCTGGGAAACTTCAGATGTGTGTGTGTGTGTGTGTGTGTGTGTGTGTGTGTGCTTTTTGTTTTTTGAGACAGGGTTTCCTTGTGTAGCCCTGGCTGTCCTGGAACTCACTCTGTAGACCAGGCTGGCCTCGAACTCACAGAGATCCAGCTGCCTCTTGCCTCCCGAGTGCTGGGATTAAAGGTGTGTGCCTCCACCACCCAGTGCCATCAGACTCTTCTTAGAGAAGAAAAACTGGAAGTTAAGAGACTCTGGGGGACTTTCTCAGAGTTAATGCCTCCCACCCTGACTGCCAGGTAGTAGTTCTCAACCCATGGGTCGTGATCCCTTTCACAGGGGTTGCTGATGAAGACCATAGGAAAACAGATATTTACATTACAATTCATAACAGTAGCAAATTTACAGTTATGACATAGCAACAAAAATAATCTTATGATTGGGAGTCACTGCAACATGAGGAACCATATTAAAAGGCTGCAACATGAGGAAGGTTGAGAACCGCTGGTCTGGGGGGCTACACAGAGAGCAGACAGAGGAAGAGAGGAAGGGGCCCAGGGCTCCTGAGCATTCTGGCCTTGGTGAGTCCATGTATTAGAGAATGTTGTTTGCTTTTCTTTAATACAGGTATAGTGGCACTGCCTGTCATCCCGCACTTTGGAGGTCAAGGAAAGAGGATCAGGAGATCAAGAAGATTACCCTTAACTGTATAATGAGCTGGTAGTCAGCCTGGGCTACTTTCTAATTAAGCTTCTTCTTTTTTTATTTTTTCTCCTCCTGGGGCTGGAGATGGACTCCAGGGTCTGCCCACACACACTAGGCTGGCATCCACTCCTGAGCTACACATCCCCATCCTTTAAAAAAAAAAATCTTAAAGCTGCTGGGCTCCAGCAGTTTGACCCTGAAGTTCCTAAAGGCAGATTAGGGGACCAGGACTTTTAAAAGAGAGAATGGCAGTACCCATACACATTTGGTTCCAGCCCTCAGGAGCAGAGGCAGGCAGAGCTCAGAGTTCAAGGCCTTGAAAAACAGAGAAACAAGATCTGAAAATTGGAAGGACTTTCTTAGTGTCCCGTAACTGTCCCCAAAGTCTGTTTTCCTCCAGCAGCTGCTAGAATTCCCTGGAGACAGAGGCCTTAACTCCATTTCTTTTGTGGTCAACTCTTTCCTTGCAGACCCTGCCACCACATTTCCTCCTCCTGGAAGCCTGCCCTGATTGCCTTTACTTCCTTTCCTGAAAACTGGCATCTCTGTAGAAGTGAAGCTTTGCGCAAATGCCCTAGGGGCGTGCTGCTGAGAGGGCACAGCCCCCTGTGATGTGGAACCCCACACTCAGGTTCATCACTTCGGTGAGCTTACCTTTCCTTCCAGATGGGAGGGAGGGAGGGCGCTCCTGACTGGTGATGGGAATTCGGGATTTAGAAGACTTGGGTTGGAGCGCATCCTTGGATGTATCTTTTCCATCTCAGGCCTTGGTGTATGCCTCTGTAGTTAAAAGGTGAAAGTAGCCAGTTTGGAGGTGCTTCTTCTGAGCTGGTACCGGAGCATTGTTGAGGGGCTTCTGAGGTCTCTCTGGCCTCTGGGAACAAGGTAGACTCGTGGTGTCTGCTGTAGGCAGATGGTGAAGAAAGGTGGAGGAACCTCAGTCACTTGATGTCCCTTTTAGCCTCACAGTGCAGGGTGAGGTCCTTGTAAAAGTGGGCGGCTACGTTCATCTTGGGCTTTTGGGTGCTTCATTGACTGCCAAGAAAAACTTCCTGGCTTGTCAGTCACATAGTCAAAGGAACAGAAGGCTGCAGGAGCCTTGCAGTGTCTTGAGACCTGCTCCAGGAATTGTAGTGTCCCTAGGAGTAACAAGACCCCAGGTAGAGGCTCCCCTCCGAGGGCAGGACACATGGGAACATTTCCTCTGCTGCCGTGTAGTGGGTGGGAGTGCACTGCCAAGTGGGGTCTGTCATTGGAGGGCATCACAGAAGTCACGGCCTTGATGTGCTGTGTTCGGGCTTCTCTCAGGCCTCACTAGATCATGTCTCTGCCACCTCCCCTTCCACATCCCTGTGATATGAGGGCTCAGGGGGTTGCTTTGCAATGAACTTCCTTTCTCTGGGGCCCAGTGTGATTGATCCTTGTGCCTCTGGCTTCCCTGCAGAGAAGACTTAGAGACAGGTATTGTTATTATCTCCTGCCCACCATCCCTCCTTGTTTTGAGACAGGGTCCAATATCACCCAGGCTAGCTCTGAACTCATTATTTAACCGAGGATGACCTTGAACTTCTGTCCCACTGTCTCTATATCCCAAGCGCTGAGTTTACAGGTTTGCCAGCTAGGCAAGCTCTCTGCCAGCCGAGTTATATCCTCAGTCCCAAGAATCCCAGTTCTGAACCTTCCACTGAAGCAGACAGTCTCAGACTCAGCTCCCTTGACAAAAGGACTTTTTCAGAGAACCTAGTTTGACCCCATCCAATTTTATACAAAGATGAGAAAACCAAGACCCAGAAAAGAACACAGGAGGAATCAACTTCTGTTCGGATTCACGTTCTGATACCCAGCCCTCCTTGATTTCTGTGCCCTGGTGCTTTAAGTCTGGCTCCTCCTACTTTTGTGGGGAGTGGCCTGCAGACTGGGGTCACCCGAGTCAGTATTTCAGGTGTGTGCCTGAAGATGAGAGCATGGTTCTGTACGGTACAAAGTCCTGGATGCCAGTCCGCTTGTCGGTCTGTTCATTATTCATGAGGAAACATGAACTCCCAGGTTGGCAGAGTCTGGAATTCTGTCCCTTCTCACCCCTCAAGTGTCCTGGAGGCTCACCGGGGAACTGTGTGCTCTTCTAGCTATAGTTTAGTATTTCTGTCCCTTAAATGCTCGCACACGCTTGAGGAACTTGGGCCACAGCCGGTTTTCTCACAGAACCCAGAGATTCAGGGTGGCACCTGCCCTAGGGGGTGGGCCCTGTCTTTGAATGAGGTCGCACTGAGGGGCAGGATCTACTGAGCATGTGGGCCTCTTTGTAGTCACAGGAGATTTGGGTTCGAATCCAGGCCTTGTCACTTCCTAGGAAAGTGGGGCGAGGAGGGCTTCTGACTCTCTGAGACCTTGTTCACAGCTGCCCTGAAGAGATGACAGAACTAATGTAGTGGGCAAATTAGACTCACGCTGTGGCAGATTCACAACACCAGACAAGGCCTGTCCCATCTCGCGCCAGAAGACTGATTGTACAGATACCCCCAAACCCTCACAGACTGGCACAAGAACTGGAAACTAAGCAGAAGAGAACGTCCCAGGCCACAGGGACTTTCCATTAGCTCTAAGGTTGATGGAGGATGAGAAATATAACCCCAGACTCTGCAACACCACTAGGGGAAAGCAGTCCACAGCCCCAAAGAAGGCAGAAGGAGGCCTTGACTCACCGTCCTCTATTCAGCCTTAGTTCACTGGTCTAGCAGGAACCATGCTGGCAGGAGGACAGGTAACCATGCTCAGAAGTATGGGGGCTGTCTTCCTTGGCAGCCAGAAAAAAAGCCACCCTCTTCCACCTTCATTTCTCCTCCCCCCTTCTACATCCTTTTGAAAAGTCAGGTTCCCTCAAGCAAAATGTCCTGACCCCTGGGATGCACAGCCAGCCCAGGAAGAGACTGGACGCCAGTGTAGAACAAGGATGGTCCAGAGAATGAAGGGCCAGTTTTCTTACTATGCCTGAGCAGAGCCAGCTGAGTGGCCTGGTACCTAACAGCCAAGTTATAGAGCTTTGTGGCTGGAGACCCCAGATCTGGGGCTGGAGCAATGACTAAGTGGGTAAAGGACTTGCTGTGTAGACATGAGGGCCCAATGTCAGATCCTTAGCTGGTCAAGCCAAGTTATTGAGCTCCTTGTACAGCAAGAGACCCTGTCATAGAAAACACGGTAGAGGATGATGGTGGAGGGTTACCCTGGACACTGGCCTCTACACATACAGACACCAAGAGACCCCAGCTCTGTGTAAGACAGGTCCCCACCCCCGTGTTCTCAGAGCCCTCTGTCCTCCTCTTCCCTGGCTCTTATCGTAACCACCATTAAATATTTAATGGTATAATTAGTTATTTACTGTCTGTCTCCCCTCCTGGACTGGAGGTCTTGGGAGGGCAGAACCAAGTGGACCTGGCTTGCTGCTGCATCCCTGGCACTCAGTCCTAGCCTTGGAATTTTAGGAAATTAAACATTTGTTGAATGCAGTTAATGAGGACAGTAAATTTTTATACTTTGGAAAGGGATTTGGCAATATAATCCAAAATTTTTTTTAAAAGCCCTAATATCAGGCAGGATGCTTTTGGATTTAATGGAGAACACTGATTCACACTGGCTTAAGCATAGAAAACATTCTTTCTGAACTGAGTACCAGAGAAAAACGGGCTCCCGGTTTGGCCCTGTTCTCCGTGCTGTGTGCAGCACTGGGTAGGGAGGGGGCAGGCCTCTGCCACTCCTAAAGTGACTTATTTGAGCCGTGGTCAGATGCCTACTCCTGAACAAATGACTTCCTGACGAGAAAGCCCTTCACCTTAAGCAAATCAGAATCTGCTCAGGAACAAGATAGGGTAGTGCCTGGCCAAAACCATTGTCTGCCAGCAAGCCGGGCTGGGGGTTTGGGAAACACCCAGCATTCTACACACACACACACACAGACACACACACACACACACAGAGACACACACACACACACAGAGACACAGACACACACACACAGACACACACAGAGACACAGACACACACAGACACACACACAGACACACACAGAGACACAGACACACACAGACACACACACACACAATCACCTGCTAATCCATGGCTAAGGAAATCAGAACCAGTGCAGGAAGATGCTCATCTCAGTGTTTGCTTGTTTTCTTGAGACAGGGTCTCCTGGAGCACAATCTGGTGTGACCTTGAACTCCTGACCCTCCTGTCTCCACTTCCCAGGGGCTGGGATCACAGGTGTGACCCACGTGCCTGGCTTCGGTGTTTATTTAAAAGAGAGAAACTTGGATCAGATTCGGGAGGTAGCTGCCTTGAAATATTTAAGTCAGTTATGTGCTGTCTGTACCAGGGACGATTACAGTGGCATTGAAACATTTATACAAAGTGTTAATGACGTTAGGAAATGCTACGATATGATATTAGGTAAAAAATAAATACCAGGATTTAAAGTCGTACTTACAATATGAGTCCAATTGTTTTTTAAGAGCACAGAATGGAGCTGGGTTCAGTACTGACAGTGAGGCCTCTCTGAAGTATGGGGACTGTGATTTTTGACTGTACTTTAGGCTTTTCTGGGCCAGCCCCTTCTCTTCTGCTCTGCACAGACTTTTGCTTCTGCTCTTGTCACTCCCTGTGACAGCCACCCTGCCTTGGGACTGTCCTCTGCGCTTTATACCAGCCCCTTATTTAGTCCTTACAGCCTCCTGGGAAGTAAAAGGGCTTTGATGTTTATGTTGTTGTTTTGCTAAGGTTTAGTTTGGTCACAAAGTCACCCAGCTAGTGTATGGGAGCCTTTGGAGTCCCATCCCAGCCTGTCTGTACTCCAAATGAGGTTGTCTGCTGCTTGCTCGTAGCCAGACAGTAAAAATCCCATTTTTCTTCTCTAGGGTTTTTGTTTGTTTTACTTGGTATATTAAATTTTAAAAATTAATTCATTTAGTGTGGAGGTGGTGCTCCTCTACCACAGTTTGTGTGGGGAGGTTAGAGGTCAACTTTTGGCAGTTGAGCTCCCTAGGACTATGTGACTTCTAAGGGTAGAACTGAAGTTAGGCTTGGCAACAGGCCCCTTACCCATAGAGCCAGGTCCTGGCCTTAGTTCCAATTGTAGCAGAGCTGGGAGGTGTGAGGGGGAGTGAGAGTCACACCCCAGGCCTCATACACACTAGACAGGTGACAGTGCCCCATTTATTGAGTCAGACTTGAAGATTTATTTATTCATGTCATCCTTACCACCTCAGAGAGGAAGTGGTGGGGTTGCAGGAGAGTCACATGGATGTCATGTGGAATCCCTTTTTCTCCCACCCACCTTTAGAATTGCCTGAAACCCTGCCGTCCTGGGGACCATGTTTAACGGGGAGCCTGGTCCAGCCTCAGCTGGGGCCTCCAGGAATGTGATACGGAGCTCCAGCATCAGCGGCGAGATCTGTGGATCCCAGCAAGCTGGGGGTGGGGCCGGGACCACCACGGCCAAGAAACGACGCAGCAGCCTGGGTGCCAAGATGGTGGCTATCGTCGGCCTGACCCAGTGGAGCAAAAGCACACTGCAGCTCCCCCAGCCTGGTGAGGGATGTGGGCACCAAGAGGTGGGGAAGGTGGAGGGGAGGAGGGGAGCGTGTTGTTGAGTCCCCAGCGACTAAGGGTAGATGCACACTTTGTGGGTGCTTTATGAGTTGGTGTGTGTGATAGTCTATAGTCCTCAGTGGCCGGAGAGGGAAAGTCAGGTGCCTCAGACTGCACAGCGCAGGTGGTGGCATCCAGACTCAAGCCCCAGTTGTCCCTCCCAGTTCCTGCTCTGTTCATGCTGCTGCCTCCACTCCCCGACTTTTGCGTTTATCAGAAGTTGTTTGAAACAGCCATGCTAGGGACCCCACACTTTCGTAGACACATGCATCCTCACAATCCTGTTCTATTTGTCATTTCTCAGTCCCCGGAGGACAAATAGCCCCCACAAATATAGTTGCGTAGTCTCACACAGGTGTTGTATGGTCACAAGAGGGACACGAACACATGGCTCTTGCAGTGACATGTCTAGAGTGTTCTTTTGCTCAAGAAAGCTACTTCTAGTGCCAGAAAGCTTGGTCCAGTTATTCTCAATACACTGTCTGTGGTCACAAATAAACTCTAAATACAGTTCTCTGAACACAGACAAAAAGGCCCACATCACTTAGATGCACACGCACCTCACAAAGCCACACATGCGCCTTAGCCGACACATGCGCCTATGTAGGGTATGCATTTTCAGACATCTGCCTACAGAATTCCAGTTAGGTTCAGATTTGGGGGGACCCACCTTGTCTCACACAGCCACAGAGGAACCACTTCTCCCCACCCAGACCGCCATTTGTGGCATTGGTCCAGACACCAGCTGGCTTTGTTTTAAATCTCTTCCTGCTTATTTTGCTCAGAGTAACAACTTCCCCCAAAAACCTTCAAGTAGGCAGCTGGACGGGGGTGGGGAAGGGTAGAATGCCGGAGCATCAGGGAGGATGCTCATCAAGACGCCCCATTGGGGCTGGTATTTGGGGGTGCTTTTCCAGACCTTAAAATAGATTTTTACAAAGCTGTCTACAGGAACACGGGGGATGGTCTTTTCCAGCGCTCCAGCTCCCATGTGCTTTCTGCTCAGGGAGAGACTAGATAGGGAGGGTCTTGAGGTTATTAGTACCTTTGGGTGGGCAGTGTAGGCTTGAGAGTAGGGAGCTGGGAGGTGGGAAGTTGGACTGGGACAAGGAGGGCTGGGGTAAAACCAACCTGGGGAATTACAAAGTCCTGGACAATGTTGAACCCCAGAGGTCTGTGTCTGGTATTGTAAGAACAGGAATCCAGCTCCAGGCCCCAAAGACATCTCCCATGCAAAGTGACTGGAAGAGACAGTCTCCAAGGCCAAGGCAGGGCCTGAATCACTGGGAGTCATTGGAGGGGTCTGCTGTGGCTTCAGACAGCAGCAGGCTGGGGTGGGAGTAAATGGCAGGACAACCTGCTGCCTTGGAAAGAGATGAATGATGCTGGGCCCTCTGGATGCCTTGTCTTGGTGAGATGTAAGGACATGACTAAAGGCCCAAGGTCTGGGACCAGGGGAATTGCCCAGATGCCTTTCCAAGTGCAGGTCCCTGTGAATCATCTAATCATTGAATGTCATAGCAGGAAGGGCCCTCGAGGTCATACAGTCTGATGTACTCATTTATCTATGAGACTTCCAGAGCCCAAGGAGAAGGCACTTCCCTGGAGAATGACCTCAGGCTGGCCTTTGCAGCCACACCCCATCATTTACTATCTGGATAGTTCAGGCAAGCTGCCTCACTTCTCTGAGTCTGCTGTTTGTTGAAGACAAAATATATGCTTTATAGAGCTGTCCAGGGATTAAATAAGATAGATGTGCAAAGGTATCCAGCCTCTCATGCATGGTACATGGGAGGCACTCAGCAAAACATTGATACTTTTTAAAAAAGGTTTATTTTTATTATTTTTAATTGTGTGTGTGCATGCATTCGTGCATGCACATGTGTCTGTTTGTGCATACATACATGCGTATGTTCATACATCCGTGCATGTACACATGCAAGCTTTGAGTCTGCCAGCGCCTCAGCTTGGAGTATCATCCTGGCTGGAAGACTCTGGGACTGCAGGCAAATATGTGGTCACCTCACCAGGGATTGCTGCTCAGAGAAAAGATCTCAGAAGGGCGCCCCTGTTGCCCCAAGTGGAACAGCTTGATTCCTGAGTCAGGAAGAATTCCCCTCCTGGGCCTAGCCCTTGGGGCTCTTGGCCTTCTCTTGCAAGAACCCCACTCTCCCAGTTCATTGATACCCTTTTCCTCTTTGTTCCTTTGCCCCAGCTCACATAGTCTGGTCCCACTAGGCCCCTGCCTATCTGCCCGCTTCCTGTTGGTCATTATGCTGCTCTATTGCAGGCCTCCAGAATCTCACCCTGTGCTTTAGAGGGCTAGTTCTGGCTTCAGAGCTCTCCATGACTGTAAAGTCACTTTCCGGTCTGGCCTCAGTTTCCTCTTCTGTAAAATGGAGCTAACAATGCACTCTCCCAACTTCCTTTGGGATCTATCAGTTCTCTAAATTGTAGGAGCAATGAATGGGGTTGGTTCGGAGTTTTAGGGTCCTAGGACCTAAGTAAAATCAGGCCTGGCATTAGTTAGACTGAGCCCACAGGGAATCTTGCAGGGTGGAAGCAGCCTCTTTCTAAAGGTCCAGCAGTACCAAGGACAGAGTCTTCCTGCCTGAGCCTAAGATGTTGCCACAAGCCATACTGCCCCTCTTCTGCACATGATGGGACAGATAAAATGGCTTCTGCAATCTTTCTCCAAGGAACACTGAATTATTGCAACCACTTGGACCAGTTCTAGAGAGAAACCATAAAGTATTCCTTGGGTCAGCAGGGGCCGAGGCTGGACAGGAACCAAGTCAGTGGGAGGATTTTTCTCTTGAGTTTGCAAGACCTTTCCCCTCACCCCTGAAGACACGGGAGTTTAATCTGCTGAGTCACACACCTCCAAGAGAGGAAGGATTGAGGAGGGAAAGTGACATGTCAGAAGGCAAGGAGTCTGAGGGCCTGCTGGCTAGCCACAGCGCTTTGGCTCCTCATCTGTGAAATGGGGGAGGGGCCTGGAGAAGTATCCCTGACCTTTCAGGATTCTGCGCAGTTCCCACTCAAGGGCGCTCACACTGCGTTGGGCAGTCTTATCTAAGAAGGTAATTTCACTTCCAAATGGGCCAGAGCTTTCCCAGGCTCTAAAAGAGCGTGTGTTGAGGGGGTGAAGATGTGAGGGGGAGGCAGAGTGACTTTCAGCCCCCCCTTCCACACAGCCATCTGTCTTCTAACTGGGTTAGAGGGGATGAGGCAATTAGGAGCCAGGGACGGAGAGAGTCCTATGGTAGGTCACATGCCATGTGTGGGTGGACATCATGTGTGGTGAGTAGATGGGCTCAATTCTAGGTATTACAGATCACCTATATATAACTTGTCTGACAGTGTACATTATGTCCATGTAAGATCCGGAGGGTCTGTGTAACTTTGTATAAACAGACACATGATATCATACATGAGATTATTGTATTTATATATGTGATAATAAGCATTCCTGTGTGTCTGTTTTATGCATATATAAGAGAAATATGCCTGAGCTAAAATGACTGTGTGTGTGTGTGTGTGTGTGTGTGTATGTCACAGTGGCTTGCATTGCGTTCAGAGAACACATCTTCCTGCACGTTTCCCCTGTTCTCATCACCTCCCCCTCCACCACCCTACTTGCTAGTATTTGCCCTCCTGACCTTCTCTCATCCATTGGGGACTTCCTGAAGGGTAAGTGGGGCAAGATAGCTTCCTTTCCCAAGCTGTGGACTTGAATATTCTCTCCCCAGCCCTCTATCGGCTGCCTTCAGGGATAAATGTGCTGCCACCCTGCCCTAGGCACCCTTGCAGGCCACTCGACTGACAATTTTCTTGGGCCTGTAACTGGTGGCAGTAAATGGCTCCTTTGGTACAGTCTCTGAGTGTCACTTCCCTCCCCGTCAAGTTGCTCAGCAATCAAGCTTTAACAGGGGAGTCCCTGCAAAACCCCAGCCTGTCTCCCCCCACACACCCCCGCCCAGGAGGAGAGCTGTCTAGAGGGACCACACTGCAATGCTAAGGAGGTTGCCATGGAAACCCAGGCAGGCTGGTGTGCTACTCAGAGAGGAAAAGTGCTCTGTGTTTCCTGCCAGGCTGAGGAGGGGGCTGAGGGCCCCTGAATAGAAGGTGCAGAGACAGGGCAAAGGGTTCTGCTGTGGCCTTTCTCAAATCCAGTATCAGTCCAGGTCAAGCTAGCAACCCCGCCCCTCACGGAGTCTTGCCTTGCTAGGTCCAACTTGACATTTGTGATGCTCTCCTTTTTAGACTCACCTTGAGAAGGCAAGTTTTAAATGGTCATGCTTCCAATGGGGTTTTTCTAGGGCAGCAGAGAGGCGGTCTTTGAGTCTGGTAGGGTATCCAAAAGAGGGAAAGTAAATCTGGAAATCCCAGAACAGACAAACTTTCCAGAAATGAGGGAAAAGAACAACTCTTAAGCTTTGGGGCTCAGACTGAAACAGAATGGAAAGGGAGAGTTAAGAGAACCTAGTGGAGAGGGAGGGCCCCACGGCCACAGGACCTGTAGCTAGCTGCATTCTATTGGGACACACAGCATGTCCCTGGGCAGCTTTCTCTGTATCGTGACCCTGGGCTTGACCCATTTTAGGGTCAGCTCAATGGTGTCCCAGCCTTAGCAGGTCCCCACCCGCTTCTGTCCAAAGGATCACTTTGGTAGCACTCTTCGAGAAGCCTAGGCCATGTTTTGACCTTGTTCCCTCTCTCTCCTTGGGTCGGGGACCCCAGAAGGGGCCTCTAAGAAGCTGCGCAGCAACATCCGGCGGAGCACGGAGACCGGTGTTGCGGTGGAGATGCGGAGCCGTGTCACACGCCAAGGCAGCCGGGAATCTACGGACGGGAGCACCAACAGCAACAGCTCCGAGGGCACGTGCGTGCACCTGCCAACTTGGTTTCCAGCCAAGATGTCTGCACACCTCCCTGCCTCAGCCTCCCTTTCCCTCTCCTAGATATCTGGTCCCTGGGTCCAAGGTCTTCCCGTGGCTCTCAGAACATCATTTGTTCTTTTGTTTTGGAAGGGACGCGGGCTTCCTGCCTCCGGGTCACCTGCCCTGCTCCAGATGAGCAGAAAGGAAAATGTGACCCTAAATTCCTTTTAAGCCTAAGCTCATTTTCATGGCTTAGTTGTGTGAAGTCTCTATGAATCACCTTGCTTGGAGATTAAGGAAGAAAATTGGACTAGATCTGTGTTTTTAGAACTGTCACATCTTACCTTGTGACTCCTAGACGGGAAGGAGAATCGCTGTAGTGGGTCAAAAGCAGCGTTAGAGGAAGAAATAGAAAATGCAGGGGAGCCTGTGTGGCAGGGAGCCTGTGTGGCAGGTGTTGTACAAGCGTGAGAAACTGAATAGAATTGAGGTCTCCAGCACCCATGTAAAAAGGCTGGATGTAATTGTGCATGTGCCTATAATCCCGTTATTGAGGAGACAAACGGGATCCCTAGGGCTTGCTAGCGGCCAGTCTTTCCAAATCTACAGACTCTAGGTTCAGTGAAAGGTTATCTAAACAATTAAGGTAGAAAGTGATTGAGGAAGACACCCAATGATGACCTCTGGCTCTTGAATGAACACACAAACACACACACACACACACACACACACACACAGAGCAAGAGCGAGAGAGTGCATTCACATATATACCCACCTTAATCCACAAAAAGAATGACACTAGGCTATTGTTGATCATGGTTAATAAAAGTAGATGCCTTGAAGCCTCTTCCTGAAGGTCGAAGATGAGCCTTGTAAGAGAAACGCGGGTTCTGTCCCATAAACCCATTGCCCCTTGCCCGTCACTGACCACTGGAGTCCCTATTCCAAACTGTCCAACAGGTGTTTGTCTCTGACACACCTTTATGGCTGCCACTAAGAGAGCTGCATATTCTAGTTCATTGTGGCCCCTGAGCAAGCTGTCCCTGTTGGCTGTACCCAAAACATCTGGGCCTGAGGACACAAAGGCAGCAGCAGAGGCAGAAGCAAAATTCATTGCCATTTGTTGTATCTCGTGTTTCTAGAACTTTTCCTTCACACCATCCCCCAGTGAGCCAGGTATCATCCCTGTTGCAGACAAGGATAGTCTCTTACCTCTTGGAAATGCCTATTTCATCTGTAAAATGGGGTACTGGCTCCTACCACACAGCCTGGTTGTAAGGATTAGTGATATAAGGCACGCAGACCTTTCAATGCACTGCTGGCAGCTGGCCCACTTTCAATCACTGTCGGTTTTTCTTGTTACTGTTTCCAGCCCCTCCCCTCCAGTCACGGACCACCCACAATCACCTGCCATTCATCACAACTCCATCGTTAGGTTATTGTGGTCCCTGCTGCCATTTTGAGAACCACCTCACCTTATTGACTTGAATTTTAAATTTCTCGTTTAAAAAAAAATAAATCAAACCTCAGTTCTTGGAACTCATTCCAGCCGTAAGAGTCCATCCAGCTTGTCTCATTGTTGGCCTTGGCATGCTTTCATGGGGATGCCTGTGTCCAGCAAGCCCTGCCCTCTAATGTTCACTTTGGAAATCTCTGGCGCTTTGGCTGGGATGTAGCTCAATTGGTAGCATGTTTGTTTAGCATGCATGAAGCTCTGGGGTCCGTCCCTAGCACTGCATAAGCTGAGCATGCTGGTACATGCCTGCGATCCCACAAGGCAGAGCTGTCATGATCAGGAATTCAGGGTCAACCTTGGCTACATCATGAGTCTGAGGCCAGCTTGGGATGAACAAAACCTTGTTTCAAAAAATAAGTATTCAATGTCTTAAATATCTTCATTAGTGTCTCTCTCTCTCTCTCTTTTGTGGTTTTTCGAGACATGGTTTCTTTGTAGCTTTGGAGCCTGTCCTAGAACTAGCTCTTGTAGACCAGGCTGGCCTTGAACTCACAGAGCTCCACCTGCCTCTGCCTGCTAAGTGCTGGGATTAAAGGCGTGTGCCACCACCGCCTGGCTTCATTAGTCTCTTTAATGATATCAAAATATCTTTCTCTAAGCCAGACACTATGGTACATTCTTGTTACCTACTTGGGAGGCTGAGGCAGAATGGTCATGACTCTGAAGCTACCCTTGGCTATGTAGTGAAATCTAGGTCAGCCAGAAGTACACAGTAGGACTGTCTAAAACATGAAGACTGAAATATCTTCAATGTGCAGTAATGAATAAGTGTTCACTCCCAGTTAGAGTGATGTAGTCACACTGTCTAGGTGAGAAACGGAGGCACAGCTCCCCACATGCAGGGCCCCTGCATCCGTCCTCACGGCTTGCCCCCCTGCTGCCCTCATGTGCCCTCTGCTTTCTTCTGCAGGTTTATTTTTCCCACACGGCTTGGAGCTGAAAGCCAGTTCAGTGATTTTCTGGATGGCCTGGGACCGGCCCAGATTGTGGGGCGACAAACGCTGGCAACACCTCCCATGGGTAAGTCTTGCGGAGGAAGGACAAGCAGGGGAGCATAGCAGAAGGAGCTCAGTGGGGCCCTGTGTGTGGTGGGGCAGGCAGCACTCGGGACAAGAGCCCCAGCCTTCCTCTCCTCATTACTCAGCAGCAGCTTTCCCAGATGCCCCACTCACCCTGCAGTCACCCTCCCCTGCTGTGTAAACTGAGTCACAGTGTTGGTTCCTGCTGACCTTCTCTGACTGCCGGCAAGTAAGCCACTTCCCTTCTCTGCCCCTCAATTTCCTCATTGGGGGGGGGAAATGGTATCAGTAATCCTGCTTTAATTCTCCAATCTCACAATTCTTCCTGAGCTCCTGCTAGATATTTTCTGTAAAGCATTTTAATGTTCTCCTTAGGAACTGTGGCTAATTGGACCTGTTACTCCCAACAGCCTCTGGCACCAAGGGACCTTTAGCCATTTTCTCATCTCTTCCTGGCAGCTAGGAAGTGCTTCTCAAAGCCCACGTCAGGTCCTCTTAGCAGCTCTCAAGGTTTCCGTTCCCGTGACCAGGCAGGCCTCCCCATCAGTCTGACCTGAACTTTGCCTGATCCGGATGTCTCGTCTCAGCCCCGTTCTGATGGTTTTTGACTTTTTGGCCCTCAAGACAGAAGAGGGGAATGAGCGCAGACAGTGGAGCTGGGATTCTGTGATGGTTTAGAACTCTGTGTGTGGCACTGTCCTTCTTTCCTTGCGAGAGGGATCCACAAGACCCTCAGAGTTAAGGTCCACTCTTTTCTGGCTTGGATTTGTTTAATTTGTTTAATTATAAGATTTTGGTTGGTACTGGAACCTGCTCATTATCCCAACCCCTTATCCCTATAAACACTGAGAAGTGCCTGCCATTTCCATATCTTTAATGACCCTTCAGAACCTAGAATATTTTGTGTGTGGTGCCCCCTTGTGTTCCAAACCAGGAAAGACAAGTGTACATTCACAGGCATATCATGATAGGTTGAGATTCTTTGGTCTCATGGCCGAGGCCAGCAGTTTCTCCCTGGAGGGAGAAGGATGAGCTCAGAGTGTCTCTGAATGTGGTGGATCCCGCCCCCAAAGTGTGCAGATACCAGCAATAACATGATGGCTATGATGTTTGACTGATCTCTCTCACCCATTTAATATTTGGCAGGGGTGAGGTAGACAAACCAAGTTTATAATTCTACACCCAATTGAAGAGTGTTCCAAACAACTACTATATGATTCTAAACTTAGCTCACCCACGATGAGCAAAGCTAAGAGTTCCTTGAAGTCAGCCTGACCGAAGCCTTTCCCATTTTGGAGTTAAGAACTCCCAGCTTTCAGCACGCAGGTGGTGGGGGTCTGCCCTGCTCCCTTTGTCCAGGGTCAAAGATGTCCTGGGCAGGCTCACAGTTTAGGGTCTCTTTGCATGGGTACTCTCTTGTATCTGTCTGACATATACTAAAGCGACTGGCTGAGGGCTGCTGTGTAGGCTCTGGCCTCCAGACTTGCCTCTTCTATGTAGTGAACCAGATCCGTGAGAGTTTGGCAGCTGATAGCTATGACCTAAGCATGGGTCATTCCCCCGTAGCCTGTCGCAGTCTTTCACAGTCCTTTGACATGATCTTCTGAGAGCAGTTTCAACACGAGCAGTTTGCTCTGTCACTGGGCATCCCCTGCAGGGTGGCGTCTGCTCCATCTTCCAGCCCGCCCCATCTCACTTTGCCTGGATTCCATTCTTCTCCCTTGCAGGAGATGTGCACATTGCCATTATGGACCGGAGCGGTCAGCTGGAGGTGGAAGTGATTGAAGCTCGGGGCCTGACCCCCAAACCAGGCTCCAAATCCCTCCCAGGTGAGGCTGGGGAAGGACCCTGGCAGGGATGGGGTACTAACAAGTCCTGAGCTCACCAGTGCCCTTAAAACAGTGCTGCTGACAGTGACTCACACCTTGCCTGGAAGGCCGGTGAGCAAGGTGATCCACTCATCCCACCCCTCCGCCCCCCCACGAGAACCACCTGGAGGATGGAGACTAGGCAGGCTGTGGCATCTCTCCCAACCATGCTCCTTCATTTTCAGCCACTTATATCAAGGCTTACCTGCTGGAGAACGGGGCATGTGTAGCCAAGAAAAAAACCAAGGTGGCCAAGAAGACCTGTGATCCTTTGTACCAGCAGGCTCTGCTCTTTGACGAGGGGCCCCAAGGCAAGGTGCTGCAGGTCAGTGTTTACAGGGTAGCCCTTCAAGTTCAGGTCAAGCATCAAACCATTTACATCACCTCTTTTTTTATTATAGGGGGGTACACTTGTGGGGGGGCACATGTAGAGTGGAGTCAGTTCTCTTTCACCTTGACGTGGCTTCCAGGGATTGAACTGAGGTCCTCTGGCCTCATAGAAAGCACTGCACCTGCTAAGCCATCTTGCCAGGCTTTTTCTTTCTCTCTCCCCTTCCTTCCCTCTTCTTGTTCCCCTCTTTTATTTGGTTTTCACAACCCATGCTTCTGTTCCCTATCAGTTCATAGGGTTTAGAGCATAGCGAAATAGCTCCCCAGGTCTCCCAGCTGGGCAGGAGAACCAGGTTTTAGTCACTGGCTACCTCCACTTTCCTGTGCTTTTTACCTCACTGGGTGCTGGGTGTTGCTAGGTGCTCTCTAGGGTGATTTATGTCTTTCTCAGAACTGATCCTGGGAAGGAGGTGTAGTTTCCCCATTTTGCAAATGAGGAGGCGGGGTCTCAGATGATGGGCAGAAAGGAACCCAAGTCTAGGTGACTCAGGTCAGCCAGCCCCTTGAGAATACAGCATGTATTAGCAGGGACTATTCCTGATGAGCGCTGGGGAGGGGTGTCGCCTCATTGCGCCCCTTCAGTAGATGAACCGGAGTTCACGTGGGCCTACATGATGTTCCTGACTCAGTCCCTGCTTGACACGCATTGTGCTTAGGGTGTGTACTACGCGTGTAGAAGACAGTTCCTGATGTTGTGCTGACCCACAACTGTCTCTGGCTCCAGCTCCAGGAGGTCCCCGTACCTCTGGCCTCTGTGGGCACCTGCCCTCGTGTTTATGTATGCACATACGCATTTTTTAAATTGTTAGGGTTTTCACATAGGCAGCCAGCCACCAAGTTAGAAGTGGTGGTGGCTTGCCTGAAGCCTGTCTTGCCTTTTCTTTGTAATGAACACCTGAGATCCATTCTAAAGGAGAAAACATTATTCTGGCTGGGTTTTGGAGACTCAAGTCCACTGTCAGTTGGGGCTGTGGAGACAACTGCTCACCCCAGGGCACTTGGGAAGGGCACCAGGAAGAGCCTGGAATCCCATAATCCCCTCCAGGAATCCATCTTTGATGTTTTTAATCTTCCAGTTAGTCCAACTCATGGCAGGCTGTTCCTCCAAGCTGTGATGGTTCTGTTGAAAGGGCCCATGGGGTTACCAACCAAAGAACTGCAGAACTCTAGCTAGGGTTGTGGGGCAGAGGCCCAATATCAGATGTCAGTTTTTTAAAATGTTTGAAAAATATCATTGAGCTAATCTCTTCCTCCCCGAGTTCCAGATGGAGACAGGGCGAAGGGCTTATTCAGGCCCACAGCAGAGCTGCAGCTATGACCCAGGCCCTGGACATGGTCTGTTCCTTGGTGGAGAGAGCTGCTGCCTGGGGTGCTGGGAGGCCTGGAACCAGATCTGCCCAGGATCTGATCCCAGATCACTGTGGGGCATTGTGTTGATTAATTAAATCTCTGAACCACAGGTGAAAAAAAAATACGTTACAACAGTTGAGATGATGCATGGCCCCCATAGGATACAGCTCGCCGTGCTCAGAAAGTACCTGCCCGTATCATGTTTAATTCTGACTCACCCATCTGTGCCCTGGGAAAGCGGCAGGTTCCTGGGCCTCCTGCCCAGTCCTGGAGGTTCAGTGCCTCACTCTTCCTCCCCCTGCTGCCAGGTGATTGTCTGGGGAGACTATGGCCGTATGGACCACAAGTGCTTCATGGGCATGGCCCAGATCATGCTGGACGAGCTGGACCTGAATGCCGCGGTCACCGGCTGGTACAAACTCTTCCCCACATCCTCTGTGGCCGACTCCACACTCGGATCCCTTACCAGGCGTCTGTCCCAGTCCTCTTTGGAGAGTGCCACCAGTCCCTCCCCCTCATGCTCCTAAGGACCTCACTGAGAACCAGAGGCCAGGGGCTGGTGGGGGAAGGGAGCCTGCTGGCCTCACTGCCCTCTGTACATAGTCTTGGTGTCTTTCTGGACCCCTCGCCGTACTGCATGCCCGATGACCACTGGGCTTGTCCCAGCTGGCAGTGGAGACTGTAGTGTTTGTCCGTCTGTGTGTGTGTGTGTGTGTGTCCCCACATTATATCTGTCCATTTGTCTGGGTACAGTCAGTCCTGTTGACCACATGAACTGCAGTCCATGTCTCTGTATCTTGCTGGAAAGAATCCAAAGGAACATCATGTGGCCATGTCTTGCTCCTGGAGTCTCCAGGGGTGGAAGTAGGGATGTGGCCACTGGTGGGCCTTGCTTAGCCCTGGCCTGGTTGTCTTATGGTCTCCAGTTGGGGTTTTGTCCTGTCTTTTGTTTCTTTGCCTCTCCCAGCATTGCTGCTCTTTTTTGAGGAATGTAGCATCCATTGCAGCTGATCATACCTGGTTCCCTCCAGGAATTCAGTCTCTTCTCCCTACCCCAGCCACGCTGGTGGTCATCCCATTGAATGCACTCCACAGCATGTGGCATGCTCACTCAGAGTTCTACCCCACCCTCCAGGAAGACAGAGGCTGTCTGAGGAGGAGGGGCCTTGAGAGTGTTTCTCTCTGGGTATGGCACTGTCTTACAGGCCAGGTACAAGAGAGCTGAGTTCCGGGGTGCTGGCCAGACACGCTAGGGGACGTGCTAGGATCTCTTCTCCCCTAGAATGTGCTCCAGCATGCCAAAGGAGCTCCCCCAGTGGGCTCCAGGAGGCTTCCCTGTCAAAACAGATGGCCTTCTTAGGCATCAGGGGTGGACCTGTTCCCTTTTGGGCTTATTCCTGAGGGAGCAGGCTTGGTAAGAGGTTTCATGGGTAGGGCTGCTTGCTGAAGGAAGGAGGGCTATGGCTGAATTATGTTGAGGCACTCACTGTCAAGAATCCTGTCTGACTTGGGGATTAGCTGCATGAAGATGTTCTTCCAGGGTTCTTTCTTCGCTCATCTGTAGACACTAGTCCCCGGCTGAGGTTCTGGCACCCCAGGCCTCCAGCCTCCTAGCTCCATGAAGCAGCCTGGCTCTGCACTCGAGGGTGCCTCTGTCACCAGCTCTGTACCAGCAATACTCACCCCTCCACCTCCCTGCCTTTCTCGAGTGGTCTCCTGCTCCTCTGGGCAGTGGCCTGCATCTGCTTTACTACCCCCTCCCCTTGTCTGGTTGGGGCTCCTCCCAACTGATGAAGAACCCTGTTGGAGGGCCTAGAGCCTGGGTTAGAGCCTGAGATAGCTGTTGTTACTCCTAAAGGCTAGCTCCAGAATGCTGTATCCATTCCTCCCACTCTTTAGCTATAGAGTGGAATTGGAGGCTGTCTGGGAGATGGCAGAGCAGCCCTGGTTCCTGTCCAATAGGAAGAAGGAGGTGCTGGGGAGAGGGGAGAGGAAGACTCTCTTTCTGCTTCTCTTCTAGCCCAGCTCCAAGTGTGGCCTTGCCTCTAGCCCAAGTACCTAGGCAGGGAGAGCTACCAGGGTAACTGAAAAATCCTTGGCATGTGTGTGAATTCCATTTGTACCAAAGCTGGGGTGCTTAAAGCCAGCCCAGCCTAACGGCCTCCCCGAAGTCAGAGTCCTACACCCTCCTTTCAAAGAAAGGTAGTAAAGAAGCCCCCCACACAAACCAGGGGTGAGGGGGAGGATAGTGAACAGGACTGAGGATGTCTGTTTAGGCAGGTGAGGGAGGGAGGTGGTGGCCAGCCCTGCTGGCTGGGGAGTATATGTATCTCCCGTATCAGTAGACATGGGACAAAAGCTCTCACCTCCAAGCCTTGATGGACTGGGGGCAAGGAGGAAACTGGCTGCAGAGGGCTGCTTTCATCTTGCTGTGGTGTGTGCACCTGTAAAGCAGTTATTCTCTGGATGGTGTGAAAGCCATCTGAGCGGAGGAGGGTCAGTGACCCACTGACAGCATAGACCTTTGCTGACATGGCACTAGTCACCTTCAGAAATGGGAGCCACCAGGGGAGGGGCTCCTAGCCTTGCAGTTTCTCATTCCGGAGGGTCAGCCCAGAGGATGTTCTAGAGCCAAAGGAAGGGGTGATGCGCTGAGAACTCATGCTGGCCTGCCTGCCCATGGGCAGTGACTATAAACTGCCTAGGAGGTGGGCACCTGGCTGTCCTACCCCTCTCATGGAAGGTAACTCCCGCCCCCAATTGATCTTGGGTAATTCCCTCTTTTTAACACTAAATAAGTAATCCCACCTAGATTCTTGGCCACAGATGTGAGTTGTGTAAGGCTGTACATGTATTAGAGAGGCTGGATTTAAAGGTCTGTTTCTCAACACCCTGGATGCAGGGCTTCACTGGGATGCCATTCTAGAGATAGCTCTGTCCCAGAAGAGGAGTGTGACTCTTGCCTGGGCCGGGAGCGATCTGCCCTTTGAGGAAAGGACAATGGGTCAAGAAGTAACTGGGTCCTTGTGAGTTCCTTAGCAACAGGCCACCTCACATAACCCCAGGTGGCAGGGGTAACAGGAGTGAAACTCAGTCAGTCATCCCATCTCCTGTAGGCGGGCCAGATTCACACCATGGCTGAGACAGGCAGGAGTAACCCTGCAGTGATGCTGGACTCTGGGCAGTGATGAATGACTCAGAACATGTGTCTCTGTATTTCTGCCCTGCCCGGCCTGTCCCACTTTCTGACAGATGCCTTCCCTACAAGGAAGTCAGAGGTGGGACTCTGATAGGAAGCATTCTCTAGGAAATGAGCCAAGTCTTGGTTTGACAAGGGGACATTTGGTCCTTTGGGGAAGAACCAATTCCAAAGGCGCTCTTCTCCAGTTTCTCCTCCCACCCAGCTTGACCTGTTCAACGGGTCCCAGGCAATGCCAGTATGCCATGGGGTGGAAGCAGAACCAAGGAAAGCTCTAGAGAGGCTGGGGTGGTGGTGCCTGGGTGGTCCTGAACTGGGGTCAAGCTAACTCTCCCAGGGGCTCGACCCCCAACCAGGGAAGCATGCCAGCTCTTCTTTTACTGCCAGCCTGGGGGAGACCAGCAGCCTCCCTTTTTTTTTTTTTTTTTAAAGACAATTGAGCCCTCCCAGGGCATTTCTTTGGAAATGAAATGTAGCACAATCTTCGACTGTGTTCCCAGGAGCCCTGTCCTACCTAGGGGCCTCCCACCGCAGGTTCCGCTTCTCCCGGGGACCCAGAGCTCCTCATACCTCATGTTCTCCATCACCCTTGGCCTAGGAAGCAGTGGCACCCCAGCGAGGCTGCTCTTCTGTGTTCTTCCGATTGCGTCCAGCACTGTGCAAACTCTTTTAAGAAGTCTGCCTTTGACCGAGGTTGCTCTCCACCAGGTGGGGAGATGTGGTACTTCATGTGGGGCCTGAAGCTGGTCCAGCAACATTTCTGTAGTGGCCACAAGGAGGTGGACAAGAAGAGGCCTGCTTCCCTAGCACCTCCTCCTCTCCTGTTCCTCAGTTGTCTCCAACGTCCTGACACATACAGATGTGTTTGTGAATCGGCCCCCTCTCCTGCATCGTCTTCCACTGGATGATCAGCGAGGAGATGGAAATGTAGACTCCTTCCCTGCCCTCTCCCTCCAGTCTGCTTCTAGCCTAGGTCCAAAGAGGCTGGGGAGATCAGCCACCATCAGAGAGCAGGAGAGCCCCGTCTGATCAGGTGTGACAGGATCGGCCTGGCCTGGCTGGGAAAGGGTCATTTTGAGAGTGCCTGAGCATCTCAGAGCAATGTCAGTGATGCCAAAGAGAGCGACTTGGCCTCCTTGGGCACCAGCTCTGTCGGTGGAGCTGGACAGACACAGATCAGATGTTGGCATGCCCAAGGGAAGGTCCTTGTTCTCTGACAAAGGGCTTAATCTTTCCATGTAGCAAAGCAACTCCCCTCCCCCGACCCTGAGTGTGGGCTTCTGTGGGCCCAGCATGGCTGTGCCTGTAAGAAAAGCTCTGTGAGTGAGAGAGCTAGTCTTCTCCGTGGAGCCTGGTCTGTCTCAGCAGGTGCTCCTTGGAAAGCATTGCTTTGGAGAAACTGGCTCTGGCTGGACACTCTCCAGCAGGGACAGGGCCTTGGGCCTGCCAGGAAGTCCATACTGATGCCAGGAAGGGTCCCTGGACCTGAGAATACCAGGGACAACTGAGCATCTGTCCCATTAGCCAATGACCTGGACAGGGATGGCTGTTCTGTACCTTTTTTATTTTCCTCTCTTTTTGCCAGAAACTGTGACCTTGTGTGAGACTCCTCACGGGGCCTTGGCGTCCTCATCTGTAAACTGGAGCGTTAGCTAGCTGCTCCATGGCTCCCTCCAGGCTTTGGAAGTCTGTGACTTGGCGTTGAGGGTGGTGAGAGGCCAGGTTCATCTCCTTTGGTTCTCATGCTGGGAGCAGGTCCTCATTTGGCCCTTGCTCAGATAATGCTCCTGACAAGAGAACCGCAGAGCCCAACAAACGTGGCTTCACCTCTTTGTGAGTTGTGTGTGTCCCACTCCCTTTTGCCACTCTCTGGTCTTGGTGAAAAAGGACTTTCTAAGGTACCACAATGTCACCACCTCAGCTGAATCCTGAGTAGTGCCATTCCCCATTCTGCTTCTAGATGGCAGCCCAGGAAGAGTGGACACTCAGAGCCTTTTAAAGGTGTTCTCTGATGGGACGAGAGAAGGAACTTCCTCCCAAATATTTGGCTTTTAAAAACCCCTTCTCCTTCCAAATGTCTTCTCCCAAGCATTATCTCAGAAGACGGAGTGGCTGCTTCCTCAGGGAAAGCAGACCTGAGATTTCTAGCAACTCCCATAGCATGGAAACTCACAGGAGGCAGGAACCCCTTTTTTAGACTTTCCAAATGTATCCAGCGAGAGCTGTTAGGGACCGACAAGCACACTGTTTAGATAAGAAGAAATTAGCCTTTTATATCTGAGCTCTCCGCAGTTTCTGTGTGCAGCATCTTCAAACGGTGGCTCCTGGATGGCAGGTGGACAGCTGGGAGGGAATGCCGCTGTCTCATGTGACGTCCTTGCCAATCCCCTTGAGGAGAAAATTCTTCACACGGCTTCTGCATGTACAGTATTTGGGCAGAAAAAAAAATTAAAGTTCATTTGAAATCGGTTTCATGCGTGGCTTTCTGATGCTGTTTGAATAATTAAAGAGAAGGGAGATGCTGCCTTGGCCGAGAGACAGAAGAGAGGTGTACAGCTCATTAAAAGGCATGACCCTGGGTCTTTGACCCCTGCCTGGGAGCTTAGTTGCTACAGCGATACTCCTGGGCCCTGGAGTCAGACTGGCCAGTTAGTTTCCCAATGTGGTCTCCCAAGGACCCTTGTTTACTGGCCCTCAAAGTTTTCTGTCTCCACAGACTCTACAGGGCAAACCTAAATAGAGTGGACAGGAAGGACAGGGCAAAGGCCGCTCAGGTAGAAGGCTGACTCCGCCTCACCTGATGGAAACAGTAGTCTGTGGTCTGTTCCTATAATCCCAGCACCAGAGAGGCAGAAGGAAGTGGCTCTCTAAGTTTGAGGCCAGCCTGTTTCATATAGGAAATTCTAGGTTATCCAGGGATGCAATAATCACTGACCTTGGCAGCACCCTTTGCCCTCCCTGTCTCTAAAAGATGTGGAAGTCCTAAATACAAGCTGAATTCCAACAATTACTAAAACGTAGTACAACATGATTAAGCAGTGTTTATCATGAGCGTGCAAGATTTATCGTTATTAGAAAAAATCATCTCTGTAATTGACTATATTAATAGATTAAAGGAGAAAATGTGTTTATCCTACTACAAAAAAAGGCTTAAAGGTTTAGCCTACTTATAATAATGAACTCCTAGCAAACAGAAGGTGACTTTAATTTGATAATCATCATATATCAAAAACAAAAGCAGGACTTGAGAGAGGATGGCTCACTGGTTAACAGTACTTAGGGCTCTTCCAGAGGACCAGGGTTCAGTTGCCAGCACTCACAACTGTTCCTAACTCCAGTTCCTGAGGTTCTGCTGCCCTCTTCTGGCTTCCACCAGCTCTCTCTCACACAGTACACGCATAGACAAGTGGACATGTACATATACACAAATGTTAAAAGCATACATACAGGATAATGTGGTCTGTCCCTATAATCCCAGCACCAGAGAGGCAGAAGCAAGTGGCTCTCTAAGTTTGAGGCCAGCCTGTTTTATATAGAAAATTCTAGGTTATCCAGGGATACATAGACTGTTTCAAGAAGGAAATAACTTTCATTTAAAGGTGTGTGTGGTTACAGATGTGGTTGGAAATGTGTCCTACACATGCCAGTGCTTGGGTTTGATCCTCAGCATAAAAAGAAAAAGAAAAGCTGATAAGTACTTATTATGGAGCAGAAAACTTACGTAGAAGCAAAATAGATGACAATCATGGAACAAAGACTAAGATGGGGAAATAGAGGTACCGTGTAAGCTTTGCACATTAGACTTGATATAGGATACTATTGGAAGTTAGACCATGATTAAAGATGCATAAACACTACTTTAAATAAAACAGTGAAACATTAAACAACCAGACAATAAATACATAGTGAAAGTAGAGTCTGTTGCTGGACTGGCTGCTTTGTGTATCAACTTGACACAAGCTGGAGTCATCAGAGAGGAAGGAGCTTCAGTTGAGGAAATGCCTCCATGGGACCCAGCTGTAAGGCATTTCCTCAATTAGTGATCAATGGGGGAAGACCCAGGCCATGGTGGTAGTGCCACCCCTGGGCTGGTGGGTATGGGTTCTCAAAGAAAGCAGGCAGAAGCCGGGCGGTGGTGGCGCACGCCTTTAATCCCAGCACTCGGGAGGCAGAGGCAGGAGGATCTTTGTGAGTTCGAGACCAGCCTGGTCTACAAGAGCTAGTTCCAGCGCAGGCAGAGCGAGCCATGGGAAGCAAGCTGGTAAACAACTCCCCT
>JAQHUG010000284.1:2249687-2259775 GCA_028555095.1 Dicrostonyx torquatus
AAGCCCCTCCCTTTCATGTCAAAGATCCAGAGGAATCTCACTGAACTGATCTCAGGGTGAATATGCATGAATGGGTTTTCATCCTAGTGAGATGTTTTTATTGTGTATGATGGAAGATTAGACTGGCAGCCCACAGTCTCATGCTCCCAGTGCTGGATACTATCTTGGAGACTGTTTTGTAATTATGTGTGAGTAACGTGGCTGTGTCTCTGGCTGTGCACCACATGCTTTACTGGTACCCTTGGAGCCAGAAGAGGGTAATGGACCCTTGGAAACTGGAGTTTAGGGCAGTTGTAAGATGCCATTTGGGTGCTGGGAATCAAACCTGAGTTCTCTCCAGCCCCCTTAGAGATCGTTCTAAAAGTTTCTTTTTACATTTATGTACTTACTTGTGTGTATGGGGTCAGCACATGTGCCACAGTGTGTGTGTGGAGGCTGGAGCTTGCTGGTCAGCCGGTGAGTTCCAGGCTCAGTAAGAGACCCTATCTCAGAATAAAATGGAGCAGGGTGTGGTGGCGCACGCCTTTAATCCCAGCACTCAGGAGGCAGAGGCAGGTGGATCTCTGTGAGTTTGAGATCAGCCTGGTCTACAAAATAAGTTCCTTGTCAGCCAGGGCTACAGAGTGAAACTCCATCTCGAAATAAATAGCACGATCTTGTCTCAAAAACAAACAAAAACCAAATAGGCTAATACGTTCACCAGTGCAAAGGTGCCCAGCATTACTCATTATTAGAGCGCCATAAATCAAAACTACAGTGAACACTACTTCATACCTATAGAGATGGCTGCTATCAATGCACAGAAGATAATAAACATTCCAAGACCTGAAAGAAATTGGAACTCTGGTGCGTTCTGGGTGAGAATTATTAAAAGGAAAAGAGTATGGCAAATAGGCTCTCAGAATATTAAGAATGGTACCACCATGGAGTCCAGGAGTTCTTTTTCTGGGCAGATACTCAAAAGAATTGAAAGTACGACCAGGAGATATTTGCACACCCAAGTTCTACAGTAGAGTCATTCAGAAAATATAAAACATGGACGAGATCCAAGCGTCCATCGGCAGGTAGTGAATACGCCAAGTGTGAGATATCCACAGAATAGAACACTGTTCAGTTGTGAAGCAGGAAGTTCTGACATTTGAGTGTGCAAATCAGATTTCAAGATGTTCTGTAAAGTGAAATACGCAGTAACAAAAAGGCAAGCACAGCCGGGCGGTGGTGGCGCACGCCTTTAAGCCCAGCACTCGGGAGGCAGAGGCAGGCGGATCTCTGTGAGTTCGAGGCCAGCCTGGTCTACAAGAGCTAGTTCCAGCGTAGGCTCCAAAACCACAGAGAAACCCTGTCTCAAAAAAAAAAAATTTAAAAACTTTAAATTTTTAAAATTTTAAAATGAAGACATATTTTTAAAATTAAGATAGTAATGCAAGTAGACTAAGCAATCATTTGCATGTATAGCCAGTGGGTGACTGAAGTGGTTCATCTGGAGCTAGGAAATACATGTCAAATACTTCTTTGGAAAGTCTAAACACTTGCATTCTGTGACTTGTTTTGTCTTGTTTTTTTTGAAACAGGGCCTTTATGTAGCCCAGGCTGGCTCCATTTCAGTATTAAGCCAACAATGGCTTTGCATGTTTGGTCTTCGTGCCTCTGCCTCCCCAGTACAGACACCACAGTGCTTGGTTTTTCCATGATGCTGGGAACTGAACCCAGGGCTCCATGCCTGGCGAAGCAGGCCTCTACCCACTGAGCTGCATCCCCGCTCCCTCCTGTGGCCTCTCTAAGAGAGCAGAAATAAGCTGTTCTCTCTCCTGCTCAGAGGACACTGAGCTCACATGACAGCATTAGCCGGCTTCTGTAGCTGTGATAAAACGCTGAGATCACCGTTTGGAAAGGAGGAATGATTTGCTTTGACCCTCAGTCCCAGATCTCTTGACTCTGCTGCTTTGGAACCTCGGATTAGGTGACATAACTGGCAGAGAGCCCATGGCAGTCAGTAAGCAGAGAGGAAAGGGCTGGCATTCCTCACATCCCCTCAAGGAAACCTGAGTGTCCAGGCAAAGAGAAGTTCTCTCACCCTACAGGAACCAGGTGAGTAGTTTTGTTAGAAGAGGGGCCGACTCCCCACACAGGCTAAGTCAGCTCTTCCTTGGAATGCTGGTCATCCGAGGACAAGCTGGCAAGCTAATGATGCCACTGCTTTTGCAGCCAAACACAATTCCTCTCTTCCTGTGGTGAGCAGTGCAATCTAAAAGGAACGCTGAGGAACAAAGGGCAGCCTTTCTCCCGCTTCTGCTCCCTCCCTCCCTCCTCTCCTCATAAGTTTCAATAAACCTTGTGCCTGGCATGAAGCCTTTGGATGTTTTCTTTAGTTTTTTTGGTTTCTCAGCATCCCATCCTGCAGTCCTAGCTCAGCTGAGCTGTGGCCACGGCTCTCTCCATTCCCCTACCCCTGTCACACTGTCAGTGGGTCGCTCCACTTCCCAATAATGTCACAGGCTGGCAACCAAGCTCTTAAGAGCCTTTAAGAAACATTTAAGATTCAACCCATAAATGTGAGTGTGCATGCACACACACTCACACACACACCTTTGTGGGTATGTTCTAGAAGACTGCTGCATGTTGGGAAACAAGCACTGGGGAATCAAGTGTCTGAGTTCTCAGGATAGCGCTATCCTAACCCCTTTAAGGAACTCTCTGAAGGCTGCACAGACCTGAGAACAGCGTGCTGTGACTTTGAAGCAGAGACAGCTTTAGGGAGCCATTGAGTCCTTGCCTGTGGTGACCTCCCTCTCTGCAGTGAGTCACTGCCTGTGGTGACCCCCCTTCTCTGCAGTGAGTCACTGCCTGGGGTGACCCCCCCTCTCTGCAGGCGCACGCCTTTAATCCCAGCACTCCTGAGGCAGAGGCAGATGAATCCCTGTGAGTTCGAGGCCAGCCTGGTCTACAAGGGCTAATTCCAGGACGTCTAGGACTGTTACACAGGGAAACCCTGTCTCAAAAAACAAAACAACAACAACAACAACAAAAAAGAACCAGCACTCACCACCATGAGATGTGTCCTCTTTGCCTTAGGCAAATGAGGGCACCTTGAGAGACCATCTGAAGTACAATCTTAGTCTCTCCTGCCCTGCACTCAGATAGCTGCACCATAGCACATACATGCAGCTACTTGATCGAATAAATAAATGCAAAAGTAAAATTATTATATCTGTAATGAGCACTAACAACAAATTCTACCCTGACAGTTCCCACTAATGAGGAAGACAAAATAATAAGCAATTGAATCATATCCATAGTTCATGTTGCTTGGACCTAGAGGGAATAAAGCTGGGGCGTGATGGAGAGAAGCAGGTGGCTCAAGCAGGACTCTGCTAAGGGGACATTTGCTGTGGTGGAATGTCAGGGGCTTAGACCACACTTCATGCCAGATACGAGCTACTGGGTCCAGTCTATTTCTCGAGATTTCTGGAGCCAGCTGGTGGCTTACATGGTCTTGCTGGATTCCAGAGTCCTGGCCGCTAAAATCCACTGCCCATGCTGTCCCTCTTTCCCCTTTGCTTGCAACCTTAGCTCAGGTGCACATGGTCCCTGGAGGCAGCAGACCCAAGACAGAACAGCAACTCTCTTTGGAATGTGTCCAGTCTATCTGCTAGCCATGGCTAGGGAAGATTCCCAAATGTCACAAGACCTGAAGAGTTCCAAAACGGTGCAAGAGGGAAGCTGTGGATTGCCAGGAACTAAAGTCCAAGCTACCTTGATCTGAATGAGGAACTTACATTAGCCACATTGGTGGCAGAGCAGGGCCAGAGTGTGTGTGTGTGGGGGAGCTCAAGGGAGCACTGGTTTTCCTTGCAGGGTGAGAGAGCAGCCCTCACAGTGGTGACAGAAAGTGCACTGAGTGAGAGCTCATTGGAGGGAGCAAGGGGACAGCAGGTGGATTTTAGAGCCACTGCAAGCAAATCCACAGGGGACTGAAGAAGGTGCAAATTCAGGGCTCTTCCGAACCCTCCTGAAGCTTGTAGAAACCGGAAGGCTGCTAGTATAACCAAGTACAGACCAGCTGCTCAGAGCTAGCCCACATGTGGCAAGACTTCAGCTACATTGCAGCAAGAACCCCTGGCAGCTGTCACCTGGGAGGACAACCCCGGGTGTCTCCCAATTGCTTACCAAGAAGTTACCAAGCAGGCCAGAGTAGTCAGCCAGTGAGCCTGTCTCTACCTGACTAAGGTTGGAATTCCAAGTGACTGCTCCATTTCTGTTTTGTTTTAAACACAGGTTTGGGGATTGAACTCAGATCCCTGTGTTTGCAAGGCAAACACTTTACCAGCTGAGCCATTTCCTTAGTGCTTCTCATTTTGAGACAGGGTCTTACTGTGTAGCCCAGGCTGGCCCTGAACCCTAGATCCTCCTGAATGGCTGCTCCCAAGTGTGACACCCTGCCTGGCACTGTCATCATCACTTGTAGCACAAACCAATAGCGTCTGTCATGTTGGGGGAGGGGAGAACTAAGCCCAATTTCCATCACCGGTGCCTTTCTGAACATGAAAAGAACAAGAAGAGGGAGAGGGTGGCCTGGAGACTAGCTGTCAGTGTTTCCCTTTGCTGCCTTTAAGAGACACTGCGGATTGGGGCAGGGCTGTAACTCTAGCTCTGTTGGTAGGATGCTTGCCTGGCCTTTTCTATGGTGGCTTCCATCTCTACCACCATTATACAGGTGTGGTGGTGCACATCTGGAATCCTAGCACCCGAGGTCGTTGCAGTAGGATCAGAGGTTCAAGGTCGTCCTGGGCTAAGTAGAAAGTTTGAGGCCAAGCTGGGACACTCAAAGAACAAAAACTCGGGGCTGGAGAGATGACTCAGCCGGTAAGAGCACTTGTTGCTCTTGCAGATGGCATGGGTTTAGTTCCCAGCACGTGGTGGTGGCTCATAACCATGAGTAGCTTAAGTTTCAGGGAATCTGGGAGCTTTGCCCTTTGCTGACCACTACAGGCATTAGGCATGTGCAGGATGCACAGACATACATGCAGGCGAAATAATCATACATATAAAAACATAAACCTCAAACAGTGTTAAAAAGCAAAGACATAAAAGCAGCCAAGTCTTGAGTCTGCTGCAGCTGCAGACTCTTTGATTGCTGGGCATGAAGTTTATTAAACCTACTGCTACTAATGGGTATGCTTTGTATTTTCCCTGCTGAAGGCAATGCCAAAATATTTTCATGTTCAATTAAAATGTGCAAATCTACCCACAAGATAGATTCTCAGGAACAGAATGTAGCTCAAAAGGCAAATATATCTACAGTCTCGAAGGATTCTATCAGTTCCCCTCCATAGCAGCTGCTCTGTTTTGTTCCTCTCCCCTCCCAGAGCCTTGCTAACAGTGGATTTTAAACTGTTCACGGTTTTGCTTCCCTGAGAGGTAGAAAAGATGCTTTGGAATCCCCATCAACCCCCTTCCCCATCAACCCCCTTTTATTTCCTTGGATTTTCAGACCAGGTCTCACTGTGCAGTCCTGACTGGCCTGGATCTTGCTATGTAGACCAGACTGGTCTCTGTTGGGCGCATAGCATGAAGGTCCTTGTGCCCACAGATCTCCAGAGAAACCAGGAATGTTAAGCACACAGGATTGTCTTTCCAATGGGAAAGATGAAAAACCTGTTCTTCCATCCAGGAGGCTGAGAACTGGACATTGATTAACAGCCTGGTGTTCTGTGTTATCTTTTGGGCCAGACCATATCAAGCTCCAAGACTGGAGGTGACTGATAATCTAAATGACCATGATAGCCAGAGGCTTCCCCAGGCTCCATAACCAGGACCAGAGATGGCTATCAGCCCAAATGGCCTTTATGCTATTATCTGTATGACTGAAACCAGGACAGCCCCTTGGGCCCTTAAGCTAGTACAGGTAGCCTATCTCTAGAAGTCTTGGAGGGAATGACGAGTACCCTGAGTTGAATTTCAGTGTAATTATGATTTCTTGTACAAAGGGGATTTTTTTTTTATTGTACTGGGCTTAACTACATCAGGAATAAACCACCAGCTATTAGACTCCCTGAAGTCTGGTCCAGGTTGACTAGGTCAGTCTGCACTGGGTTTTCATTCTTATCTCTTTGCAGGATTTACTTCCCTGTATCTCCCTCAGGCCTCAAACTCAGAGGCTGCCCTGGCTTTGTTGAAATTAAAAACACACTACCACATCTGGCCTTGGTTTCCATTTGATTGGCATTTTTGTTATGAGTCAGGTTGAGCACCTGTCCATACATTTAAAAGTCATTTCTGTTTACCTGTGAAATCTCTCCACATTTTCAGTGATTGTCTATGTGCCTAGCTGTGCACCTCCCCCTCCCCAACCCTGTAGCTGAAATCCCTTCCCACGGTGAGATGTAGACAAGACCTACTCTTTCTCCTGAGGCCCCAACCACAAACCGAGGCACAATTCTACCAAAGTTCTCTTTGGGAAACCTATCAGTTTATATGGGGCTTAATTACAGAGCAGAGGTGTGGGGGTACTTACAGAAGTGTGGTTGCTCTTTCCCCAGATGTCTGCACTGGGAAGCCTTTACCCTGCAGCTACACGGAGCCCTCTTGCCTGGTCTTCCAGCCTGTGTACACTCTAGCCCCTTCCGGAGGCCAGGTGCCATTAAGTTGCATACAGCAAGTGGTAGGGAGCTGGCAGGATACTCAGGTGGGGGTCTTGTGGCCCTCCCTACTCCTCCATGAGGTGATGTGAACAGTCAATGAACCCAGCTGCTGTAATTCTTTGCAAGTGTGAGCAGCTGAACTCCCCAAGATTGCAATTGTCTGGCTCAGAGAATAATCAGTCACAACAACCTCACACACAAGCACACGGAAAAGAAGATAAGACAAAAGTTATTCATGTATTAGTTGGTTTTGTTTTTGGTGTGTGTGTGCGCGCGTGTGTGTGTGTGTGTGCGTGCGTGTGTGTGTGTGTGTGTGTGTGTGTGTGTGTGTGTGTGTGTGTAGTCTTTCTCTGTTCCCCAGGCTGTTCTCCAGTTCCTGGGCTCATGCCCTCCTTTCATCTTAACCTTCCAAGATCTGGGGTGACAGCTGTCTGCTAGCTTCCAGCTTCCATTTCATGATCTTAGATACTCCTACTCCACCAAGTTGACACTCTACAGCAGACCAGTTTCAGCTAGCTCTGCTTCATAATATTCTGATTCTTTTTTTGAGACTGGCTCTCACATTATTGATAAGCTGGTCTTGAACTTGTGAAAATCTTGCTGCCTTAGTCTCCGGAGTTCTAGGAATACAGTCAAGTGCCACCATACCCAATTCAGTAGTTGATATTTTAAGTGGACATACATAACTTTGTATTCGGAAGCACCAATAACTTTGTTTTACAATTATGTTTATTTATTTGTGTGTACATGCATGCCTGGGTTCAGAGTGTGCATGTGGATGTCGGAGGATAACTTTCTTGAATCCGTCCTCTCCTTCTACCATGAGTTCCCAGGAACCAAGATCAGACCATCAGGCTTGGTGGCAAGTGCCTTTACCTGCTGAGCCATCTCACCAGGCCCCAGTATGATTGCTAATGGGGAAGGGAAATCACTAGGAATTACAAAATCCGGAAAAGCATAAAACAGAAAACCACCCACTAACACTATTGACATGAGTGCTTGTCTTCCAGTTTTTTCTTAATGTGACTTTATTGCTATCATGCAATGCACATCACCAAAGTTGTTAAAAATATTCCAAAAACATACTTATTCTTGCTGGAGTATTTGTAGTACAAATAATAAAAACCCAGAGATATTGGGGTTCAACCTGAAGATCAGAAAAACAAAGCACCCAAGCCACCAAGAAGGTCTTACCTCTATGAAATCGTCAGGCTAAAAGACAGAGAGTTCCTGTCTCATCCTGTCTTAAATTCCTCTCCAGTGCTGGGATTAAAGGCATGTATCACTACACCGGCCTCTATGGCGAACTAGTGTAGCTGCTGGGATTAAAGGTGTGTGCCACCACTGCCTGGCCTATGTGGCTGACTAGTGTGGCTGTTTGGCATTCTGATCTTCAGGCAAACTTTATTTATTAAAACACAAAGAGTAGGGCTGGAGAGATGGCTCAGAGGTTAAGAGCACTGGCTGCTCCTCCAGAGGTCCTGAGTTCGATTCCCAGCAACCACATGGTGACTCACAACCATCTGTAATGAGATCTGGCTCCCTCTTCTGGTGTGCGGGCAAACATGGTGGCAGAATGTTGTATACATAATAAATAAATAAATCTTTAAAAAAAAATAAAATAAAAAATAAAACACAAAGAGTATACCACTATAAGTATTCTTATACTGCATCATGTGATTTAGAAAAAGTATTTTTTGTTCCTATAAAATATTTTCTTTCTTGCTTGCTTGTTTTTTTTGTTGTTGTTGTTTGTTTGTTTTTTGAGACAGGATTTCTCTCTGTGTAGCCCTGGCTGTCTTGGAACTCACTATGTAGACCAGGCTGGTCTCAACTTAGAGAGCCTCCTGCTTCTGCCTCCCAAGTGCTAGGATTAAAGGTGTGCGCCACCACCACCTGGCTACTTTAAGAATAGTACAAATAACATGTTAATGTATACTTTTAATCTGTAATTAATCTGATTAATTGTTTAATGTAGATTATTTGACACAAATTTTCTGAGTCAATTGGCATAATTATTTTTATAGGTTTTTTTTTGTCATGTTTTTGTCTCTTGAAGCTCAGGCTGGCCTCAAACTCACCATGGAGCCAGGGCAGGCACTGAACTCCTACTCCTCCTGCCTCTACCTCCTGACTGCTGTGATTATAAGCATGCACCACACTTGGCTTAAAGGGGCCACCCCACCTTTGTTTGGAATAAAGTTTTTTTTATATATAAGACTGTCTTAGTCAGTGCTCTCTTGTGAGGACACACCATGACCATGACAACTCTTATACAGGAAAGCATTTAATTGGGGGCTGGCTTATAGCTTCCATTATCATCATGTTGAGACAAGATGGCATGGAGGTAGACAAGGCACTGGAGAAGTAGCTGAGAGTTCTACATTTGGATCTGCAGGCAACAGAAAAGAGCCACTGGTCCTGGCTTGGGCTCTTGAAACTTCCAACAAGGCCATATCTCCTCATCTGTTGGAATAGTGCTACTCCCAGGTGACCAAATACTCAAACATATGAGTTTTTCTGGGGGAAGGTGGGAGTTTCAAATCATCACATTGACCAAACTGCATTCTGGGAAGGATGCTGCTAAAGCCTTCAGAGGAAATTTAATTCACAGAAGCCAGGCATGGTGACACTCACCTGCAATCTCAGCACTAGAGAGACAGCCAGGCCGATCTCTGTGAGGAGGCCAGCCTGGCCTACATAGAGAGTTTCAGGCTAAGGCTAACCTGAGCTGTACCGTGAGACCCTATCTCAGAGAAGGGGGAAGGGGAGGAGAGAGAGGAAGAGCGATGAAGGAGCTGGGTGTGGTGACACACATCTAGGAGCCAGCACTCAGGAGTCTGAAACAGAAAGATCATGAGGCTTGAACTCCACAGCTAGCCTGAAGCCAGTCTTAGCTATGTGGTAAGACTGTCTCAACCCCCTTTCCTCCCCAAAAAGAAGGAAACAAGGGAAACTAAAATAAATAATCTCTAGCTGTGTGATTCCAGAAGCTCTAAGCAAATGATAAAAGTCATAGGATGTAATAAAAACTTTTAAAGTGGTATACAGGGGAAAGTATAATGTATCATGATCAAGAAAAATGTAAACAGCACCCAAGAGGCAGAGGCAGGTGGATCTTTGTGAGTTCGAGGCCAGCCTGGTCTACAGAGCTAGTTCCAGGACAGCCAGAACCACATAGAGAAAAAAAAAAGAAGAAGAAGAAAGGAGAAGAAGAAAGAAAATATAGATAAAATCATCAAATCATCATAGACAACATTGTGAAATGATAGGAAACTTTTCTACTTTTGAAAAATTTTCAGACTCTCTTCAAAGATAGCAGTCAGGCAAAAAGGACAGGCTGTATCAAAAATAACAGCAAAGGACTGGAGGGACGGCTTAGCAGTGGAGAGAGTGGAGTACTGAAGCTCTTGCCGAGGACCTGAGTTTTCCCAGCACACACCTCTG
>JAQHUG010000284.1:2269151-2286699 GCA_028555095.1 Dicrostonyx torquatus
TTTTTTCTGCTGTGTAGTACTCCATTGTGTAAATGTACCACATTTTCTTTATCCATTCTTCGGTTGAGGGGCATTTAGGTTGTTTCCAGGTTCTGGCTATGACAAACCATATATATTTTTTATCTAATGTTTTCACTTCTATGATTTCTTCTTGCATCACCTGATATCATTAATTATGCTTATTTTAAATCTGTGGTCTGCTTGCTCTATTAGCCCTATTTCTAAAATGCTAATGCATGATATTAAAGGACTGTGACACTACACAACTATGTATAGTACAGTGGTCATCTTTAAAGGACTGAGATCAGCAAACACACAAACATCAATTCAACAGTTCTAGAGAGCATTTCATTTTTATTATGAAAAATGTAAAAAAAATTCATCAAGAAAAAAATAAAAATGTCAGAACCAAATAATTTTCTTGAGAATCTCAACAGTGATCAGTGAGGGACAGCCTTGCTGCAGACATGACACACATCTGTCTTCTCTGCAGTTCATCTAGAGCCATAACCCCAATCTCTCCATTCATTCCTGATCTTGGCCCCAGATTAGAATGTTATTAAAGGTTGGGGACAGAAAAATAAAAACCTGATCCACGAAACCCAACTGAGAGACCGACTCTTTCACACGGGAGTATTAAGAGCAGACACGATCAACATTTCTGAAAACATAACTTCCATTCATTTCAACTTCTTGGCTTTGGGCTCCAGTGAAGGGCTGAGCACTCCACAGCCCCTCCTCCACTCACAGATGTCAACATAGTCACAGGTCCGACACTTCCACGCCTCTTCCACATCAACACCTTGAGGAGCTCGGCGGCCCATCCAGTAGGCCACATAATGCTGCACCTGGCCTTTCACTTCTTTCTCGTCAAAGGCTACAATCTCTGTGCCCAATACAGCGGCAGTCTCTTGATGGACGTACTCGAGTTTTAGCCTATCAATAGCTGGGAGGTCAGACAGTGTAAGAGACAAGAAAACCAGTTCCATCAGGTCACTCAAAGATTTCACAGAGAAGCCTCCTTGCCGGGCATGCCTCAGCACTGAAGGCCCCAGTGGTGTGTCTAGACACAATTTTGTATGGTGGATTAGGCTTGCAGGAATCACTTTTCCTTGTACCATGGCATCAAAGATATATTTGTATAGGCTAACTTGAAAATAGTCTTTCTTTTTCTGAGCTGGCAGAGGGAGCACTGGGCGTCTTCGTGTCTTGAGTTCGGTGAGCTCCAGTTCCCCCTTGGCTGTGTAGTGCAACTCATCAATCACTCCAACAAGAAATACTCCCTCCACTTCCCCAAACACAGGAAACTCTCTGATGCACCCTTCTGACTGGAGGGTAGGAATCATTGATAGTATGTTCAGAAACTTGATTGCCCAAGCGTCTTCTTTAGTGGTGATGGGGACAGTCACAAGATCATGAAGTTCTAGCTCTTTTGCTAGGTGGATGCTAGCACCAGTGTCCAAAACAGCTGCCTTCTCAGGTGTCGAGAAAGCAGGAAGTTCCTTTCCGTACACCACCTGCAATTCACACCAGTTCTGAGCACACAGGTCAGTGACATATAAGTATTTCAGCTGGAATCTCTCCATGGGTGACGAGACATCCAGTCCATTTTTCCCGGTCCGCAAGCTTACAGGTTTGTCATCCTTTCCAGGGATTTCAGAAGAGGGACCAGGCTTGCTAAGTGGAACCGTTGATTCCTTGGCATCTTCCAAGTCCAGAAACTCCACCAACTCCGAGTCACTCAAGTCTGAGAACCCTGAGGCTTCTGCCGACGCTGTCTCCTCTTCCCCAGTCTCAGCCATGGTACAGTTCTAGACTGAACAAGGAGGGACCTATGTAACGTACCAAACATCATCAAAGACTTGTACATTCCTTTGAGACTAGAAGAATCATGATATCATCTGATTGATTTATCCACTCATTTCAGGACTGGGAACTGAATCCAGGGCCTTATGTGTGCTAGGCAAATGCTCTACTCCTAAACTGCATCCCCAGCCTTAAGACGTCAATTTACTTATGACTCATTAGCAATTACAAGGAGTTACACACAGGTACACTTTATAAAATGAGTCTTTGTATTCATATTCCGCCACCCAGGTCGATTTTTTCTTTTCACTTCTACAGATAGAATCCTGGTCACTGCACAAGTTAACTAAGTGATTTACCACCAACAGCAAAACAATCTTGAGAGTAGAACTATTTTTGTTTGATTCATGGATCTGCCACTAACATAATGTGGATGAATTTAGGCAAATCTTATTTTTCTTGGCCTTGATTTCACTGAGGTTTCAACAATAGGTTGCCTATTTTACTTCAAAACTCTACAGATTTGGAATATTATTTCACTATCTTTAATGACTATAGGCCATGAGACATATTAATGATGAGAAAAAGCTCTTAGTGAATTTTAACTTACCTTACTAGCTATGAGTGGCAGGGCATGCCTGTATTCCCTGCACTTGGGAGATGGAAGTAGGTCTCACAACTACATAGCTGAGTTGTGTTTGAGTCCTGCTTGGGCTACATTAGACAATATCCCAAAACAATAGCAAAAAAAAGAAAAGAAAAAGAAAACAACACATACACACAAATTACCCTTATGACCTTATAAATGATCTTCTTTATACAAACTGCTGTTAGCCACTACACTAGTGCTTGCCACTAATTTTTTTTCCTCTCTCAGTAAGAAATTATCTTATGATGAAAAAGGCCTACTATGACCCAGATGATGGTGGCACATGCCTTTAATCCAGCACTCGGAAAGCAGAGGCAGGTGGATCTCTCTGAGTTTGAGGTCAGCCTAGTCTACAAGAGTGAGTTTCGGCCCATGTTACTGAGAAACTCTGTCTAGAAAAAACAAAACGAATAAATATTTATTAATATCTATATTATATATTTAATATATGTGAACATACATGTTTAAAAAGTGCATAGGTATAGCTAGAAATTATTAGGTGAAAAAGAATGAGATGTTCAGAAAACACCAGGTCAGTATCAAGAGTCCACAGATTTTGAAACTAATCCTGAAAAATCCAGTAGAATCTCCTAGTATGCTACTTGTTTCTTGAATAATCCTGGGCGCGTTAAATAAAATTCTGATGCTACCGGCACATCTTTAGAATGTAGAATTGGTAGGCTAATCCTTCTATTATCTACTCGGCTAAAACACAGTGCAAATAAACGTGGCGTGGCTTTCCTTTCCTTTTCAAAGGCAGTGATGAGTCTATGCATCTGTTCGCTCTGAAAAACGATAACTTTAGAAGAGCAGGAGCTCATACTCACCTAGGCCTTGGTTGATTCCCTCCTCAGGGAAGGGCGTGTTTTAAAACCGCAAAGTAAGGAAGATGCGCCTGACCACGCCCTCATATTACGGCGTTTCTACTTGGACACCGCAGGGTCAGCTGCCTACCATAACTCCTAGCACTTGCCTCTTCAGGGCAAGGTTTCCGTAACTTCCCATTCCCCAGAAGCGGCGACCTGCTGCAGTGCCTGCACTTGGCGCTCAGTCCCAGCGGCAGCTCGAGGTCGGAGACCCCGCCTCGCTGATGGGTGCCAGCCACCTGCCACTGCCTTTATCCTCCGCGTCCTGACTCGTCCTGCACCTTCCACGCGGGAGACGTGTGCTTTCCACTCAGCCCCGAGTCCCTGTCCCCCGGGTGTACCACAGGCACCCTCAATGTACTGAGCCCACACGTCAGGGATCGGATCAAACCAGGATAAAAATGCATAGCCCAGGAGCCTTGTACAAGGGACGGTTCCCGTCCGCTTGACCACCGTCCCAGAATTCCTGGCGCGGAGCTATCGCTTCACTCCCCCGATCTCGCGAGACTAGGGCTGCGCGGCATATAAAGCCAGCTACATTTGTGTACACTGCAGTAGCTAATGTCCTTTAGCCCGGGAGTCTCTAGCTGTCACTGTCCCGTCTCTTGCGACCGCCAGCCCGATGACAGGAAGCGGCGGTCACCTAGCTGTCCCCAGTGCTGCTGACTTTTGACACCCTTGAACCCTGAATCCGGATCTTAGCATCTGGCACCAGCTTTCCCAGTTTAAGGAACCATTACGAACTCAAACTTCAAAGACGTTAACGCTCCTGTTGTCCTTGCCTTTTTTTTTCTTTTAACCCTTTTATTGGTCTCCAATTGGGATACTCCTGCCTCTGCTTTTTCGGTGCTGGGATTACAAGCATTGTAGCCCTATGCTTCTTTAATATTTTTTAAAGTGTTTGTTTTTATGTGTATGGATATTTTGCCTGCAGGTATCTGAGAACGCTAAGGTAGCAGCATCATGAGTTCAGGGCCAGCCTGGGTAACTTAGTGAGTCCAGTTCCAAAACTTAAAGAAAAAAAAAAAGGGTAGAGGACTGAGGAAGTAGCTTAGCTGGCAGGGTGACTGTCAAGCTCTGAGCTTAGCACCCAACAGTGCATAAACAAGGTGTGGTGGCCCGCGTTTGTAATCCCTGACCATGAGAGACAGAGGCAAGAGGATCATAAGTTCAAGATCATCCTTGGGGCCAGCCTTGGGGAAGAAAGACTGTCTCAAAAAAGGAAAAAAAAAGTTGATGATGTTGCTTAGTGGTGGCACTTGCCAATCATGCCTGATGCCCTAGCTTTAATTCAGCATGGAAAATCAATAAATCAGTTCTTCAGAAGAGCACAGGTGTTTAAAAAGCTGGTGTAAGAAGCTTGCAGAAAGGATGCACGAAACTGTGGCTGGAGTACAAGGACGTGAGCACTGTTTGAACATCAGTGCACCACAGCACACGTGGAGACCATTTCTCTCCCACCACGTGGATCCCAAAGGATCAAAATCAGGAAGGCTACTATACTTAGTGGCAAGTGCCTTTACCTGCTGAGCCACCTCCCCAGCCCAGGTAGTAACATTTTAAACAGTGGTTCCCAAATACTAATCTGTAACTCAATGGGTCCATAAAGAAATAATTTATTACTTGATCATGAAATGAGAAAAAATAATTCTTAATTTTTCATAATGCTGAATTTATCATTTTGCATGTCAGACAGTAGTAGTAATCAATGTAGTGTTTAGTTACGCTATTGGGAAAGTCAAAAGTTGCCGTTGTCATTATCAATTTCTTAAATTTGAGTCCTGAGATTTTAAAGCTTAGCATCATCAATTCAGAGCTGCCTTTTGTTCTCGTGTCCGGTATCATTCTTTAAACATCCTCTCGAAGAGAGTTCCTCTTGTGGATTTTATGGTGTCGGCTTAGCGACGAATTATAGCTGAAGGACTTTCCACACTCACTACATTCATAAGGTTTCTCCCCAGTGTGATGCCTCTGGTGTTTCTTAAAGGATGAATCATGCCTGTAGGCCTTCCCACAACGGTTGCACTCATAGGCTTTCACTCCTGTATGAACAGTTTTATGGTTGCTAAGGTGTATCCTCTGCCTAAAGGCTTTCCCACATTCCTTACATTTGTAGGGCCTCTCTCCAGTGTGGATGCGCTGGTGGTGTGTGAGGTACGCTCTATGGCTGAACGTTTTACAGCACGAGGTGCACGCATAGGGCTTCTCCCCGGTGTGAATTCTTATGTGCTCACTAAGGTGCCTGATCTGCCGGAAAGTTTTCCCACATTCGTTGCAGCTGAAGGGTTTCTCTCCAGAATGTGTCCTCAAGTGTTGGACCAGGCTGATGTTCTGGCTGAAGGCTTTCTGACATTTATCACAGACGAATGGTTTCTCTCCAGTGTGAGTTCTATGATGCTGGTTGAGCGATGAGCGATGGCGGAAGGCTTTGCCACACTCCTCACATGTGAAGGGCTTCTCACCAGTGTGGATTCGCTGGTGGGTATTAAGGGATGCGCTCTGACTAAAGGCCCTTCCACATTCCTTACATCTGAAGGGCTTCTCACCAGTGTGAATTCTCATGTGCTCTGTAAGGTGAATGGGCTGTTTGAACATTTTTTCACATATATTACAACCATACATTCTGGCTCCTACGCAGCTCATTGGATCACTAGTTGAATCTGACTTATATTTGTTCCTCCGCCTAGCTGGGTTGTATTTATGGTGTTTCTGTTCTAAAATAACATTGGAACTCTCAAGGTTTTCCCCGAATTTATTCGCTTCTTGGTGTCCCTTTTTGTGGGTCAAAATGGCTCGCCTCTCACCTTTCCTATGGGTTTCCTGGCGCCTTTTTAGTGTACCATCATAGCTGGAGGCTTTTCTCAGTGTTGGATGAATGGTATCCTCTATGAGCCTTTCCGTCATGACGCCATGACAGAACTTTAGGGCAATGTCATTCTCTGCAGCTGACTCCTTGGTTTCTGGTCTCCTCGTCACATCTGAAAGACATGAAAGGAAAAAAAGGAATGCAAATAACTCTTTCATAAGATCAACCACTGGGGCTGGAGAGACCGCTCAGCGGTTAAGAGCACTGGCTGCTCTTCCAGAGGTCCTGAGTTCAATTCCCAGCACTCACATGGTGGCTCACAACTGTCTGTAAGTGGATCATATTCCTTCTGATGAGCATGAAGACAGAACACTCATATACATGAAATATATGAGTAAATAAATCTTAAAAAAAAAACCCAACCACTGTAAGTGTTACAGAATAGAGATTTAGACAACAGTACAGAAAGCGGCATGAGATTTTTACTGTATTTAGATATAGTTATGCAGTCTGGCCAGGCAAAAAAAAAATGAAATTAAGAAATAGAGAATGGGGTTGTCAAGTTGTGCCTGCCTAGTTTACATGAAACCCTGGATCACTGCATAAAGTAGACGAGATGGCATATACCTGTAATCCTATCACTCGAGAAGTGGAGACAGAAAGATCATAAGTTCAAGACAATCTTGAGATACATGAGACCTTATCTCAGAACTAAACAGCAAATTACAAATAAACAGTGAATAGCTTGTTTGCATCTGTTGTTATATGTTGTAAAATTTGCAACATTCAATTCTCTGTCTCTCTCTCCCTCCCTCCCTCCCTCTCTCTCTCTTTTGAGACAGGACCTTACACAGCCAAAGCTGTCCCTGAACCCCTGCTCCCCTGCCTCTACCTGTCAAATGCTAGCTATGCATCACCCACGGCACAGTTGTGTTCTATTAACACTAAAGAATGATACTGATGGGCTATGCCTTCAAGGATATGGCTTTAAATTGACAAGTGCTTTTGGCTGTCTCAGAAGGGTTAAAAAGATGTCGTTGTCATCCCCCTCCCACCCCCAGGCAGCAGCACAGAGCCACCAGTTCAGAACACAGGATCTTAAATAAGAGTACTCACAAGAGCACTACGCTACCATTAACTAAAAGTTGTAATTACTATGTTCTTGCATTTAGTTCTGTTCCTTATAGCTATTAATGTAGTAGCATTTCATTTATATTTTAATAAATAAAGCTTGCCTGAAGATCAGAGAGTAAAACAGCCCCATTGGCCAGCCTTACAGACCAGGCAGTGGTAACACACACCTTTAATCCCAGTAGCCACATTAGTTTGCCATAGAAACCAGGCAGTGCATGCCTTTAATCCCAGTGGGGCATGTCTTTAATCCCAGCACTAGAGAGGAATATAAAACGGGAGGAGGCAGCTCTCAGGCTCAGTCTCATTTTGAGATTCTTGGAGGCAGGATTGCCATTTCAGACTGAGGTAGAGATAAGAGCCAGTGCTAGGCTGTTTTGCTTTTTTGGGTCTCCAGGTTGACTTTATTTATTAAAATACAAATGAAATGCCACTACATATTAATATATCTATAAAATATCATTCATGCAAAGTAAACTTACAAGAAACCCAGAATGGCTGCTGCTGCTGTGTTTGAAGTAAATATCCTTTAAAATTCTGACTAGTTGTTTCAGTTTTTAAATTTTAAATTTAGTATTTTTAGACTAAAAATAGAGGTGAGAAGATAAATTATAATAATTAGAACGCACAAGATACATGTATGAAACTGTCAAAAACCTGCCAACTAAAAAATGTTTTAAATTCTAGCTAGTTTTCTTACTTAGTAATCCATTACACCATTACAGGTGTCATTTCAGGTGACATGTTTGTATTCATGGAAAGTATAATTTCCCGTAAGTTGTTTTTTATTTTGGTTTTTTTTTTTTTTTGGTTTTATAAGACAGTGTAGCCCTGGCTGTTCTAGAACTCACTCTGTAGACCCAGCTAACCTTAACTCACAAAGATACCCCTGCCTCTGCCTCCCTGAGTGCTGGGATTAAAGGCGTGCACACCACAGAGACAGTAACAACTTCTGAGTTTACCAGTCCCTTGGCTCTGGTCCTGGGTAGGAGGGAGATGATAGGGAGAAACCACCATGCACCCCACTCCACAGCTGAGGGAAGGGAACACCAGAATGAACTGTGAATTTGGAATTTTGCTATTTCGCTGAATTAAATAAATAGTTGTTATTTATTTGTTTTTGTTTTTTTTTTTTTTTAAGACAAGGCCTCAAGTATCCCAGGCTGGCCTCACTCCTCCTACATAGACGACCTTAGGGCCTGCCCCTTGTGCTGGTCCCTCTAGTGTTGCAATTATGTACTACAGTGGCTGGCTAAGGCTTCATTTTTAGAAACCCTCTAGAAAGCCCCTTTTGAGAGTCCATCAAGAAACACGCTAAAGCCGGGCGGTAGTGGCGCACGCCTTTAATCCCAGCACTCAGGAGGCAGAGGCAGGTGGATCTCTGTGAGTTCAAGGCCAGCCTGGTCTGCAGAGCGAGTTCCAGGACAGGCTCCAAAAAGCTACAGAAACCCTGTCTCGAAAAACCAAAAAAAAAAAAAAAAGAAGAAGAAACATGCTAAAGCCATCAACAATCACAGCAGCTTCCCTCTTTTCCTTCTTGTTGCTGACTTTGTGAGCCTGGCATCTCAGGCAGTTTCCTGCCCCCCTCCCACAGCCTGTGCTATTCTCACCATTATCAGTTATGGATGATAAAACCCAGGAGGATGTACAAGCAATTATTATTTACAACAGGGTAAAACAAAGTGGTTACTGAAGATCATTATTAATATTAGTTCTGAGTATCAAACAGGGTGTGATGGCTCTTGCCTGTTCAGCAAGCTGAGGCAGGAGGATCACCTTGACTTTGAGACCAGACTAGGCTACATAGTAATAATAATATCCTGTTTCAAAATGCCAAAACCAATAAATAGAAGTTTTAAAATATGTCAAAATAGAAACGTTCAAAGTACAGTGTTACTACTTAGCGGCAATAAACAAAATATGATTCTAAAACATATCATCTATAGTTGCAAGTCAGGATCTCACGATAGGTAAATCTGACACAGGATATGTGATAGGTATAAGACCTTTATGGAGAAAATTGTGAGCCTTTTTAATTTCTGAGGCAGAGTCTTATGTAAACCAGGCTGGCTTTGAATTTCTGACCCTTCTGCCACTACCTCCTAAATTTCCCACTGGAGGTTACACTACGCTGCAGTCAACATATACATGGACATATCTGTTCACATGCACAGGCAAGTAATCCTCTCAGACAGTTGCTGAGGCAGCGCTGCTGGTCACATGGTAGACCCGTGCTCATCTGACTAGGATACACCGGCCTTTCAATGCTTCATTGTTTTCCTGTCAGCTTGAGAGTTCTCAGAACTCAGCATTTTTGCCAACACTTGGACATTACTGTATCATTTCTTTAACTTTCCTGATTATTTGTGAGAGAAAGGTTTTTAATTATTTAAATTACATATTTGTGTGTGCACACAGGCATACACATATCACACACACACACGTGGACAGAGGTCAGCTTTTAGGAAGTCAGGTCTCTCCTTTCACATTGTGGGTTCCTGGGTCACCTTCAGGGCTTTTGTCGGGGCAGCAATGACCTTTACCTGCCGAGCTGTCTTGTCAGCACTCCTGCAGAACTTTTTATGAAGTTGTTATGAGGAAAATTATATACAAGAGTTAAAAGGAGAATCAGAACTGAAGTTGAGATTATAAAATAATAGTGGGAAAAAGAAACAAAAGCAAAAGAGAAAAGGCTTTGTTGAATGTAGTGGGCACTGAAAAAGCCACTTTAGAGAGACAGCAAACGTCTCTAAGGCACTTCATGTCAGCCGCCTCCTGGTTCTGTGAGGGGAGTGGACTCAACTCTAATGAAGACAAAACTCTCAAAGTCTTAGAACAGAGAGGAGTAATGGCAAAGGGGTGAAATGAGACCCTGTGCAGGTCCTGCCAGTGCCCTAGCCTTCCCCACAGCCTGGGAACACCCCACACTCCAGCCTACCTACCCACAGGGCTCATCTACTCTGGTCTCACCGAAAATGGGGTCCTCTGGGTCTTGACTCTCTGCCATCCATGGTTCTTCTCCTTTCTCCAACTGGGAGATCACACTTGGTTTGGAAAGTTGATACCCTGCTTAGAGTTAAAGAAGAATTAGGAACACCGATGCTGCTGTGTAAGAACCGCCCCAGAGTCTGGGTCCAGCTGCTGGTATTCAGGGTTCTGATAACCAATAGGGTCACGTCTTTCTTTCCTAGCTCTACGAAATAAAGCTTGTCCCTTAAGGAAGTCATCAGATATGCCCTGGCATGGTCTTCAAAGGAACCAGAAATCTCTAATACAGAACCCACAGCCAAAACCCAGTGAACCCAAGGTATCAACAGTTTGGCGACAATGGCCCTCTCAAAATGGGCAGGTTTGTGGAGATCAGCAGGCATGATGGTTAATTTTTAATTGTCAATTTGACACAACCTTTAATCACCTGGGAAGATTCTTTTTTAATATATGTAATTTAAAAGTTTTCTTTATTGATTCTTTATGGATTTCCTGAAAAGATTCCTAACTGAAGAACTGTTTAGATCAAGTTGGTGCGGAAAGCTGTCTCAATTAATAAGAGAAGACCTCAATCCACTGTGGCAGGCTCTATTTCCGTCTGGGGCTCTGGACTACGTTAGAGTAGAGAACACCAGCTGAGAGCAAGCAAGCAAACAAAGGTGTACTCTATCCTTTGCTCTTTACTGTAGCGATGCTTAAGTTCTTGCCTCAACTTCCCCAAAATAATGGACTAGAACTGAAATCATGAGACAAATAAGCCTTTTCTTTCCTAAGCTGCTTTTTGTGGGGGAATTTTCTCCCAGCAACAGAAACGAGCGGGAACGGCTGCTCAGCCCTTACCCACTGACACCAGGTTCCTGTAGTTCTCCAGCATCACCTCCCGATACAGATCCCGGCATGCAGGAGCCAGCTGCCTCCACTCCTCCTGGGAGAAGTCCACAGCTACATCCTTGAAAGTCAACAGTTCCTAGAATAGCAAAGACTCAGTGTGAGTTGGTCCACCCCAGTCAAAGCCTACGGAGCTCCGGCATTATTCTAAGTTCAGAGAAATTCCACACCAGTTTCACCAGGACTAGCCACTGGTCTGCCTAGAGATTTTCAAGAGACTGCTATAAATGACTAAGTAGATAAGGCAAAAACAAACAAACAAACAACATGTTAAAGAAAGCCAGTGAGAGTCGAGGCGCTCTTCTCTTTGGGGTGCTGTGAAAGCTGGGGAGGTATTGTCGGCTGCAGGCACGGACTCGTGTGCGAATCTGAGGGAAGAGTATTCTAGAATGGTCCAACAGGCCTCAGACTGAACATCAGACTGAGAACAAGAACAGCATGGATGGAGGCAGCTTTGGGGCGAGGGAGAACGGAAGGAGATAGCACAGAGGTGGGCAGGGCAGGGCAGGGCAGGGCAGGGGGTGTTCTCACCTTACTGTCCATAATACTTGCACATTCTTGGAAAAAAGTTTAAACTAGCATACACAGCGTTAGGTTTTGCTGTGAAATTTGATTTTTCGAGACAGGGTCTCTCTGTGTAACAGCCTTGTCTGTCCTAGAACTCACTCTGTAGACTAGGCTGGCCTCGAACTCACAGAGATCCACCTGCCTCTGCCTCCCCACGGTAGGATTAAAGGCGTGCAACACCACCACCCAGCTCGTTGTGGAATTTTAAAGAAAACGTGCTTCTGCTGATTCCCTAACTGTCTTCTCCCTCGCGCCCTGGAAGCCCACAGGTTCCCTCTGTGCCCACCCACAGCCTGCTTCCCACTTTCCAGCCGCCTCCGTGTCACTGCCCCTCCCATTTCAACACCTTTGTGCTCACCTCCTTACTACCTTCCACACTTCTCCCACACACGAGAGACACGTGGTGGTTGTCTAAGTCCGGGTCTGCTGACTTTACACAATTCCCAGACCCATCCATTTTCCTGACAGTGTCATGACTTCATTTTTCTCTACAGCTTCCTGAAGTTCCTCTGTGTGCACACCACAGTTACATTACCCGTTCGCAGGCTGGTGGGCATCTAGGTTGGTTCCGTTTTCTTGCTACTGTGAGAAGTACAGCAACACACATGGACGTGCAGGTGTCTTTGCGGTAGGATACAGTCCTCTGGATGTGTGCCCAGGAGTGGTATGATGCAGTCATATGGAAACCTTATTCTAATGGTTTGAGAAACCTCCATACTGGCTTCCGTAATGGCTGTCCTCATTGACAGACCACAGGCAGTGAGTCAGGGCTCCATTTCCCTACACCCTCACCAGCATCTGTGTCGCTCTTGATGCCAGCCATTCTGACTGCGGGGAGATGGAATCTCAGAGTCACCTGTTTGTTTCTGTTTTATAAGATTTAGTTATGTCTATGAGTCTTTTGCCAACATGTATGTATGTGTACCATGTGTGTGCCTGGTGCACTAGGAGGTTGAAAGAGTGCATTGGATCCCAAGAATTGGAGTTACGATGATTTGGAGTCACTGTGTGGGTGCTGGGAACTGAACCCAGGTCTCTTGCAAAATCAGCAAGTGACACACTTACGGAAGACTGGACTGGTCATCAGGGTAGCTGGGCTACTGGAATGTAACACTGCTGTACTTTTAAAAGGTAAAAAAAAAAATCATTCTAAGGCAAAAATGGGTCAATGAAAAAGTATTCAATTCAAAAGAAGGTAGTAGAAGGTGAACAAAGAGGATAAAGGACAAAATACACGTAGGAGCAACCACACCAACGGCCAACTGTGTAAATGGATAAACAAGCAAGTGCGGGTTATGGCGGTCACACTGTAGACAGAGGCTTAAAGTAAACAAGATGGGAAAGTGGCTCTGAGCAAACAAAGGCGGAAAAGCCAGAGAGCCAGTTAATCAAAGCAGACTGCAGGCGAAGGCACACAGCTAGACTTTAAAACTGGTTCTCAATGTGTGGGTCACAGATCAGACATCTCTATCAGGCATTTACAATACAACTCCTAACAGTAGCAGAATTTTTTTTAAATATTTATTTATTATGTATACATTATTCTGTCTGTGTGTGTGTGTGTCTGCAGGCCAGAAGAGGGCACCAGACCTCATTACAGATGGTTGTGAGCCACCATGTGGTTGCCGGGAGTTGAACTCAGGACCTTTGGAAGAGCAGTCAGTGCTCTTAACCTCTGAGCCATCTCTCCAGCTCCCACAGTAGCAGAATTATCGTATGAAGTAGAAACAAAAATAATCTTAGGGTTGGGGTCAGCACAGTATGAGGAAGTGTATTAAAGAGTTGCAGCATTTAGGATGGTTGAGAGCCACTGGGTTAGAAAGAAGGGCACTGTAGACAGGACTGAGTAGGTTTGGGCTGGGATGGCTGTAAATCAGAGGCTTACCACACAATGCTAAGGTCTATTTAAGGAGACAATCCAGACCAGGCATGGTTGTGCATACCATTAATCCTAGCACTCAGACAGGAGGCAAAGGCAGGCAATCTCTGTGAGTTTGAGGCCAGCATGGTCTACATAGTGAGTTCTAGGACAGCCAGGGCTATGTAGAGAGACCCTGTCTCAAAATACAACAACAAAAAAGACAGCCCAAAGTGTTTGTTTCTAATTGGAGAAACTTCAAATGAAGCAAAGCTAATTTTCCTCAAGCCCAAACTTCAATAGAACCTATTTTATTCTAAATAATAATACTAATTAATAACAAACAAAATTGTCAGAACTAAAGAGACAGACAGACAGACAGACAAAAAACTCAGGATGACAGACTTAATATCTTCTGTCAGCAACTGATGGGTGGCCAGTAAACAACAATGTATCCAGGAGGGGCTGGATGATGCTGGCTGATGAAATACTTGCCCAGCATGCTCAAAGCCCTGGATTCAACCCCCCATGTCTGTATAAACTGAGTGACAGAACATGCTATAACCCTACAGCTTGGGAGGTGGAGGCTAGAGAGTCAGAAATAAAGGGCACCCTCGGATGCATAGAAAATTCTACATAGTGAGTTTAAGGCCAGCATGGGCTACATGGGCCCTGTCTCAAAAAGAAAACTAAAACATGAAGGATATAGGTTTGAATTGTATTATGCGTGGTTTAAGCTAAAATTTCACAACTACAAAAATCACCTTTAAAACTCAAACTTAAGCAGGGTGGTGGTGGTGACACACACCTTTAATCCTAGCACTCAGGAGGCAGAGGCAGGCAGATCTCTGTGAGTTCAAAGCCAGCCTGGTCTACAAGAGCTAGTTCCAGGACAGGCTCCAAAGCTACAGAGAAACCCTGTCAAGAAAAAAAAAAACTTCAATAAACTTTTAAAACACCTGTAGAATTAAATGCAGTGGTAAGAAAGATGATGTAAATCTCGTGTGCTCTTTTCAGGAGTGGAGCTGAGCACTGGTTGGAAAGCAGCTCAAGGAAACTTCCAGGAACGAGAGAATGTTCTATTTATTAGTTGGCTTTCACAGTACATGAATGTCAAAATTGGAGCACTTTTTAATATCTTTGAATTTATTAGTTAAAGGTTTGTTTTATGGGAAGTGTGTGAATGTTTTGCCTGAATGCACTACATGTGTACAGTGCCCGCAGAAGCCACAAGAGGACCCTGGAAATGGAGGTACAGACAGTTGTCACTTACCGTATGGGTGCTAGGAATCCAACCCAGGACCTGTGCAGGAGCAGCAAAAGCTCTGAAGGGCTGAGCCACCTCTCCAGCCCTTGTTTGTCTATTTGTCTGTATGTTTGAGATATGGTCCTGCTATGGAGCCAAGGCTGCTTTGAAACTTGAGGTAATCCTCTTGCCTCAGCCTCCTAGGTTACAGAGTGTGCCAGCATGCCCCCCTGAATCACACATCTGTGAACCAGCATGCCCCCCTGAATCACACAGACATCTGTGTTTTCTTACAGGTCACTTGTACTTCAGATTTTTTTTTAAAGATTTTATTTATTTATTTATTATGTATACAGTGTACTGGCTGCATGTATACCTACACGCCAGAAGAGGGCACCAGATATCATCATAGATGGTTATACACCACCATATGGTTGCTGGGAATTGAACTCATGACTTCTGGAAGAGCAGCCAGAGTTGATGAGGTCTGAGTGGATCACTCTTAACCTCTGAGCCATCTCTCCAGCCGCTTGTACGTCAGATTTTTAATAAAAATGCAATCCTTTCCTGGTGCTGAGAACCAAGGCTTGTAGGTTCTTTCACTACACTTATTTATATATATTAGGGGAGAGCCACAGAATGCTTGTGGAGGCCAAAGAACACTTTTCGGAAGTTGGAGCTCACCCTCCACCATGTGGATACTTGGGATTAAACTCAGATTATCAGGTTTTGCACCAAGTGCCTAACCCTGAGCAGCCATCTTGTAGGCCCATTGAGAATGCAATTTTTGATAAATGAAGAGATTCAAAGTATGGCAACATGAGACTAAGCTAGCGCTAAGCGACTGGAATGTTAGCGCCCTCTTCATGACACTGTAATGAGCGGTAGATGTCTTTCAATCCGAGAACCAAGGGACAGGCAGGTAAGCTGCTCAGTTGAGAAAACTGAAATTGTAAAAAGCTAATTTTTTAATTGCCCTAGACTACTGAAGAAGACAGAACAAGCCCCGAGACACTGAATTTTGCATCTCATATTATTTTCACTTACAGAATTTGTTTCAAAAAGTTCTCTTTAAAAACAAACAAACAAGGGCTGGTGAGATGGCTTAGCAGTTAAGAACACTAACTGCTCTTCCAGAGGTCCTGAGTTCAATTCCCAGCAACCACATGGTGGCTCACAACCACCTGTAATGAGATCTGGTGCCCCCTTCTGGTGTGCAGGTATACATTTAAATAAATAAATCTTAAAAAAAATAAAACAAAACCAATAGCCATTTAAAAAACAAACAAACAAAAAAGATATTAATTTTGTTTTGGTTTGGATTTTTGAAACAGGGTTTTTCTGTGTAACCCTGGGTGTTCTAGAACTTGCTCTGTAGACTAGGCTGGCCTCAAACTCAGTGATCCATCTGTCTCTTAAAGGTGTGTACCACCGTGTCCAGCTTACAGGCAATTTTGAAGTGCCCAATATCCAATATGGATGTCAGGACCAAACTCAGGTTCTCTGCAAGTGCAGTTCATGCTCTTAAACTCTCTAGGCCTCCAATAATCATCTACCAGTAAATGTTTCCCTTTCTTTTAAGATTTATTTCTCTACTGTATGTGTGTGTGTTCCTGAGGGTACATGCAGGTACCCATGAGGCCAGAGGTGTTAGATCCCCCTGGAGCTGAAGTTACAGAAGGTTATGAGCTACCTGATGTAGGTGCTGGAAATCAACCTGGGTCCTCTGCAAGAGCAGCCAGCGCTCTTAACCACCGAGCATCTCTCCAGCCCCTGTTAAGTATTTCTTTGTTCTAACTCTAGAATTTCCTTCTGTCAGGCAGTGATGACCTACTTCTGACACAATTCCCCAAATTATTCTGAATTCTCTTGTTTCCTGCCCACCTGTGAAAGGTATGGACTCTGTGGCCTGGCTGGCTTTTTTCTCTCTTCACCTCCTGTGACTGTTTTTAATGTTATGCCAATGGCCACAGTCACGTACACAAATCACTAAGAATGTAATTCTCACTTACATGTTTGATGGTTGTTATTTATGTTAGGAACTGCATTTCTAATCTGCTATGTATGTATGTATGTATGTATGTATGTATGTATGTATGTATTTATGTATGTACACATGTGCAGGTGTGTGTACCTGTGTTTGCAGACGTGAAACCTAAGAAGGGCGGCGTTGGGTGTCCTCCTCTATTACCATCCACCTTATTCTGCTGGACAGGGTTTGTCTCAGAACCTCAAGCTTGTGGTTTTCAGCTAGGCTAGCAAACAGCAAGCCCCAGCAATCCTCCTGTCTCCACCCCCCACAGCACTGGGGTTACAAGCACACCCAGATTGTTATGCCGAGGCTAGGATCTGAACTCAGGTTTCCACCACTGTACAGCAAGCACTCCGTGTCCATCGAGTCCTCTCTCCAATGCTTTCTTTATTTTACTGATGTTTATCTTAGATGCCAAGTGACTCGGTTTGGAGCTGGGACAGAACTGTTTGTTTTCCATCCTGAAACCAGGACGGTGTTAATTCCAGATGAAGTCACTATAAAAGTGGACACTGCTGCCACAGAAGCCTATTTTTTAAAAATTTTCATTCATTGATTTATTTTTGGTCTTTCGACAGGGTTTCTCTGTATAACAGCCTTGGCTGTCCTGGAACTCACTCTGTAGACCAGTGTGGCCTCAAGCTCACAGAGATCTACCAGTCCCTACCTCCTGAGAGCTGGGATTAAGGACCTGTGCCACCACAGCCCGGC
>JAQHUG010000284.1:2288184-2293184 GCA_028555095.1 Dicrostonyx torquatus
GGTCTGGTGCCCTCTTCTGGCCTGCAGGCATACACACAAACAGAATATTGTATACATAATAAGTAAATAAATATTTTTTTAAAAAAGAAAGAATCACAAAGACACAGGATAGTCCTGGGAAAGCAACTCAGCAAATACTGAATGTTGAATTCCGAGTTCTGTTTGCCCTGTATTTAATTTTCAATTTAATTTTCAATATATTATATCTCAATACAAAAAGGAAGGAAAAGACAAAAGACTACCTTAACATGATACAAAAGACAACTAGAACAATTACTTGCTTTAATACTTTAGACATCAAGCTATTAATTCATGAGGAAAGCATTCTGTTGTTTAGTCAGTGAACCTACTCTAGACCAAGTATCCTGACAAAGTATCCTAGACCAAGCAAGCAGTCACTCCCTAGGTCTCCTAATTCAAAAAGAAGAACAGAAATATGATTGAATTCTTACCTTTGGTCAGGGTGGAGAGGATACACCTCTATGGGCCATCTTGATGTACAAAACACCAAGTGACCACACCCTACGTCAGGGTTGTTAACAACTTTGAGCAAGCTGAAACTCTCTGACCTTCAGGCAAGGCGGTATAGGCTCACATTTTTGGGCCTCCACACTCTATGTGTCTATCTCATCAATTAATAATAAGCGATTATTCATGCCAGGAATGATGGCACACACCTCTAATCCCTGCACTCGGGAGGTGGAACCAGGAGGATAAGGAGTTCAAGGCCAGCCTCTGTTACACAGCAAACTGCAGGCCAGGCTGGGCTACACATGAGACGACACTGCGATAAAAAAGCCATTTATTCTTTTTTTTTCAGTCTGTTAAGATGCTTAGCCAACGTTCCCTCAGCTAGGATATTTAAAAAACAAAATGAAAAAACAAAACACTTGGGAAAACACAAAGCATCATGGATATGAATGAAGAAATCACACAAAACATTTCCTCTGATTCCCAACTAACTACTTTTGAACAGACTAAGACTTGGGCACATCTTACAGGAACTGACAATGTAGGTAAAAGGAGAGCAGTCAGGCATCTCACTCCTGCCACTCAGAGGAAAAAGATGACAAAAAGATTGGCAGTTGTCAAAAATGTTGACTAGGGCTAAGATGAGCAGGAGCTTGGCAGAAAACCTGAGACTCGGGGGACAGAGACCTTTGATTCTCCGTTTCTGAGTTAGGTTCCCCCAATCTCAGGAACCTGGCCAGGGTGGGGGCCGAGGGAACCCTGTGGCCCGGCTTCCTTCTGTATCTGGGGATAGGAAACTAAGTGGTGCATAGTAAAAGTCATGAGGAATTAGAGGTGGGAGCCCAGATGTCCTTCACAAATATCCCCTGGCCCCCAAACCAAGTACAAGCCCCACACAGACCTTCTTATTTGTCCCCACGGGACCACCTCTTCTCCCACCCTCATCAGTCTGTTCTTACCTTTTCCTTCACACATTTTCATCATATCCTCCCACAGCGAGGCCCCCTCCTTGGCCTTCTGGAGATGGTTCAATTTCACCCAGCTGCTGGCCTCAGAGGGCAGGGTGATCAGAAGCTGCTGAGGCATGGTGGTATCCACCTGAGGGTAGCAGCTTCAGGTGGGGAAACTGCTGGAACTTTTGATGACTGGCTTCCCAGTTGTATGGGCCTCCTCAGATCATAAGCTTCTAGCCACCAAAGTCTGTTGATACCCTGCAACATCAGACAATGTGGCAGGACCTGAAGAACTCTGGAAACAGTGTTTCTTAGGGAGGCCTGGAGCTGGTTTGAGTCCTCTGTACTCCCTCCCCTCCAGCCATCCCCCCTCCCAGTCTCTCTCTTCCTTGTTTTCTTTCTTTCTGCCCCTGCCCCCCCAGACAGGGTTTCTTTGTGTAGCTCTGGCTGTCCTGAAACTCATTCTGTAGACCAGGCTGTCTTCGAACTCATGGAGATCGACCTGCCTCTGCCTCCTGAGTGCTGGGATTAAAGATGCATGCCTGATTGTACTTTTTTTTAAAAAAAAAAACCTTTATTTATTCATCTATTTGTCTGTGTGCTTGTGCTACAGTGCACAGGTGGAGGCCACAGGACAACTTCTGAGAGCCCATTCTCTCCTTCCACCACCACGTGGTCACAGGGATTGGACCCGGGGTGTAAGCCTGGCAGGCACCCTTCCCTACTGAGCCATCACACTTATCCGCTTTGTATGCTTAAGGAACAAAAGGCAAGAAAGGCGAGATCCAGCCGGGCAGGCCGTGGTGGCTCCTGTCTTTAATCCCAGCACTCTGAGTGTTCAAGGCCATTCTGGTCTACAGACAGTTCCAGGACAGCGAGGGCTGTTACAAAGAGACACCCTGTCTTGAAACCCACCCTTAAAAAAAAAGAAAAGAAAAGAAAGAAAACATGATCCAGAGTACCCATCATAGAGCCAAAAGTCCAGAACTGTATCTATAACTGCAAAAATGTCTCTAAGACTGGCCTCAATGCTAAAACAACAGTGCCCTGGATACAGAAGTACCCTTCAACTCCAAACACACAAATACAAAAAGACGAGCATTCAGAACCGTACAAATGTCCACATGCCCTGGCCTGTCTTCCCGCCTCATAAGCTGCACGCTCCTTCTGCCTGCTTACATATCTGGGGTCAAGAAAGAATCCTCGACGTCAGAACCCTGAGACCTGTACACAAAGCTCTAAAGCATCTCAGACTCAGTTTCCCTGGCTATAAAATGTGGTTGGTAACTGTACTACACAGGGATGTAGTGTTGAGTCAATGTTAGGCCTAGAGCAAACTCTGAAAGTTAAAAATGAAAACCTTTTAGTTTTAAAGCTGTATAATAGTATTATCTTAAATTTAAAAAATTATATGTGCTTATTTATGGTGGGGTGGAGGTAACATGACAATTTTTTTCTTTTCTTTTTTTTGTTTTTCGAGACAGGATTTCTCTGTAGCTTTGAAGCCTGTCCTGGCACTTGCTCTACAGACCAGGCTGGCTTCGAACTCACAGAGATTCGCCTACCTCTGCCTCCCAACTGCTGGAATTAAAGGCGTGCGCCACCACCACCCGGCTAACATGACAACTTCCACCAGGATCGAACTCTGGGCATCAGACTTGGCTGCAAAAGTCTTTATCGGCTGAGCCATCTTTGCCAGCCCCATGGCACCATCTTTTAAAGCTATTTTTTGAAAAATTAGAAATCTGAACTTAAAAGTTCAGCTTGAGTATCTCAGCTGATAAAACAATCCACATAGCTGCATTTTGGCATGAGCAAGAGTCAACAGACATCACCACGCACCCAAGACGCCCAGCAGCTGGTGAAGTGAATTCTCGTTTTAGAAATAATTAAAACTCACAGAGGGGTACGTGCTCCCACGGAAATGGGAGGAAATACGGTATGTCAAGTACAACCAGAGGCACTGAAGAACTGACCCTAGCAGCAAATTTGGAAACAACCCAACTGCATCATCTGCATGGCCCATTCACTGATAAACACTTGCTGAACCGGAGACCAGGTCCAGGGGATCTGAGAACCCAGAAGCAGCTGCCCCCCATCCCCCTGTGGGGCAGCTCTTTGAAGTCTGAGGAGTGGTGGGGAAAGGTGAACGGCTGAGTATCCTGAGACCGGAGCTGGTGGAAATAGCCCCGAATATGTAAAAAGTCTCGTTGCTAAGTGCAGAAACTTTCGGCTGTTGCTTCCGAAGCAGCTGACAATCACAGAAGCTTGCCGAACCCATCCTCGGAGCCCGCTATCCCGACCAGCTCTCCGCCCGGCAGCGGGGCTGCCTACTCACAGGAGGATTTCTGCAGCAGCCCCGGGCGGCGCGGGGATCCGTCCCCGCCGGCCTTCCACGTTCACACCGCGGCGCCCGGCGGGCACCGAGGCACCGTCGGCCTCGGGAACTGGAGACCGGCTTCTCCCGCTTCTCCCCTCTGCACCCGGGAGACGGGCGTCCTACCAGAGCATCTCCTGCACCAGCCGAGGACGCCAGGCGCCGGCTGCAGTTTAGATGCCACAGCTCGACTGCCTCACCCCGCCCCTTAGGCCCGGGCTTCCACCCGGGACCCGCCCACCCCACGCCGCCCGCGCCGGCGTCCTGCCCGTGGCTCCGCCCTCCCGGGTGCCGCGCCACCCAGATCCCGGAAGCCGGAAGCGGCCGGTGAGTGCCAGAGCCAGGGGCGGTGCCCGGCGGAGCTCCCGGCGCCGGTCCAGGGTCTCCGGGGCCGGGTGGCCCGGCCGGTCTTCCTGGGGAAGCCGCTTCTCCGTCATTCTTTCATTCTTCTAGCTGCAGGATGCAGCCTTAAATAGCAGGCAGTTCCTGCCTTCTCCTAACCTCATTCTGGTGAAATTGATAAGTAGAAAAATAAATAGACGACAACCCAAATGGCTTCAGGGACCTAGAAAACAATAAACTTAAAAAACAGAATTCCGGGATATGTATTTTTAATGTCCCTAAAGGCATGTATTAGTTCGCTAAGGCTGACTTTAAAAGAACACCGCACACCGGGTGGCTTAAACAGTAGGAATGTTTCTCACGGTCTTGAAGGCTAGGGCCCCTTTCTTCCCGTGTTCTCACGGTGTGTCTCCTGTGTGCCTGCCGCTGGGGGAAGCGCCTAGTGTCTCTGTGACTCAATTTTCCCTTAAAACTCGCCAGTCCGACTGGATTAGCCTTCCTCGGTGCCTTATTTTAACTTCTCTCCAAAGGCTCAGTCAACATAGGACATTGGAGAGAACAAAACTGAATCCATTCGAAGATATCTAAGAAATGGTGAGATAGGAGAGGCTTACCAGAGCAAAAGCTGGGAAGGCAGCATCCAGAAAGTTAATTTAAGTTGGAAGCGGTTTTTGCCCAGCTAGCTGGGAAAGAGAACTTTCGTTTTGCACTCAGAAAAGGGGGGACAGGAGAGGATGGATATAGGAGAGTCTCTTTACCTGACTAGGACCTCGAAGGACTGGCTGTCCCTTAAGGTGGTGGTGGTGGTGGTTGGGGCCTGGGAGTGGGGGTGGTATTGAAGGGAAACAACGTGGGAG
>JAQHUG010000284.1:2295684-2323633 GCA_028555095.1 Dicrostonyx torquatus
GTTAACTATATCCACATTGTTGGGAGGCAGGTCATGTAACGTGATGGAATTTATGGACAATCCAAAATCATATATTTAGTCTTAAAACACCATTTCTAGAAATGAGCCAACTAACGTTTTTATTAGACCTCTCCTATGTTAACAAAGGGTTAGAGTGAAAGCATGGGTTGCATTCCCTTCTAATTCATGAAAGACAATTTAAAGCCGTGATTCTGAGAAGTTACTCCTCAGAAGCAACCCAGCTCTATCATCTGCATCGCCAGTCACTGATGAATTGTTCCTGATACCAGAGACCAGGTCCAGCTGCCCCCAAGCAGCTCCATCCACCGGGGAGGAGGCAGATCTTTGAAGTGTGGGGGAGGAGAAGGAAAGGTGAAGGACTGAGTGTTCAGAGATTGGAGCTGGTGGAAATAGCCCCGATTATGTAAAAGTCTCCTTACTGAGTGCAGAAACTTTCAGTTGGTTGACTTAAAATAGTCTTAATTTTTATTTATTTGTGCACTTCAGCTTCAATTATGTAAAAGAGTTGGAAGGAAAGGGAAAGAAAAAAAAGTCAGTGGGGAAAATGGGCAAAAGACGTGACACGGGAGGGAAAGTCAAGAAGACGAGCAACAAATGACAACAGACCCTACCCAAACTGTCCAAAGTAGGAGTCAGAGAACTCCTGCACATCCCTGATAGAAGTGTGCACTGGCTGCTCTGCAAAGTCGTTTTTATTTTCTTTCCCCTCCCCGCCATGTGTGAGTGTGTCTGTCTGTCACACACACACACACACACACACACACACACACACTGGTTTTTAAAGACAGGATTTCACTCCATAGACCAGGCTGACCTTGAACATGGGGCAATCCACTTGCTTCAGCCTCCTGTTGCTGGGACTATATCACATACCTGACAATATCATGCAATTTTAAAAGCAGATTTCATTAAAACTTTTTAATGAGAAAACTGATATATACAATTTGGAAGTGGAGGCAGGAGGATCTGGCTACAAAGCAGGTTTGAGGCAAATCTGGGCTAAAATCCTTTCTCAAAAAGCGCAAATAAAATAAATAAAAGAAAAAATAACCTGTAGGGAAACAAATGGTTATTTGAGCCATGTGTAATGGTGTATGTCTGTAATTCCAGCATTAAGGAGGCTGAAACAACAGAATTGCAGATTTGGAAGCAATTTGGGCCAAAAATAAAAAAGTGTTAAATTAGACTGTCTGAAGTTCCTGATACTTGATCAATTTTGACATACAAAAGGATTTTCACATGACTCAGCCTAAAATTCCCTCACTGTCTACATATACACACAAATATACACACCAGGGAAAATGCATATGGACACACATGCACACAGACATGTTGGAACTATATATGACCACATATTCATTCATATTAAGGAAAATAGATACTAGGTTGCTAATATGTACAAATTAAACAAAATAAATAAACATTCTCTGAAAACAAGCCATGACCTCACAATGCTGTTTGACCTAGGAACTAAAACCGAATGATGTTTCAGCTCTCTTTTTCATTTTAGTAAATGTATTCAAAAGAGAACAATTTAACCCCTATAAGTAGGAAAGCATTTCATACCATAAAACAATAAGAACATTGTAGCCAAGACATTCAGCTTTTTATCAAAACAGCTGCCAGTAAACCCAATCAATTGACATATCTACAATAATCAATCGACATATCTACAATCAGTTGACATATTTACAATGATCTTTTTTCATTGAGGAGACTGGAATTGTTTCTCAGTTTTAAGAGGGTAGAAGCTGGTTTCACAGATGTTCTGGTGTAATGCAGGCCCCCGCTGCAAGGTGCAAGTCATTGTGCTGCCTGCTCACCTCCCTGTTTCTTAACTGCATATTGTTGGACATAATATAGGAAAGAATACTTAAGTGTCTATATGAAGAATTTCTATTGTGTTAAAATTATTTAAAATTTTTATAATGTTAAAAAGTACACATAAAAATTAACCTAAAATAATAAAGTTAAAATAATCTCACTTTTTGTTTTTTGAGACAGGGTTTTTGTGTAGCTTCTGTCCAGGCAATAGTTCCACTTTTAAATTAAGTGATCTGTTTAAAAATTTGTAATTCTGCCGGGCGGTGGTGGTGCACGCCTTTAATCCCAGCACTCGGGAGGCAGAGGCAGGCGGATCTTTGTGAGTTCGAGACCAGCCTGGTCTACAAGAGCTAGTTCCAGGACAGGCTCCAAAGCTACAGAGAAACCCTGTCTCAAAAAACCAAAAAAAAAAAAAATTGTAATTCTAGGACTAACGAGCTGTCCCAGAGGTTAGGTGGACAAACATGTAGGCAAAATACTCGCACACAAAAAGCTTTTTAAAATAAAAACTAAAATTTGTATAGCCCCTTCTTGGCAAGACCATGGCCCTAGGTTTGGTCTAGCCACTACCACTAGAAGGAAAAGAATGTTGTGACCAGAAGTTCATCTTCTGCCAGACATGGGAGCAAATGCCTGTAATCCCACAGTGACACAGAAAGCTTAGGGACAGCCTGGGCTGCATGGTAAGATGGTCTCAAAGAAAGAAAGCAAAAAGAAAAGGAAGAGGGAGGGAAGCATCTGACGATGTCACACACACAAGTGACCTAAGAATAATAACCCTTTCCTCGCCGTCTTCCTTTCCTTGGCTTGTTTCCTCCGCTTCCCACTGTGTTTCCTGAGTTTCACAAGTGGCTTGTGTGCCCTTCTTTGTCTCAGAGTCTGCTTCTGAGATAACCCAGATCAGTCCCTGAACGTGTGAACAATGAGCTGGAAGTCACCCTCTCCTGTGAAGTGAGCTATCATGTCCCATCAGCCCACACTACCCTGCCCCAGACAATAGTGTCCTTAAAATCTCATATTTAATGGACCTGAGAGAGATAGCACACTCTGGAAAGACAATTCACCAAGCTATCCATGGAACAATTTGTATTTTGCTGGACACAGGGACATACTTCAGTTAACAGTTGAAAGGAGTAGTTCATAATGGTTAAAATCATCCTTTAGTTACACTGGTTCTGAGCTTTTGCTTCCAGTGAATTCGCTTGGTCTAGTTTTACTTATTTTTGAGACAAGATCTTGCCATTGAGTCTACACTGACTCACACTCACAGCAACCCTCCTGCCTCAGACTCTGAAGTGCTGGAATTTCAGGCATGCCTAGTTTCCACCCAGCTGATAGGCCATCCTTTCACCCCTTGAAGACTGCACAGTTTTGTTGGGAGCCTTGTCTCTTCCAAGGTGATGAGCAGGATCATCCCTCCCTCTTCATCTCCTTCAGACGGGTTTATTCATAGACATAAATCTACAGGATGAGTTGAATGGGAAAGGAGAAAAGTAACATTTTAGGAACTGGCAAACAGAGAGATGGGTGCTAAAGAGACTCTAAATAGTCCTGAAAAGGTTGACGCCCTAAGCAAGCATGGAGAAGAGCCGGAAGTATCCCGATAGAAGTGGATTGCCTGGCTTGCACCGAGAATGGCAGTGAAAGTGATGCTAAGTTCTCCGGAGACGCTGTTGAAGCAGCTGGGTCCCAGCATCCCTGTACCTCCTCCTGGTGTCTTTCCCGGAGTCTGGAGACATCATCTCAGAGGGGACTCAGAACTAATGGACACCAGGCACAGAGGAGGATCAGTTCTGTGCTGAGCATGGAGGATAGGGTGGGTAAGAATAAATGAAAGCAGACACAAAGAACTTAAAGTTCCAAGCCTTCTTTCCAGAACATCCCATTTGGTCTAAACTCTATAGGTATATCTGAAAAACCCTCTTTGGTGACTCCAGACTGCCTGAGGAAAAAGATCTGAAGATACCATCTAGACGCCACTAGGTAACTTGAGGGTCTGTCAGAGAGGCTAAAGGTCCTGTTGGGAGAGGCTTTCCTGGGGCAAAGCTTTCATTACCTGGCTCCATACTGTCTCACCAGATAACTGGACAAGGGAATTACATACATTCAGGAGTCAGCAACAGCTTACGGCTAGAATCCACCTGGTACAGTTAATTCCCTTTGGCTCAGGCCAGGAGTGATATGCACGTGTGCACCAGCAGGACTTTTAAGTCCCCTCTCAGGACAGCAGTCCTGCCTTATTGAGTATGCCCAGAAGCTGCCCACCAGTTTGGGATCAGCAGCAGGATGCAAGGCTTCATGTGTATCTCAGTAATGTCTGTCCCCAAAGTTGGGGAGATTTTAGCTGCATGGATGAAGGAGGACTTGAGTAACCTGCCATTTACTTGGGACCCCATTCCCAATTCTCTAGCTCCAAAAATTCTGATTGCTGTGGGTTTCAGGCAGATGATCACTGTTAAAGGCAACTATTGGGAATTTCACAACTCCACTGAAAATAGGAAATAAATTTCACCAGCATTATGTTTTTGAATTTAATGTGCATGCATATATGCCAGTGTGCCACAGGCATACAGAGGCCAGAAGAGGGGGTTGAATCCTCTGGAACTGGAGTTCCGGTTTAAGTCACCCTGTGGATGCTGGGAACTGAATGTGGGTCCTCTACGAGAGCCAGTGCCCTCAACCACTTCAGCAGCTTCTTGATCTATAGGGGGATGGCTATTAAATGGTGTTTAAAGAGTCTAGTACCTGGTTTTTGGACTGGGTCTCACATAGCCTAGAATGGCCTCAAACAATAAATAGCCAACAATGATCTTGAACTTTGGTTCCTCCTGCCCCACTTCTTGATCATAGTGCTGGATTATAGGTGCACTACCATGACCAGCTTATGCAGTGCTGGGGATTGAACCCACGGCTTCACGCATGCTAGGAAAACACTCTTATCAACTGAACTATCCCTCTTCCTTTCCTTTTTATGTTCTTTCTTTGAAACCATCTTACTATGTAGCCCAGGCTGTCCTTAAACTCTCCATCTCGCTACTGAGATTGTAGGTCTTTGCTACCATGCCTGGTGGAAGATGAACTCTTGGGAGCATCATTCTTGCCCTTCTAGTGGTAGTGGCTAGATCAAACCCAGGACTGTGGCCTTGCTAAGTACTTTTACGACTTAGTGGGATTCAAGATTTTAGTAAACAAAATGTCTTTGGGGTCCTACCAGTGGCAGGTGACAGGAGTGATGTATTTAGTAATTCATTCCATGTTTTTCTTTGATATCTTTTTCTGTATATATAAAACAATGTCTGTCATCTCAGCTTTCAGGGTAAGCCAAAATACATTGAGCCTTGTCTATTAAAATATGCCCATTTGGAGGGAGGAAAGGGAAGGGAGAAATGCTGTAATTATATTATACTATATATTTTTAAAACTTCCCAGCTGGGGCTGGAGAAATTACTAGAGTTCCAGAGGACCCAGATTTGATTCCCAGCACCCATCTTATTTATGTCTTTAACTACTACTTTTAACTCCAGTCCCAGGGGATCCAATGTCCTCTTTTGGTCTCCATGGTACCACATATAATGCACAGACACTTATGCAGACAACACACCCATACAATAAAATAAACAAAATTTATTTAAAAGAAATAAGCCCAGCTACTGGACCTAGTGCATTAAACCTCAAATCTGCAGTGGGTGTGTCCACGTGAATGAATATCGCCAGACTCTATGTACATGTCGCTCCTGAGTGAACACCTCGGGATTTTATAACTTCTTCACCTTTTCCCCTCAATGGCAGAACGTGCCTCACTTCCAGTTTCTTTTTTTTTCCCTTTACAAACAACTTGTTTGCTTCGTGTGGCTCACATGTGTGTGTTTGTGTGTTGGTGTACACGGGCCAGCGGCATACATGTGGAGGTCAGAGGTCAGCTCACAGGAGTAGAGTCCGTCCTTCTACCACATGGGTCCCGTGGGTTGACCTCCAGTCCTCAGGCTTGTGCAAGTGCCTTAGCTCACTGAACCATCTGACCAGCCCAACTTCCATTTCTCAAACAGTTTTTAAAAAATTGAAATTCAGGGCTGGAAAATTGACTTAGTGGTTAGGAGCACTTGATAGGTTCGATTCCTAGCACACACATGGAGGTCACCACCCCCTCACACACCAGGCATGCATTCGGTGCACCGATGTACATGCATGAAAAAAAAACACTAATACACACAAAATTATAAAGTGTAATTTTTTGGGATTTTTGAGACAGGGTTTCTCTGTATAGCCCTGGCTATCCTGGAACTCATTCTGTAGACCAGACTGACCTTGAACTCAGAGATTCCATCTGCCTCTGCCTCCAAAATGGTATTAAAGGTGTGCACCATCATGCCCAGCTAAATTTTTTTTAAATTGAAATTCCTACCAAAAATTAGCTGAGCTCTTAAAAAAAAAAAGCCCAATGTACTAGAGATAAAAGTTAGAGCCATGATTCCAAACTAAAAACAAACAAAAAACAAAACAGGTATCATAACAACATCCAGTTCATAGACTCAGGGTTGGGCCCTGGTTTAAAGGAGAAGCGACCCTGTGCTGTGCTGGCACACCCTCGTATCACCACAGCACTCAGGAGGCTGAAGCAGGAGGACTTCAAGGCCAGCCTGGGCTTCATAGCAAGACCTGGTCTCAAAACAAATCTTTTTGCAATAACTTGCAGCAACTGAGAACAGGCTGACCTTAGGTGGTATGAAATTACCCTGAATTTGCAAAGGGCAGCAGTCTTAGGCTAAGGGGTCTACATCTAGGGGTGCAACACACTTTAGATGACACGGTGAAAAATGTGCTCAGCATTAAGCTTGTGAGCTCCCTTCATGTAGTTACGTGTAACCATGCTCCAGTAAGATCATTTCTGTTTTCTCCAGTGATCTACTGCATGAATGTACCATGATTTAGTTATTTGTTTTTCTGCTGATGGACATTTGGATTGCCTATAGTTTGGGGAGATTATGAATAATGCTCTCCTGGGCATTTTTATGCCTCTAATGTTCAAAACAGGTGTTTCTTTTTATATTCCCCTAGGGACAGAATTGCTGCCTATTGGTAGTAATCTAAAGCATTTGTCCAAGAACTGGATCAGTTTACATCCCCACCTGTTCTGCTTGCTCCACACTCTTTCTAACCCTTGGAGCTGTACTCTTGCTTAGTCATTCAGGCACATGCATGCACACATGCATGCATGAATGCACAGACACATATGTATTTGAAACAGGGTCTCACTATGTAGTCCTGGCTTGTGTGGAACTATGTAGAAAGGACTAGCTTTGGATTCATAGTCAAATCCCTGCCTCTTCCAGTAAGACTGGACATTTCCTTATATGAATATGCTAGTAATTTGGTTATCCCCTTAAACTGCCCATGCAGAGATGTGTGTGTGTGTGTGTGTGTGTGTGCGCGCGCGCGCATGTGCATGCGCACGCGCTCCTTTCTCTCCTTTTCTGGTACTAGGAATGGAACCAAGGGTTTCATGCATAGAACATAAGTACTCTGTCACTAAGTTATAACCCCATCTGTCCGGTCTTGAACTCATTCTGCAGCTAAAATAGGCCATGACCGTGCAATCCTCCTGCCTCAGTCTCTGGAGTAGCTGCAACTAAAGGCCTATGCCACAAGACTTTTTCCTGTTTAGAATGATTTCTTCACATATTCAGTGCCTTTATCTCAGTCTTGGAGCATCTTTTCCTGTGTTGTGGCAAGCCATTCATACATACATACATATTTAATCTCATATACATATATAATCATATATATGTATATATAAAAATATAAAACTCTTCATTGTTTATTAATTGAGAGAAACTGCTCCTTAGAAGCCTGGAGGAGGGAGCATGGCATGCTCTAGCTAAGCCACCAACAAGGCTGAGAAACTTGGAAACCTAGCAGCCTACCATTGAGGTCCAGCTTCTTTTTTTGTCTGACTGTTTGCTTGTTTTTCGAGACAGGGTTTCCTAGTAGCTATGGAGCCTGTCCTGGAACTTGTTCTGTAGATCAGGCTGGCCTTGAACTCACAGAGATCCACCTGCCTCTGCCTCCTGAGTGTTGGGATTAAAGGCGAGCGCTACCATTGCCCAGCACAAAAAAAAAAAAATTCTGACCTCGTTTGTTCCTGAGAGAGTCAGACAATTGTTATTTGCTTTTTCTTTATTGGTTTGGAACCCATACTTTATTTCTTCAAGGAACACTTGACATTCATTATGTACATTTAACTTAACACAGCCTATTTCTCTACTTTTAAACATGTTTCAGTTTCGTCTTCAGCCCACATTGGCAGGTTTCCGGCCATATCATCCCTTTGAGGATGCTGGTGCATGCTGCCAGATGCCTCCCATCCTTGTCTGTGCTGAGCTTCCCTGCGGACCTGACATCTGTGATCTCTCCACTGGCCCCTAGGGTTCCCTGTGTATTGTGTTTCCCAGGATGCTCTGATTCTACATCTTCATCCCCACTTCATCTTCTCTTCAACACCTACTCAGAACGAATTGCTTCCCCAAGGTTCCTTTCCTAGCCCACACTTCCCATTTTACTAGTACACCGTTTCTGATCCCATCTACTCCTTCCATGGGGCTCTCAAATTACTATCTCCAGTCCAACCTCTTTGAACCTCAGACTCAAACCCAATTTCCAGCTATCCAACCAAACCTGAAGACATGACAGGAAGCCCAAATACAGCATGCCTATAATCAGTAATTATCTGCCTCTTCTGTCAATTCCTTGGCATGCCCTAGAAAATCGGTTTTGGTTTTTTTTTTTTTTCACTTCTCTCTCCCTCCACCTAGACATTGCTGTGACCTTTCAGTTCTACCTCCTGGTATATTTTTCTGGTTGCTTTTCCCAGTTGGTATTCCATGGATATTAGATATTTAAAAGACATGGACTCTACAGCGAAGTCAGGCTGCTAAGTGTTAGAAGGCTAGAACAAACTTGTTTCCACAGGACCTTCTGGAGCCACTCTGGCTGTTAGATTCTAGATACACGAGGTGAAGTAAGAATGCAATCTTTCCCAAGATTATTTTAGGGTTTCTACCTGTAGAAATACCGCCTAACATCTCAGGTGCCTCCTCGGGCATGAAACTGCTGCCCTGAACCAGTCCATTCGTCCCTAGCCCCGTGCCAGGGCCCTAGCATGGTTTTGCCATCGTTCTGGTCCCATGGCTCTCATCTTGCTTCCTTAGTCAGGTTACTCACAGTGGTACAAGAGCAAGCTATTTAAAACTCAAATGAGAAAATGACATCTATTATTCACCGGGGGTGGGGTGTGTGCTTCCTGGGGTATGGGGAACTCTCCTGTAACCTGGCCAACTCCACCTGTCTCATCTCACGCCAGACCTACTTATACCTTAGGAATCTCCACCTGCTCTCCTCTCTCCAAATGGTCTTTGTTCACGTGGTGCTATCTGGAATATTCCTCCCCTTCCCCCTACCCACTGGTTAACTGCTACTTTTTTTTTTTTTTTTTTGGCTTTTTGAGACAGGGTTTCTCTGTGGCTTTGGAGCCTGCACTGGAACTAGCTCTTGTAGACCAGGCTGGTCTCGAACTCATAAAGATCCGCCTGCCTCTGCCTCCCGAGTGCTGGGATTAAAGGTGTAACTGCTACCTCTTTAAGATTCAGCTCAGATGCCATTTTCCAACCCCTCTCTTAATCTATCATCAGCAATTATAAATGTGTTGTGCAAAGCTTAAGATCAGGGGCAATGTCAATTTTTTCTTCTTTTTTTCAATACAGAATTTCTCTGTGAAACAGCCCTGGCTGTCCTATAACTCACTCTGTAGACCAGACTGGTCTTGAACTCACAGAGATCCGCCAGCTTCTGCCTCACGAGTGCTGGGATTAAAGGCATATGCCACCATTGCCTGGCTAATTTATTTTCTTCTTAAATCCTAAAACCTAGTGGGTCCCAAGTCTCAGCCCTCTTCTCTTGATGCCAAGATGAACCCACCCATACCAACACCTTCCAACTCATTTCCAGTACAAGTACCTGCGTTACTCTTCCAGATCTCTACCACACTGATGGCTTATTCAGGTCTGTTAGAATAGAACCTCCTCAGCTGGGCAGTGGTGGCACACACCTTTAATCCCAGCACTCGGGAGGCAGAGGCAGGCAGATCTCTGTGAGTTCGAGACCAGCCTGATCTACAAGAGCTAGTTCCAGCGCAGGCTCCAAAGCCACAGAGAAACCCTGTCTTGAAAAACAAAAAAAAAACAAAACAAAAAAAAAAGAACCTCCTCTGATGCACTCCATCCAATCCCCATGCCCACTTTCTTCCCTTAACTCTCTGAAGTTGCCTGTCCACCTTTCCTCCTGAATCACCCCATACAACTGGAGTAGTTACTTACTGTGCTGTCTCTAGTGCTTCAGACAGTGTCTGGCATAATGTCTGCCCGTTAAATATGTGCTGGGTGAACTAATGCCTTACACATCTGGCACATAATTCTTCCTGACATTTGAATGCCTGCTAACTGCCCTATATTGTGTTAAATGCACCACAGGAACTATTTGTCTTAAGGCTACAATTAGCTCCCTTTTATACCGAGACCCTTAGGGATAGTAGTTTGCTGGAATTCCGGTTAGAAAGGACATGGGGCCAGTGGCCTCACTGTGAGTAGCTACCGTGCTTGCCTCCCACTCCCACGGGTAACATGCAACCATGTGCTCAAAGGCAAGGACGGTGAGGTGGGAGAGAGGGAAGGGAGTCAGACAGAGGTGGGAATGCGCTGCAGCCGACTGCTGTCCTTTACATCCATCCTCCCCACCCCAGCCAAGCAGAGTGTCACCCCTATTTCAGGATGGAGAAGTCAAGTTCCCCCTAGTTTCCACTGCTTAGAGGGCTGGGTTACCTTTAACCAGGCAGCCAAGGAGCTACTGCTCCTTGCTAGGGAGGAGTTTAACCTACCTATTTACTCACCCGGGTTCAGGGAAAACAAAGTGTTCACAGATCAGAGTCTTGGAGTCTGCTCTGGGCTCTGCCAAGGAACGGTTGATTCCTGGTAACCGCGCTCCCTCTCTGGGTCTCAGCTTTTCTACCTACGGGGAAACACTCCAGATTCTAACATCCCACAATCCTTTCAGTGCAGAGCCCCAGACCCTTCTGCCCACTGCTCTGGATATCACTGGAGAAAGGCCTCCTTTCTGTCTTCTGGACTGGCCTGGCCCTTGGCATGACAAGAACAGAATTCTTTAAAATTCAAGTGAAGGTGATAGATGCTCTTGGAAAGCAAAAACCCTGTGTGTGTCGTACTGTCTTCCAAGAGTGACAGACTGACAGGCGAGCAAAGCGGTCCTTCCCTGCAATATTTATTAAGGAATTTACACATACACAGGAGAAAGGCAACCAGGCGCTGTGGTTCCCACACATGAGATCTTTGAAGCAAAGTTTTCTTGTTTGAGTTTTCAAGTGGGGTGAACAATGGCCGAGAGAAAGCTGTCCAGGCTCTCTGCCTCTTACACCTGGAAAAGGTGGGCAGACAGCACTCAGACACCAGGGCATCAGAGATGGTGGATGGGAAGGGAAAGGGGGAGAGACCTATCAATGAGATGGCAAGTTTCAAACTGCAGAATAACCTGGCAACAGTTTTAGGCTGTTGAGAAATTAATTCCTCTCTGTAGTAAACCTAGAACTATAAAAACAAAACACCCAGAGAAGACAGGGAGGTGGCAGGTGGGACCCGCACATCCACAGGCACACCAGCAGCGTACACGCTAAGCTCTGCATTTCCTTATAGGGGTTGGTCTTTCAGCTATGGGCCAGATCCTGCTCAAGGTAGGCAGAAGGCGGGCAAGGGATGTGTGGGACCTTCATGAAGTCTTTGGTGCTAATAAAAGCTGACTGAAGCAGCGAGTCCTGAAGCAAGCACTCAGAGTCAAATGGAGTGATGTTTTTGCTCATCTCACAGGAAGGGGCTTGCCTCACTCCAGAGCCAGGACCCGAGGAGTACGTGACTGCAGAACTTCCTTTATTCCCACAAAGCTGGGAACAATGTTTCCCTCTCCCAGCAAAACTTAGAACCAGCTTAAAACAAATAAAGGACCACTCCACGCTCCCTCCGATACTCAGCCTCTGCAGACCTTTCTGGAGGCCTGAGAGAAGGCTCAACCTCAAGGCAAGGTACTGAGAAGTTCACATGCCCTCTTCTGCCAATAATTTCTAAGGTGCTGGTGCCGGGAGAGGGCTGGGCTGGGGAGGAAATCAGGACAGTCAGGGGACATGATCAACACAAAGCAACAGAGAGGTCTGAGTTGAGGAAGGGGCTGGCTTGGGCAGGATGCCAAACCCTAGATGGCTGATGAGCAATTTTTCTAAACCAAACAGAGAGAGGTAGGAAAAAGAGGAGAGAGCTGGGAAAGAGGAAAGGGAAAGCAAGGGATGAAGAGAGTGACAGCCTTACAGGCTGCTTTGTTTTTATTTCCACATCTGAGGACTGAGAGTCTGATTGGCTGCCTGGCCATTTCCACCGCCCATTGACTGTCCATAACTCATCATGCCGTTGGCTCCATAGAAGTTCATCCCAGCCATCTGTTGGGTCATCTGAAAAGAACAGAAATTTTCAGATCAGGACATGGGCACTTAGCCAGTAGTATACAGAGAAGGGGAGGAGAAGGCCTGGGTCTAGTTAGCACAAGACCTTCCAGTGAGCTTCTCTTCTTTCCCAGGCCTGCTCCACATCTCCTCACTCCTGGGGCCTGTTGTCAGCTGCTCACAGCCTGTTCTAAGTCTAAAAACAGGCCCTGCTGCAGTGGTCCGCCTCACGCCCAGCAGAGGGCACTAGTGCCAATATCAGCTCCTGTATGCTTGCTTGGACAAGTTGGATCATGGGGGCCTCCTACTGGATGGACAAAGGAAGAAAAGGGGAAAACAACCTAAGTGTTTGTCATCTATGACAACCTGAAAAGAGTCAGTGGAATGTAGCTGGATGGGACAGTCTTCTTTTCGTTGTCTGGTTCTGACTGTGTAGTCCTGACTGGCCTGGAACTCACTGTGCAGACCAGGCTGGCCTCAGACCTGCAGTGATTATCCAGCCTCTGCCCCTGCCCCACAAGTACTAGGATTATGGCCACGCGCCACTGTGCTGGGCCAGGAGGGACTTCTTTGTAATTAGACTGAAAGACTGAAATTTGCTATATAAACTTGTTCTTCCATCAACTTTTTCAAAAAACTTTAGCTTTCCTTAAAATTGACCATTTCCCTTAAACTGGAAGAACAATGCAACAAAACCCATGTTTCATCTTCAGATTCACTAGCCGTTACAATTTTAGCGTGATGTTTTTCGGTGTACCCATACATACACATGCATTCAAAACCTTCAAGAGAAATTTGAGGTGCAGGTATCGTACCACTGCACCCCCTGGAGGTCAGGAGGCATCTCAAGAGGATGAACACTTCCCAGAACCACACCTCGGCACACCCAAGAAATGTGATGCTGCCACGATCGTCCATACTGCCTCAGCTCTTTCCTCCCTAATCTAAAGCCTGATGTCAGCCGGGTGTCCATTTCTGTTGAATGTGTGACTGACAGACTTGTGTGGGGAGTGATGTTCAGAGGCAGCCTCAGCCCAGAGAATTTTCCTGTTCTTGGGGGCACTCCCTCTTTTTTTTTTTTCATTTTTTAAAAATGTATTTAACTTTTTATTTCATGTGAATTGGTGTGAAAGTATCAGATCCCCTGGAACTGGAGTTACAGACAGTTGTAAACTGCCATGTTGGTGCTGGGACTTGAACCTGGGTCCTCTGGAAGAGCAGCCAGTGTTCTTATGCTGAGTCATCTGTCCAGCCCCCTGGTGCAGGCCTTTAATCAAAGCACTGAGGAGGCAGAGGCAGGTGGATCTGAGTTCAAGGCCAGCCTATTCTAGGACAGTCAGGGTTATACAGAGAAACCCTGTCTCAAAAAAATAAACAAAAAGATCCCACTTTTATATATTATATTATAAATTATCACATTATATATAATAATTTCCAGAACTATTCATTTATTTCTTTTGCTTGCTTTTTGAGACAGGGTCTCACTATGTAGTCCTGGAACTCACTATGTAGACCAGAATGTCCTCACACTCAGAGATTTGCCTGCCTCTGTCTCCCAAGTGCTGGGATTAAAGGTGTGTGCCTCCACACACAGCTCATTTTATATATATATAAACCCTGTCCTATGATCTTATTTTTATTCTTTAGTTGTCTACAAACACACATATGCTACCCCTTCTTTGCCTGCTTTCTATACTACTTTCTCTGATTCTTTTTAAAATAGATCTATTTATTTTTATGTATATGAGTGTTTTGTCTGTGTGTTTGAATGTGTACCACATGTGTGCCTGGTACCTGCAGAGGCCAGAGGAGGGCATCAGTTCCCCTAACCTGGAGTCACAGAGTGTTGGGAGCTGCCAAATAGGTCCTGTGAAGAGAGCCAGTGCTGTCGGCTGCTGAGCCATCTCTTCAGTCCAGTCTGGTTCTTTTTGCTCCCTTGTTTTGTTTTAGTCTGTGTGTGTGTGTCTGTGGGGAAAGTGCACATGGACACTGCTCCTTTTATACTGCACTCCTCTCATTTGTTTCATGCCGTTTGCTATCAAATATGTTTTCAGCTAAAATCCATTCACTTGTATTTCAGCCTTTACTTCTGAGATTATTTCCCCTGAGCACAGTGCACTCCATTTTACAATTTCCAGTTTTCATACTTCCCCTGGCTCAGCTTCCATCCAGAGTTCTTGGATTTCAGGTACAGGCTGCCATGCCTAGCTTCACACAGTTTTTCTTATTTGCAAATTTTTGTTTAAGGGGACTTTATTCAGGTTGGTGAGCTGTGTAACAGTTTTTTCTGCTTCACGGTTTTGTGGGAGGGAAGGGTTCTTTACCTGAAATTCTTTGACTTTTAAAGATCAGTTCTTTGGGTGGCTAACAGCCTACGGTGATCACATTCAGCCCTCACCCCAATACTTCCCAATTCACCCGACTTCCATACCATCTCATCTCTGCGTCTTTCTTCTTCCTTTTTTAACCCTTCAAGAACAATTTGTGCCACCCAAATCTTCTTAGGTATATATGGTCTTCTCCTGGAGAGTGGGCAGTGCACTCTGAGAGAATGAACGCTCTCTCCTTCCCCCAGGCTCCATGACTTGGGGTGGGATCATGAGCTCTGAATGTTTTCTGCTTTCTCTTCATAGGTTTGTAAGAATGCCAGCTACCACGTTAGCACGTTCTGCTGACTTCATAGCGTCTCATTCTGAGGCACCAACAATGCAGACAGGTATGAAGGTCTGGGGACATTACTAGATGGGAGTTCGAGGGCGCCCTCTCCTGTTAGTGGAATGACCACACAGACGAATGGACGCTGTGGCTTTGGATTTGTGTGCCTCTATTCCATTCCTCACTTGGTTTTTTTCCCATCACCTCTAGATTTCCAGAGACGTCACGCTCGCCTCCCCACACACAACCTAGCTGCCTGTATTTCCACTCCCATGTCCGTGAGGCCCCAGGAAACCAGAGCTCTACTTTGCCAGAGTTAGGTCTGTTCTCAGTATGCCTCCACCAGGATGGGTCCGTTCCCCTCCAGCTTTGTTACCCTAGGCCTCTGCTCCCTCTCCTCTTTTTGCATAGTCTTTGCTCTGGCTCAGTGGTACTCGGGTGTCCCTATGCCTAATGTCATGTCACGTGTCAAGTACTAGTGCTTTTGCTTGTGTCCCTTGCTTGTCTTGTTTGTTTAGTTTTTAAAAGGTGTGGAGGGACTCTGACTTAGTCTACAGGTCTTATTCTATAGGATCTCAGGAACCCTCAAAAAGTCTGACTTCAGTCAGGCCTTCTAGAGAAATAAAACAAGGTATGTCTCTGGCATTAGCTTGTCCATAAGAAAATGATTTGGGGGAGAAAGAAGTGGCACCAGGTGGGACACCAAGGAAGGATTTGAAGTCCCATCCTAGGCCCAGGGAGGCTGCTTACCTGAGTCAGGTTCCACTGCAGCTGCTGAGCTGGCTGAGCCCCATACACAGCCTGGGGCATAGCTGCCATGCTTGCCATGTAGCCGGCCTGTTGAGAGGTCATCATCCCGTTCGGCACACCCATCATGGAAGCCTGCATGCCCCCCATATAGCCTGCAGGCATAGCCATGGGGGCAACCATTCCAGAGGCTCCTGGCTGAGCTACCATGCCTACTGGTGGGGGCATTATGCTCCCCATGATACTGTTAGGTGGTGTAACCCCAGGGAAACTGGGGTAAGCTGTGGGATATGCCATCTGAGCAGGAGCCATGAACATTGCTGCCAAGAAAACACACATAAGGGTCTGTTAAAGAGGAAAAGACACAAAGTTAGCCCAAATACTCACCAGCTATTCCTTTCCTGGAAGAGGTTCTCCGATTACTCAACTTGGAATCCTGTTCTCCACAGCAAATCAGCAGGATAAATTCCTTACAAGTCTCTGTGGTTACCATTGGGCCTCGCTCTGATCAGCAGGAAGAACTCTCTACAAGCCTCTCTCTGGTTATCATCGTCCTTTTCTCGGGGCAGACCCTGACCTTCAGTCAGACTCCACAGAAGTGTGACACTAGACCTCACAGAAGGTGAGCGAGGGCCTTGCTCTGATGACAATATAAACTATCTGCTGATACTTTGTGGCTTCCCCAGCAATGTCATTTCAAGTTTGTTTTATACATAATGTTTTTGACCTCACAGTTACTATTCCTTGTAACAACAAAATAGTTCTTTTTATAAATTAGCATACAATGGAGCAAGTTTCTTTATGGCACTTTTCATACACACTTTTGGTTGATCACCTGATTCACACCCCTCTCCCTTATCTCCCTGGACCTCATCCCTGCTGCACCCTCTCTCTTCATTACTTCTCCTTCCTCCTTTCTTTTCTTTTTCTTTTTTTTTTTTTTTAAAAAAAAGATTTATGCAGTGTTCTGCTGGCATGTATGCCTATACTAGATCCCATTATAGATGGTTGTGAGTGAGCCACCATGTGGCGCTGGGAAACTGAACTCAGGACCTTGGAAGAGCAGCCAGTGCTCTTACCCTCTAAGCCGTCTCTCCAGCCCCCTCCTTCCATTTTCATATCACATGTGTCAATAGGGCCTTCCCCTCTCATGAACCCCTTTCTAGTTTCCTGGACTCTAGCCACAACTACTATCTCATATGTAGATTCTAGCACATAATTTTTGCACATGTTTATTTATGTGAGAGAAAAATTAAACATGTGGTATGTGTAATTCTAAGCCTGTGCTATCTCACTTAACATAGTATTTTCCAGTTCTCTCTATTGTTTACAAATTTTATTTTTCTTTATGGCTGAATTCTAACACAGCATCTAATTCTTGCATGTTTGTTCTCAGTCTTTCCTTGGAGCACTTCCATGACTTCATGGTCTTTACCTTGGGCAGGCATTTGAGGCGTCTGGGATCCATACAGTGAGAGGATAGAGTCCTTGGAGAGCTGTTTCTTGCCTGTTTCTTCTGATTTGTTCCCTGGCTCAGGAAACAGGTTCAGGTTTTCAGGGACAGAACCAGCACTCCCTGCAGTTGGCATGGAACCTACAGCCTAGGCACAGAGGACAGCGAGAAAATCCATTAGCATGGAACCTGCAGTCTGGGGTACAGAGGACAATGAGAAAATCCATTAGCATGGAACCTATAGCCTAGGGCAGGGAGGACAGTGAGAAAACCCATTAGCATGGAACCTACAGCCTAGGGCAGGGAGGACAGTGAGAAAATCCATTAGCATGGAACCTATAGCCTGGGGCACGGAAGACAATGAGAAAATCCATTAGCATGGAACCTACAGCTTGGGGCACGGAGGACAATGAGAAAATCCATTAGCATGGAACCTACAGCCTAAGGCAGGGAGGGTAGCAGGACAACCAGAATGGGCCTCTGTGTAAGAACCCTTATACCTTCTGCTATGTCTATTACTTCTGATAAGACCTAATGGCTCAGCAGTTATAAGCACTGACTGCTCGTCCAGAGGTCCTGAGTTCAATTCCCAGCAACCATGTGGTGGCTCACAACCACTTATAATGAGATCTGGTGCCCTCTTCTGGCCTACAGGCAGGATACTGAATAAATAAATAAATCTTTAAACAAATTATTAAAAAAAAAAGATTTAATGGCTCATGAACCAGGTGTGATAGCTCACACCTAATAATCCCAGAGTTTAGGAGGCCGAGGCAGGAGGTTGACTGAAAGTTTGAGGCTTCCTGTGCTACACAGTGAGTTCTAGGCTAGCCTAGACAACACTGTTAAAGCGTGAGACAACGGGGGTGGTGAGGATGGGGGAGGGAGAGAAGGGGTGATAAGTGGGTAGAGAAAGAAAGAAAAGAATTTATGGCTCATGTTAAGTCAGCATCTTCCTGAAATTTTTACCATAAAAATACTTGACAAACCCTGCAAGTTAAGCTCAGGTACAAGCCTTTGTTCTTTAACAAAACAATATGACCTGGTAAGAAAGAAATACAAACAACCCCAAAATAATGCAGCACAGAGAACTGAGTTTAGTTCAGTGTACAGGTTGGAGACAGTTCAGTGGCAAAGTGATTGCCTAGGATATATAAAGTCCTGGGTTCAATTCCCAGCCTCTTTCTCTCACACATACAAAGATCCCAGAGTAGCTATTTCCCATAATACAACCAGATGCAGCTTCCACAACTCTGTTCTCACCCGCAAAATATACATTATAGAGAATTCTTGTACAGATATGAAAGTTAACAAAATATACAAAGTGACACTGGGGTGGTCTCAATGTAACTGGCCCCCATAAGCTCACAGGGGGTGGCTTTATTAGGAGGTGTGGCTTTGTTAGAGTAGGTGTGGCCTTGTTGGACAAGTGTCTGTGGAGGTGGGTTTTGAGGTCTCATATCTGCTCAAGTCATGCCCAGTATCTCAGTTCACTTCCTGTTCCTACACAAGATATAGAACTCGCAACTACCTCTCTAGTACCATGTCTGCCTACACGCCACCACGCCCCACCATGATGATAATGGACTGAACCTCTGAACTTTAAGCCATCCAATTAAATGCTTTCCTTTTTAAGAGTTGCCATGGTCATGGTTATCTCTTCACAGCAACAGAAACCCCAACTAAGACAGGCACAGACATCATTACTGGATGCAGTAGCAAGCACTCCACAACTGAAGTCCAAGTCTTTCGTCCCCACAACAGCATGGCTCCTGCCAGGGGTCAGGTCGAGGGGCTCACCTCAAGTATCAGCCTTTAAAATATGACACCTGTGACACAGACAACTAGTCACTCTTTTGGGGCAAAAGACAAAATAATATCAAACAGTCATCTTGGACTATGACAAGACAACACAATGCCAAAGAGAAAATCAAGAGAAACAAAAGTTCAGCCCTACCAAGGAAGCATGATTCAACTCCATGATCAAGCTACCAACTTTTCTAGACTGTTCTTTAATCCCGAGAAGTGCAAAAAACTCACCTTTCTGGAAACTGAAGAAGGGGATGGAACAGAGGCCAAGAGATCTAGATCCTTTTCTAGGGTGTTGCTGGTCTTACTATTTGCAATGGAGCAGGCCACAGGGGCATCTAGGAGGAAAGACAGAATTAAATACAGCACAGCTATGAAGACACGCCCTCTATGTGAGCCAAGAAGTACATACAGAAAGACCACAGGTTGCCTGGATAGGGTTTTTCAAAAGAGGCCTCACCCCACATTCCCACAAGTGCTCTGTAGTAGGCTACAGCCCACTGTCAGTCAGAGGGCAGCAGAATCTCAGACTTGAAGGCCACATCAGTGCCACAGGAGTGGCTGGCTTCCTCCTGGCTTTCTCTTTGGAAATGGAGGTCCCGGGCCTGTGAGAAAGAACTGGCTTTCTCTTTGGAAATGGCAGGATCAGGGATGCAAAGAGAAAACTGACTGCAAGGCAGCAGGCCATCTCAGAGAATGCTGCACAGGAATGGTGGCTAGCAGAAGAGGACAGGGAAGTGGCAGAAGGCTCAAAGGAACTCTTTAGTGAAACTACATTTGTTAAGGGCTTGGTATAAAGTAGGAGAAGGGCCAGGAGCGACTGAAGCAGACACTGACCCAGCACACCACATGGTTATGAAAGTGACATCCAAAGGCTAAGACCCAGACAGTAGGTCACACTGTGGACACCAAGGCCATGCTCTCAGCCATTACACTGAGCTGCTGCTCTGAAAAAGGTCCAGTGAACACTTTCTTAGAGTGATGTTCAGAACTAAGCAGGAAGAGCAACAGAGGACAACCTCAGTGAAGTAGAAACAAATACAAGCCCCAATTCCCACTCTTCCCACGGGAGCTGAGAATCCCTGAATCTGCAAGAACACAGGAGCTGAAAAGCCTGATTCTTACCCAGGCCCAACAAATCCATGACCGGGGCTGCAGACTTTGGGGAGCTTTTCCGAGGTAGCTGTGCGTCTTCTTTTTTCTGTGGCTAAGGTGAAAAAAATGTTATAAAGAAGAGCAAGCAGTTGTTTTCGACATACCCCCATCACTGTAAAGCCACAGGTATTTTTGTGGTATGGCTGTTTGTCAAAGGCAAAGAAATAAGACTGAGAAGGGCCAGGAAGCATGAGTGCATGAAGAAACGTGAAGTGAAAAACTCCCCTGGGCAGCTTCTTTAGCTTTCTGGGGAGGCTTATCTTTCTGAAGCCAGTCACCAGGAGCAGGCACCAACAGAAACAGTGTTTGGTCTCAGGGGGAAAAAAGCCCCTGAAGGGAGAACACAACAGACAGCAGATAAAGCCAAATCTGAAGGGCTGAGTTCAGTTTCCAGAAGCCCATGGTAGAAGGTGATGATGGACTCCCAAGAGTTGTCTTCTGACCTCCATGTGTGTGTTACAGCACATTCACCCACAGATAAACACATGCATTGGGTTTTGTTGTCACTTTGTTTCTGAGACCGGGTTTCTCTGTGTATCCCTGGCTGTCCTGGAACTCACCATATAGGCCAGGCTGGCCTCGAACTCAGAGATCTGCCGGTCTCTGCTTCCCCAGTGCTGGAGTAAAAGTGTGCGCTACTATCTCCTGCCCAGTTTTATTTTTTAATTAAGAAAAAGTCAGGAACAGCCGGGCGGTGGTGGCGCACGCCTTTAATCCCAGCACTCGGGAGGCAGAGGCAGGCGGATCTTTGTGAGTTCGAGACCAGCCTGGTCTACAAGGGCTAGTTCCAGCGCAGGCTTCAAACCACATAGAAACCCTGTCTCGAAAAAACAAAAAAACAAAAAAACAAAAAAAAAAGAAAAAGTCAGGAACCAAAAAACTTCTCATTTTGTTTAGAAAATCTTACTTCATGCTACAGGACATCACTTTACAGAGTCCCAATCTACTCTACCATAGTCGCCATGGACTGAGTCTACAGACAAGCTTCACAATGGTGTACAGAACTTTTCCTTAAGCAATAGTAAAAATAGAGAAAAGGAAAAAAAAAGGCTGGAGGGATTGCTCAGTGGTTAAGAGTACAGGCTGCTCGTGAAGAGGACCCAGGTTTAGTTTCCAGCACCCATATGGCAACTCTAGTTCTGGAGAACATAATGCCCTCTTCTGGTCTCTGCAGGCATCAGGCACACACGCCTGATACATACATGCACATACATATATGTGTGTGTGTGTGTTTACACATATATACACACATACATGTACATGCTGGTAAACATTCACATATATAGATAAAAACAAACAAACCTTTCAAAAATAAAAATTAGGCCAGGTGGTGGTGGCGCATGCCTTTAATCTCAGTACTCGGGAGGCAGAGGCAGGTGGATCTCTGTTTGAGGCCAACCTGGTCTACAAAGTTAGTTCTAGGAAAGGCCAAACTACACAAAGAAACCCTATCTCAACCCCTTCCTCTCTGAAAACTCTATGCTCCCAGAGGATCTGTACCAGTCACAGTACGGGGAAGGGGTGGGTATGACCCCACTTTTGGACTGCTTTACGCTGCAGCAGAGAAAGGAGGGAAGAGGTTTAACAAAGACAACACAGAGGGAACATCTGCTTAGAAGGCAGCACATTGACATTGCACATTGGCAGGGAGCATGCCTTTGCTCAGAGGGAAAGATACAGCTTCCAGGCTTCCATCTAGCCTCCTTTTGTAGCTATAAGCTAGATGCAGTGTAGCACACCACTAGGTCTCTGTGAGTTCCAGGGCTACATAGTAAGACCTTCTCTCAGAAAGGGGGAGGGGAGAAGGGGTAGGGTCCTAGAGAGAACAAGAGATGCTACAGAGCACATTAGATAGCACCAGGCAGAAGGCGAACGTAGGTGACCTGTGTTACATGTGGGCCTTCGGCCCCAGTGCAGCAGTGCAATATGGTTTCAAAGCCACCCAGCCTCCTCCCCCATATAAGCGAACACGAAACTACCCACATGGTGAGAGAATCCCCACTTACCATTTTTACTTTCTCAAAAACAACAGGTTCCATCTTCTTCTCTGGAGCGGGCTCGCTCCCCCGTTTCCACTTATCGTCCTTCTCTTTCTAAAGAGATTTAACAGGACAGGGGTGTCTTCGTATTAGTACAATTAGCGTTTTAGGAGCTATAATCCAAAAGCAAGCAGGATAGCAGAGGTCCCTAAGAGTCTGATGCAGCAACTCAACCAACTTGGTGCGGGTATGAGCACTGGCCTTCCCCAGGCCTCCACACTGAAGGGAGACTGCATACTTTAAGCACCCACTCTTATCAGCCTGATCCACTCATCACCCTTGAAATTTATAATACAGGCTATCTATAGAGATTTAGAAGTTGTTGCCCATTTGTGCCCTTTTTAGGATCTCCTATGTGTTATAAATAATTATACAAAGCCAAATGAATATAAAAAATAAGTACTAAAGACAGGCATGGTGGTGAATACCTGTAATCTCATCATTTGGAAGAAGGGGGGGCAGGAGAATTTTGAGTTTGAGACCAGTCTTGACTATACAACAAAGACAATCAAAACAACAGTCCAAAAAAAAGAATATTATTTCCGTGTTTTTGTTTTGTTTTCTCTTTTAAATTCTGGTCCTCTGCAAAATCATCAAGCAGTCTTAACCACTAAACCATGTCTCCAGCCCCTTTACCTCTATTTTTAAAAATCAGGAAACAAGCTAGAGGCTGGGTATGGTGACACAAACTTGCCTGCACTTAAGAAGCTCACAGCAAGTCTGAGGCTCACCTTGGCTACATAGCAAGTCTGAGGCCAGGCTAAGTTATAGGAGACCTTGTCTTAAAAATTGTTGAACCTGAATTGCCATGTTATGAAAATGAATGATGGTAACTCTAGTTCCAGGGGATCCGATGCCCTCTTTTGAACAACATAGATACCTGTATGCACATGATGCATACACACAAGAGCATACAAGCAGGCACATGTATATATCCATAAATAAATAAAAATTTAAAGGACACAGGCACATACAGTGCCCATATAAAAGTGTTCAGTCTCTTTGTGACCAAAGTCCTCAATTTAAAATGCATTTTACAGAAGATATTTACAGTAATACCTAGTGCTTGCAGGAACGAAATAAAACTTCAACTTTTATACAATGCTAAGAAAACAGCATAAAATGGTGTAACCTCTAGGAAGTATGTTGGCAAAGAGAGACGCACTGAGTTTCTTTGACTTTCATGAAGTTATAACCTACAATGAAACTTAAGAAACAATATATGGGGCATGGTGGTATGCAACCGTAGTCCTAGCACTGGGGAGGCAGAGACCACCAGATCCGAGTTTGAGTCCAGCTTGATCTACAGAGAAGAGTTCCAACGTAGCCAGGGATACACAGAGAAACTGTGTCTCAGAAAGAAAAAGGGGGGGACGTGGTAGAATAGGCCTAAAATTCCAACACTCAGGTATTACAGCAGAGGATCTCCAATTCAAGGACAACCTGGGCTACAGAGTCAGTCCCAGGCCAGTCTAGGCTAAATAGCAAAATCTTATCTCAACAAACAGCCTCCTACCACAGCCCCACTTCCCTCCTTTAGTTTACACTTCAGCACAGTGAACACAGTTTTTATTTTCTATCAATAAAAGATGTATTGCTTGGATTTAAACTCTTTTTCTAAATATTTTAAAATTATGTGTAATATGTGTAGAGAGAGGTATGTTGTGCATGTGAGTGCAAAGCCTACAGAGGCCAAAGGCAGGTGTTGGATCCCAGGCAATTATGAGCTGTCTGCAGTGAACTAGGAACTGAGCCCTCATCCTCTGCTACAAAGTGCACGCTGCTGACTGGTGAGCTATCTCTCTAGACCTGCTAAATTCTTCTGGATGGTGCTCTCTGGGATGTAGCTGTACAAGAGTGGTTAATTCTTTCTTGGAACAGGTATGCTAACTGACAAACCTTATTTTCCAGATGCTGTGAGATCTTCGTATTCAGTTGGAAGGAGTTCCTCTTCCCTGACTACCTGGACTACCTTGCATTTACTGCCTGTCGAGACTCAGCAGGTAATGAGTGCCCTTCTCACACACTGCCAAACATCTGCCTACAGCTGATTCCAATTAGCTTGCTCTTTAACTATCTGGGAAGGCTTTTACATGAAATGGCTTGGGGAGCCCCATGCAAACATAGTGATTTCACTGGCTGTTGTATCATCCATTAAGATAAAAAACTAAAGGCTGGGGAATGTAGCTCAGAGGTAGAGTATTTGTCTGATATATACAAGGCCTGGATTCAATCCCTAGCAATGCAAAAAAGAAAGTGAGCAGTTGAATAAAAGCTGGAAGATAAGGGGTTGGAGAGATGGCTCAATGGTTCAATTCCAAATGGCAGCTAACAACTGTTAGCTTTAACTATAAGATATGACACTCCCCACACAGACATACATGCAGGCAAAATGCCAATACACACAAGGAAAGAAAGGAAAGGAGGGAGGGAGGGAGGGAGAAAATGAAGGACGAACAAACAAATGAACTAGAAGACAGACAGATGATGGGTGGATGGACCTGTGCTAAGACTATCAAATTGTTCTAAAGGATCTTGCCAAAGCTGACTGAAGCTCTGGATTGTTATCTCTACATCGTCCTCCCTAGTCATCATTAGTGGGCACATATCCTGAAACTATTGTTACACACATGACAACTGGTACCCATCCATCTCCCTCTAAAACTCTTCCTGGGAAAAAGGGTGTGTCCCATTGGCAATTAGTCCAATGACACATGCCATTAGCACATCACAGTGGAAGAATATGCTGGTCAGACTGAAGGAAACACTGATGATCTGACTAGACTTGCTGCTTTTGGCTTCACTTATAGCAAGAAGTATATGTGCACTTATTAATATGCACATACACAGACACACAATATCATTCTACTTGACCTATTACACCCAATACATCCGCCTCTAAAAAATAATCTGGGACGGGCTGAAGAGATGGCTTAGAGGTTAAGAGCACTGCCTGCTCTTCCAAAGGTCCTGAGTTCAATTCCCAGCAACCACATGGTGGTTCACAACCATCTGTAATGAGGTCTGGTGCCCTCTTCTGGCCTGTAGGCATATACACAGACAGAATATTGTATATATAATAAATAAATAAATAAATATTAAAAAAATAATCTGGGACTAGCCAGATGGCTCAGTGGGCAAGGGCCTTGCTGACAATCTCTGAGTCCACTCTCAGGGACCCATATGGTAGAAGGAGAGAAGTGACTCCAGTAAGTTATCTTCTGACCTCTACATGCAAACCATGACATTTGCATGTGTGTACACAGACACACTACATTAAATAAAGAAATAGTTTTTAAAGAAGGAATTTGGAAGCCGGGTGGTGGTGGCTCACACCTTTAGTCCCAGCACTAGGCAGAGGCAGGTGGATCTCTGTGAGTTCAAGGCCAGCATGGTCTACAAGAGCTAGTTCCAGGACAGGCTCCAAAGCTACAGAGAAACTGTGTCTTGGGACCACCCCCCCCAAAAAAAAAGAGGAAAAAAAAAGGAAGAAGAAGAAATTTGGAATCAGATATAGAGGATACCTACAATCCCAGTACTTTGAAGAAAGAGGCAGCAGTCTGAGGAAAGACTAAGCTGCATAGTGAAACCCTGTCCCAAACACTCAAAAAGGAAGGCGGAAGGGAGGGAGGGGGAAAGAATTTGGAACTGGGAATCAGTAGCACTTCTCCATGTAGATCAAGGCAAAGAATCTGCTGGTAGCTATCCTGCTTGCCCACAAGGTAAGCTCAAAGCGTGTTCCATACTCAGCACCTGGCTTTCTCCTAATTTTACATTTATTTGTTTATTTATTGTAACCTTAGTTTGTTTATTTGAAACAGGGTCTAACAATGTAGCCTTGGCTGGCCTGGAACCACTATGTAGACCAGGCTGGCCTCAAATTCACAGAGATTGCCTATTTCAGCTAGGATTAAAAGTATACAGTGCCATGGCGGCTACTTTCACATCTATTAACTGACTGTTTGGGACCATTTTTCTGCATCACTGGGATTTTGTTTATTAAATGAAAGCCTTTCAAATTCTTCCCTGGCCTGATTAAAAAGCAAACCACTAGTATAAACAAAATGAAAGATTTGCAACCAACCCTAAGGGCGTTGATGTCCAGACTTCGGTCCATGTATTTCTTCTTCTCATATTTATCTCGAATAAATCCTTCAACAGCTCTGCAAACACTTATTAAGGACTAATCAAGAGTGTCTCCAGCAGTGGAAACGTCAAAGACCAGTTTGTCCCCCATGGCATTGCTCTCCTCTTTCCTTCCTGCCTGGTTTCCCCAAGGGACTCCTGTCTTCTGCAGCTCCCCTGACCAAAACCTTGAACTCACTCCTTCAAGGTTACTGCAGGCAGTCACCATTCCTGATTGATTTCCTTTTGGACTGCTGACAGCAGGTGGAACCGACCTTCACTTGAAGGCGTGGCATCTGTGGCTGCTGTAGACTGCAGAGGAAACAGCCAGTGGTGATTTTAAGGCTCCTGATCAACAGAGTTCAAAGGTACCTAAAGGCCTCCCCAAAACAAGCTTAGGCCCCGCTGCCAGATTTTGATTGCTGGGTCTTCCGTCACCTAACAGGCTCCAACAGCCAAAGTCAGACCCTAAAGAGGAAGTCTGCGAAGTGCCACTTGAGGAACGTCACCTTCAATTTGGTTTGCTCTATGTTTGCCAGGCCTTGCTGAGGGAATGGAGGAATAACAATATGGATAAACTGGTCAAAACAGTTGATACTTTCATACAAGCTATTTTAAAAAGCAGTAAAAATGAGTGCCAGTTTTGCTGACTGCCAGGGTTTAATGCAGCAAAGTAAAGCATTCTCTCCATCAAACATTAGTTCAGAGATTCAGAACTATTGGAGCTGTCACTCTATGGGAGAATACACAGTGAGATCGCCGTAGCCCTAATTAACGAATTTTCCCTATGGGACACTATATGACAATCCCAACATCAGCACACAAGTGTCTTTTCTGTCTCGGTTGAAGGAGAAAGAAAAGTCAAAGTTTTTGACTGATCCATGCAGAGATGCCTGGCTCTTCCTAAACATCCAAGCTGCATTCAGCTATGCTCCAGAAAGGATACGGGTCTATCTGCGGCCGCCGGAAGGTCTCAGGAAGGTAGGCTTCGTAGAGTCGGTTTGCCTTTCCGTTCCCCATCTCTTGCATGCACTGCAATAAAGAGAACAAAGAGCAGGTCAGAGCAGAGAGTGCGACTGTCTCTCCCAGTTCTCCACTGCGGGGAGCTAACTTCAGAGAGCGGCCAGTGGCAGAACCAAGGCTGAAACATTTGTTGCCACAGCTTTTCCCTCCCCATAGGTTAATTTTTCTTTGTTTTTTCCCTCTGTGTATGGGTATTTTTCTAGCATATATATGTCTGTACACCAAATGTGTCTGAGGAGGCCAGAGGAGGGCATCTGACCCCCCCGGGACTGGAGCTACAGATACTTGTGAGCCATCACATGGGTGCTGGGAATGGAATCTGGGTTTTCTGAAAGAACAGTCAGTGTTCTTAGTCCCTGAATAGTTTTTGTTGCTGTTGTTCTTTTTAATTGAAAGATGTGGGGGGCTGGAGAGATGGCTCAGAGGTTAAGAGCATTACCTGCTCTTTCAAAGATCCTGAGTTCAATTCCCAGCAACCATATGGTGGCTCACAACCATCTGTAATGGGGTGTGGTGCCCTCTTCTGGCCTGCAGGCATACACTCAGACA
>JAQHUG010000284.1:2325448-2339312 GCA_028555095.1 Dicrostonyx torquatus
TGAGTTCCAGGGCTACATAGTAAGACCTTCTCTCAGAAAGGGGGAGGGGAGAAGGGGTAGGGTCCTAGAGAGAACAAGAGATGCTACAGAGCACATTAGATAGCACCAGGCAGAAGGCGAACGTAGGTGACCTGTGTTACATGTGGGCCTTCGGCCCCAGTGCAGCAGTGCAATATGGTTTCAAAGCCACCCAGCCTCCTCCCCCATATAAGCGAACACGAAACTACCCACATGGTGAGAGAATCCCCACTTACCATTTTTACTTTCTCAAAAACAACAGGTTCCATCTTCTTCTCTGGAGCGGGCTCGCTCCCCCGTTTCCACTTATCGTCCTTCTCTTTCTAAAGAGATTTAACAGGACAGGGGTGTCTTCGTATTAGTACAATTAGCGTTTTAGGAGCTATAATCCAAAAGCAAGCAGGATAGCAGAGGTCCCTAAGAGTCTGATGCAGCAACTCAACCAACTTGGTGCGGGTATGAGCACTGGCCTTCCCCAGGCCTCCACACTGAAGGGAGACTGCATACTTTAAGCACCCACTCTTATCAGCCTGATCCACTCATCACCCTTGAAATTTATAATACAGGCTATCTATAGAGATTTAGAAGTTGTTGCCCATTTGTGCCCTTTTTAGGATCTCCTATGTGTTATAAATAATTATACAAAGCCAAATGAATATAAAAAATAAGTACTAAAGACAGGCATGGTGGTGAATACCTGTAATCTCATCATTTGGAAGAAGGGGGGGCAGGAGAATTTTGAGTTTGAGACCAGTCTTGACTATACAACAAAGACAATCAAAACAACAGTCCAAAAAAAAGAATATTATTTCCGTGTTTTTGTTTTGTTTTCTCTTTTAAATTCTGGTCCTCTGCAAAATCATCAAGCAGTCTTAACCACTAAACCATGTCTCCAGCCCCTTTACCTCTATTTTTAAAAATCAGGAAACAAGCTAGAGGCTGGGTATGGTGACACAAACTTGCCTGCACTTAAGAAGCTCACAGCAAGTCTGAGGCTCACCTTGGCTACATAGCAAGTCTGAGGCCAGGCTAAGTTATAGGAGACCTTGTCTTAAAAATTGTTGAACCTGAATTGCCATGTTATGAAAATGAATGATGGTAACTCTAGTTCCAGGGGATCCGATGCCCTCTTTTGAACAACATAGATACCTGTATGCACATGATGCATACACACAAGAGCATACAAGCAGGCACATGTATATATCCATAAATAAATAAAAATTTAAAGGACACAGGCACATACAGTGCCCATATAAAAGTGTTCAGTCTCTTTGTGACCAAAGTCCTCAATTTAAAATGCATTTTACAGAAGATATTTACAGTAATACCTAGTGCTTGCAGGAACGAAATAAAACTTCAACTTTTATACAATGCTAAGAAAACAGCATAAAATGGTGTAACCTCTAGGAAGTATGTTGGCAAAGAGAGACGCACTGAGTTTCTTTGACTTTCATGAAGTTATAACCTACAATGAAACTTAAGAAACAATATATGGGGCATGGTGGTATGCAACCGTAGTCCTAGCACTGGGGAGGCAGAGACCACCAGATCCGAGTTTGAGTCCAGCTTGATCTACAGAGAAGAGTTCCAACGTAGCCAGGGATACACAGAGAAACTGTGTCTCAGAAAGAAAAAGGGGGGGACGTGGTAGAATAGGCCTAAAATTCCAACACTCAGGTATTACAGCAGAGGATCTCCAATTCAAGGACAACCTGGGCTACAGAGTCAGTCCCAGGCCAGTCTAGGCTAAATAGCAAAATCTTATCTCAACAAACAGCCTCCTACCACAGCCCCACTTCCCTCCTTTAGTTTACACTTCAGCACAGTGAACACAGTTTTTATTTTCTATCAATAAAAGATGTATTGCTTGGATTTAAACTCTTTTTCTAAATATTTTAAAATTATGTGTAATATGTGTAGAGAGAGGTATGTTGTGCATGTGAGTGCAAAGCCTACAGAGGCCAAAGGCAGGTGTTGGATCCCAGGCAATTATGAGCTGTCTGCAGTGAACTAGGAACTGAGCCCTCATCCTCTGCTACAAAGTGCACGCTGCTGACTGGTGAGCTATCTCTCTAGACCTGCTAAATTCTTCTGGATGGTGCTCTCTGGGATGTAGCTGTACAAGAGTGGTTAATTCTTTCTTGGAACAGGTATGCTAACTGACAAACCTTATTTTCCAGATGCTGTGAGATCTTCGTATTCAGTTGGAAGGAGTTCCTCTTCCCTGACTACCTGGACTACCTTGCATTTACTGCCTGTCGAGACTCAGCAGGTAATGAGTGCCCTTCTCACACACTGCCAAACATCTGCCTACAGCTGATTCCAATTAGCTTGCTCTTTAACTATCTGGGAAGGCTTTTACATGAAATGGCTTGGGGAGCCCCATGCAAACATAGTGATTTCACTGGCTGTTGTATCATCCATTAAGATAAAAAACTAAAGGCTGGGGAATGTAGCTCAGAGGTAGAGTATTTGTCTGATATATACAAGGCCTGGATTCAATCCCTAGCAATGCAAAAAAGAAAGTGAGCAGTTGAATAAAAGCTGGAAGATAAGGGGTTGGAGAGATGGCTCAATGGTTCAATTCCAAATGGCAGCTAACAACTGTTAGCTTTAACTATAAGATATGACACTCCCCACACAGACATACATGCAGGCAAAATGCCAATACACACAAGGAAAGAAAGGAAAGGAGGGAGGGAGGGAGGGAGAAAATGAAGGACGAACAAACAAATGAACTAGAAGACAGACAGATGATGGGTGGATGGACCTGTGCTAAGACTATCAAATTGTTCTAAAGGATCTTGCCAAAGCTGACTGAAGCTCTGGATTGTTATCTCTACATCGTCCTCCCTAGTCATCATTAGTGGGCACATATCCTGAAACTATTGTTACACACATGACAACTGGTACCCATCCATCTCCCTCTAAAACTCTTCCTGGGAAAAAGGGTGTGTCCCATTGGCAATTAGTCCAATGACACATGCCATTAGCACATCACAGTGGAAGAATATGCTGGTCAGACTGAAGGAAACACTGATGATCTGACTAGACTTGCTGCTTTTGGCTTCACTTATAGCAAGAAGTATATGTGCACTTATTAATATGCACATACACAGACACACAATATCATTCTACTTGACCTATTACACCCAATACATCCGCCTCTAAAAAATAATCTGGGACGGGCTGAAGAGATGGCTTAGAGGTTAAGAGCACTGCCTGCTCTTCCAAAGGTCCTGAGTTCAATTCCCAGCAACCACATGGTGGTTCACAACCATCTGTAATGAGGTCTGGTGCCCTCTTCTGGCCTGTAGGCATATACACAGACAGAATATTGTATATATAATAAATAAATAAATAAATATTAAAAAAATAATCTGGGACTAGCCAGATGGCTCAGTGGGCAAGGGCCTTGCTGACAATCTCTGAGTCCACTCTCAGGGACCCATATGGTAGAAGGAGAGAAGTGACTCCAGTAAGTTATCTTCTGACCTCTACATGCAAACCATGACATTTGCATGTGTGTACACAGACACACTACATTAAATAAAGAAATAGTTTTTAAAGAAGGAATTTGGAAGCCGGGTGGTGGTGGCTCACACCTTTAGTCCCAGCACTAGGCAGAGGCAGGTGGATCTCTGTGAGTTCAAGGCCAGCATGGTCTACAAGAGCTAGTTCCAGGACAGGCTCCAAAGCTACAGAGAAACTGTGTCTTGGGACCACCCCCCCCCAAAAAAAAAGAGGAAAAAAAAAGGAAGAAGAAGAAATTTGGAATCAGATATAGAGGATACCTACAATCCCAGTACTTTGAAGAAAGAGGCAGCAGTCTGAGGAAAGACTAAGCTGCATAGTGAAACCCTGTCCCAAACACTCAAAAAGGAAGGCGGAAGGGAGGGAGGGGGAAAGAATTTGGAACTGGGAATCAGTAGCACTTCTCCATGTAGATCAAGGCAAAGAATCTGCTGGTAGCTATCCTGCTTGCCCACAAGGTAAGCTCAAAGCGTGTTCCATACTCAGCACCTGGCTTTCTCCTAATTTTACATTTATTTGTTTATTTATTGTAACCTTAGTTTGTTTATTTGAAACAGGGTCTAACAATGTAGCCTTGGCTGGCCTGGAACCACTATGTAGACCAGGCTGGCCTCAAATTCACAGAGATTGCCTATTTCAGCTAGGATTAAAAGTATACAGTGCCATGGCGGCTACTTTCACATCTATTAACTGACTGTTTGGGACCATTTTTCTGCATCACTGGGATTTTGTTTATTAAATGAAAGCCTTTCAAATTCTTCCCTGGCCTGATTAAAAAGCAAACCACTAGTATAAACAAAATGAAAGATTTGCAACCAACCCTAAGGGCGTTGATGTCCAGACTTCGGTCCATGTATTTCTTCTTCTCATATTTATCTCGAATAAATCCTTCAACAGCTCTGCAAACACTTATTAAGGACTAATCAAGAGTGTCTCCAGCAGTGGAAACGTCAAAGACCAGTTTGTCCCCCATGGCATTGCTCTCCTCTTTCCTTCCTGCCTGGTTTCCCCAAGGGACTCCTGTCTTCTGCAGCTCCCCTGACCAAAACCTTGAACTCACTCCTTCAAGGTTACTGCAGGCAGTCACCATTCCTGATTGATTTCCTTTTGGACTGCTGACAGCAGGTGGAACCGACCTTCACTTGAAGGCGTGGCATCTGTGGCTGCTGTAGACTGCAGAGGAAACAGCCAGTGGTGATTTTAAGGCTCCTGATCAACAGAGTTCAAAGGTACCTAAAGGCCTCCCCAAAACAAGCTTAGGCCCCGCTGCCAGATTTTGATTGCTGGGTCTTCCGTCACCTAACAGGCTCCAACAGCCAAAGTCAGACCCTAAAGAGGAAGTCTGCGAAGTGCCACTTGAGGAACGTCACCTTCAATTTGGTTTGCTCTATGTTTGCCAGGCCTTGCTGAGGGAATGGAGGAATAACAATATGGATAAACTGGTCAAAACAGTTGATACTTTCATACAAGCTATTTTAAAAAGCAGTAAAAATGAGTGCCAGTTTTGCTGACTGCCAGGGTTTAATGCAGCAAAGTAAAGCATTCTCTCCATCAAACATTAGTTCAGAGATTCAGAACTATTGGAGCTGTCACTCTATGGGAGAATACACAGTGAGATCGCCGTAGCCCTAATTAACGAATTTTCCCTATGGGACACTATATGACAATCCCAACATCAGCACACAAGTGTCTTTTCTGTCTCGGTTGAAGGAGAAAGAAAAGTCAAAGTTTTTGACTGATCCATGCAGAGATGCCTGGCTCTTCCTAAACATCCAAGCTGCATTCAGCTATGCTCCAGAAAGGATACGGGTCTATCTGCGGCCGCCGGAAGGTCTCAGGAAGGTAGGCTTCGTAGAGTCGGTTTGCCTTTCCGTTCCCCATCTCTTGCATGCACTGCAATAAAGAGAACAAAGAGCAGGTCAGAGCAGAGAGTGCGACTGTCTCTCCCAGTTCTCCACTGCGGGGAGCTAACTTCAGAGAGCGGCCAGTGGCAGAACCAAGGCTGAAACATTTGTTGCCACAGCTTTTCCCTCCCCATAGGTTAATTTTTCTTTGTTTTTTCCCTCTGTGTATGGGTATTTTTCTAGCATATATATGTCTGTACACCAAATGTGTCTGAGGAGGCCAGAGGAGGGCATCTGACCCCCCCGGGACTGGAGCTACAGATACTTGTGAGCCATCACATGGGTGCTGGGAATGGAATCTGGGTTTTCTGAAAGAACAGTCAGTGTTCTTAGTCCTTGAATAGTTTTTGTTGCTGTTGTTCTTTTTAATTGAAAGATGTGTCTAATAAGAGACAAATAATTCAGTAATAATTCATTTGAAAACCCAAGCTACATAGCTAGCTACCCATCAAATTACTACAGGGCCAGCACTAATGGGCCCTATTATTCTAAGTTAATACAAGTTGCTTTTGGCAGTGCTGAGAATTGAATTCAGGGCCTTGTACATGGTAGGAAATGTTCTACTACCACTAAGCTAAATCCTCAGCCTTTCCAAACTTATACTTTTAGCTAACTTACCCAGTTCTATTATCAGTAAATGTGTATTTTCCATTAAGCATTTAAATAGATTCCCATGCTGGTTAGGTTTAACTGTCAGCTTGATACAACCTAGAGTCACCTGGGAAAAAAGTCTTAGTTGAGGAATTACCTAGTTCTGATTGGCCTGTGGGCATGCCTATGGAAGATTGTCTTGATTGTTAATGATGTAGGAAGACCCAGCCCACTGTGGGCCAGAGCATCCTCTAGGCAGAAGTCTCTAAACAGTATAAGAGAGGCAAAAGCGCTGGGCGGTGGTGGCGCACGCCTTTAATCCCAGCACTCGGGAGGCAGAGGCAGAGGCAGATGGATCTCTGAGTTCGAGACCAACCTGGTCGACAAGAGCTAGTTCCAGCGCAGGCTCCAAAGCCACAGAGAAACCCTGTCTCGAAAAGGCAAAAGCTAGATGAAGGGCAGCATGCATTTGTGCCTCTCTGCTCTGTTGGTGTGAAGTGACCAGCTGCTCAAGTTCCTGCCGGGACATACCCAAAATAGTGGCTTGTAACCTAAAGTTATAAGCCAAATAAACCTTTTCTTTGCTCTTTATGTTGCTTTTGGTCAAGGTGTTTTATCACAACAGAAATAAAACTAGAAAAAAATGTCATTCACCATTTAGACTACAATGGTCTATAAATACAGTCTGAGGTCATTTCTAATGCCTCTTCAGACACAAATAAAACAAAACCTCTGATCTCTACCATTAACTTCTAGCAAGTGGTTTTCTTTGGATCCTCCTTCCTTGATGTCCCTGCCCAAAAAGAAAATAAAATGACTTCAATAAAGCATCTCAGTATAGGAAAAAAATAATGAATAATGAAGCTACATAAAAGAGCAGATCTCAGGCCATCTGGTAGCATTGATTTATCTGTCACTCCCAGCCCACCAAGCTAACAGCATGCAAGACTTATACTGCATTTCAGAGTATAGCATCGCTGTACGGCTGGAAGCACAGCTCACAGTGTCTGCCTAGTATTACAAGGCCCTGGTTCAATCTCTAGAACAAGGAAGAAAAATGAATAGTCTACGGTTTGGAAGTCTACGGCTTTTGGGTTTTTTGTTCTTACTGCTGGGGATCAAACCCAGCAAACTTCCTTCAGGCTAGGCAAACACGCCCTCACTGAGCTATACCCTCAGCCCTTTGTTTAAATGACGGCCTACATGTAAAACTACAAATGTGGCTGGGTGGCAGTGGCTCATGCCTTTAATCCCAGCACTCAGGAGACAGAGGCAGGCAGATCTCTGTGAGTTCAAGGCCAGCCTGGTTTACAAGAGTTAGTTCCAAGCCGGGCGGTGGTGGCGCACGCCTTTAATCCCAGCACTCGGGAGGCAGAGGCAGGTGGATCTTTGTGAGTTAGAGACCAGCCTGGTCTACAAGAGCTAGTTCCAGCGCAGGCTCCAAAGCCACAGAGAAACCCTGTCTCGAAAAACCAAAAAAAAAAAAAAAATAAAAGAGTTAGTTCCAGGACAGACTCCAAAGCTACAGAGAAACCCTGTCTTGAAAAAGACAATAAATAAATAAACAAAAATAAGACTACAAATGTTGTATCTGTAAATGCCAAAAGTCCTAAATGACCATAGATGTCTCAGACAAGAAAGACACAAGTGCAATCTCAGTACTTGGAAGGATGAGCTAAGTGCAGAAAGAGTCAGAGGCCTGCTTGTCTCAAAGCAACAACGAAAACAATTTGTTGGGTGTGGTGGCACCGGCTTTTAATTCCAGCACCCAGGGGGTAAAAGACAGGGAGATCTCTGTACATTCCAGGCCAGCCAGGGTACACTGTGAGACCCTGTCCTAAATAAAATTAGAATTTGACAAATGTGTTTGAAACTAAATTCCCCTCCCCTCCAGAATCAGTTTAGAGTTCACCTGAAACTATTCTTATGGGGAGGAGGGGGAGGAATAAGAGAAGCTGGCCCTCCATTGTGCTTGTACCTGGATCTGTTCCTGAGTCCACTGGTCGAGGTTCACTGATTTTACCCTGGATATATGTACCCCCAGATTCCTGTGGATTCCAGCACACCGAATGCAGATAAACACGCCAATGTTCCAGGAGGCCCATCGTGGCCCTATAAAGATGGAGACAGAGCAATCAAATACAAATTATGAGAATGTCCCAGCCCATCTGTGCTATTAAGATTATCAAGCAACATTTCTGCTAAAATCAAATGAGAGAGACTTTACTGCAATCACCTTTAGATTGACTTTATTCATTCCTATGGATCAATGTTTGATTTTCAGCTTAAACGGTTTGCAGAGCTGTGTGGTGACCACCAGTCTAATCCCAGAACAGTTTGATCACTCAAGCCCCAAACCTACTAGCAGGCACTCTGAACCCCTCCCCACCCACCCTTAGCTCCCAGTTCCTGGCAATTACAGATCTGTTTTCTGACTATGACTTGCCAATTGCAGACATCGAATCTACATGGAACTAGGCAATGTGCAGACACAGGACAGGCTTTCGGCGTCTAATGAGTGCTAAAATGCATGCTACTGTACGTTGTTACTTGTATGAAGAACACCACCAATAGAGTGGTGGAAAGCCATGTCACATTCTCTTTAGCCTGGACCTCACACCAACAGGGGAAGACACTGTGAAGGTGAGGGATACTCACATTGCAGGCCTGCCAGGCTCATACTGAAACTGAAAACGCTGTAATCCTCTCCTCTCCTCCAGCCTATGAAATATGCATCCACAGTAACCTAACAGGATCCTCTCCCCTGGCCTGGTGTCCCCATTTTACCCAATTTCAGAATTATCTAGATTCAGAATTACCAAATAATGTAATTATTTCAATACTTATTGGTACAAAAGAGAAATCTAAGATGTGAATTTGAAAAGCTGTTTCAGAACCTCCCATCCCCTGACAGTTCTCTGCACCCTAATAATATCTCTGGAAAAATCCCCAAACTCCTCATAATGTTATGTGGAAAAAAAGTCACTTATTTTTATATGACAACTGCCAAAGACTAACTGAAAAATCTGACATAGTTCCTTCTCTATCATGCCTCAGAAACTGATGGCGTAAATTAAGCACAGTATCGGAATTAGAGGCTGTGATAAAGCGTTGAAGTGACTCCAATACTGACGGACTTTCTACAGAGACTAGCAGGGCCTGTACTTGGCATAAGACTCCCATTCTCTGGGAAAAGACAGTTGTCCAGCCTGTGAATTTTCACAGACGTTTTCATGAACAAATGCTGGAATCCTGTGGGAACGCTTATAAAATCTGAATCCATAATTGTTACTGGAAAGATATAATTTTGGTTCGGGTAAAGTTCATCATGGCAAAATACAAAAGCACAGGAGGCGCACATCCTCCTAATCACCACCAGAGGGTGCTCTCTGCTTGAAAGGTTATTGTTATTCATTTGCCAGGCTCATGTTTATCTTTTGTTTTATTTTTTTGTTTTTTCGAGACAGGGTTTCTCTGTAGCTTTGGAGCCTAGGTTTATCTTTAAAGGATCTTCAGTCTCTCCAGGTTCCTAGCCGACTGCACAGTCTTCCATAAACAGACACACGATGACTCATATACTTGTTTCTGGTAGTGGGATGTCATACAGATGCAAAATGAGTGAGGTTTCTCACAGTGCTGAATTTCTGTTTTTGTGAATAGTTTCAGAATTCCCATATGAGCTTTAAAACTTGCAATGGGACCAAATATCAATATCTCATGTTTCTTTGGCGTTTTTCCTTTGTTCTAGATTCTAAAGTCTTGAAATCAAGATAGTTAAGATGGGCCAAAACGAGACAGCTCAGCAGGTGAAGATGTTTGCCACTGAGGCTGAGTAACCTCGAAATCCATACAGTGGAAGGAGAGAATGCACTCCCACGAGTTTCCACACATGCTGTGGCACCCCTCCCCCGTACAATAAATAAATTAATAACGACCTTTGAAAAGAATATTAGGCTAGCTGCTTCCTGGGTCTAAGTCGAGAGAAAGTGGTTTCCAGTCATCTAAGACACCAGCACCACTGAGGGATTTCTCCAGACGCCCCTGAGTCTACACCCTTGCAAAAGCTCCAGAGCAGAAATATAGGCAGCTACCTTTTAGTGAGCAATCAGATGACGGCCTCTTCCTCTCCCACTGACATTCCTCCCACATTCCCCAGTGCAATAGTGACACTTCTTCCTATCTCACTCAGTCTCTCCGTCACCCTCCCCAAACCTGAGTCTGAGTCGATGACCTCACATTCTAGGCAAGAGCTCAGTACAGCCTGAGTTCTGAGTTTTCAGCAACTAGACTTCCTGGTCCCCAACTGCATAATCCATAGAAGCCCCTGTAATGGGGAAGAGACAAAAGCCTTATGGACTAGGAGTACAGCTCAGCGGTAAAGCACTTGCCGAGTATGCGAGACTTTGGGTTCAAGGCGCTCCCCCTCCCCACAACTTCCAAGCTGACAATGTGAGGAAATGGCCTAGTTATCTAAAGTATAATTTGCGAAGCCAGAAAAGACTTAGGTTTGAATGCGACTCCCATCAGTGATTACAAATATGACCTTCAGAGACTTCTACATCTCAGGCCTCGGTCTCCCCATCTATAAAATGTGTATAACATCTATCTCCAATCGCCTAGAACAGAGAGCAACAGTAAATAACAACTGCACATAAGAACATGGTACAGAATGAGGATTCTGGAACACATTTCCCATTCACCTCCACTGAAGAGCCAGTCAATGGATTCACATGTGTGTCCCAACGGAGTACAGCACCACTTAGAATGCTAGGGGTTTCCCTAGCTGGCCTCAAACTTGTAGCAATCCTTCTTCCTCTGCTTTGGCAGAGTTAGGATTGTACCTGGCTTCCCCCATCCCCTTTCCTTTTAAATAAAGGTTGTGTTTTATGATATACATTAAATTATAAAATACACGAAAATGGTTACTACAGTGAAATGGACTCAGTTTCAGTGTTCCAAGAAACATGAAAATTTAAACAACCTTCTTTCCTCCAAAATAGTCTATATCACCTAAACCCCCATGGCTGCAATCTTTGTCCTTATGCCAACATATGCCCCACTCATACACAAAGGTCCAAGTTGTCTGCTTGTGTGCTGCTCAGACTCCATAGTATCTGACACCGCTGCTGTGAGGCCAGCTTACTTCTGTCTGGAGCCTTACAATATTGTTTGTTACTGTCAAGAAGACCTTGTGATGCAGCCCTTGTACTTGCCAAGTAGCCCAGGTTGGCCTTGAGATTGTGGCACTCCTCTTGCCTTGGCATCCTGAGTCCTGAGATGAGAAGTGTGTACCAACACACTGGGCCTCCAAGGTCTTGTGCCTACCCATGCCTAGACACACCCCCGGCCGTCTTGTATTTCCTCAAGGCACCATCTGCAGGCTCCAGCCTCTGGACATGTTGCTCCCAGTGCCTAAAAAGCTCTTTCCCTGACCTCCAGCCACCACTGCAGCCTAGCTAACAGCCACATCAAATGCTTTCTGCCTAGTGTTTGGGGCATCAGTGGCAGAGTGCTTGCCCCAAAGGTGTGAGGCCTGGGGTTCCTTGGTTATTAATCTGCACCAGTTCACAATCCTCCTCTGTCTTTTCTTTCTGATCTTACATTTTATTATATAAAATGTCAACCACACAACAGCAGAGTACCATTAACTGCCAGCTTCAGCAATCGCTACCCACAGCACCATCCACAAACCTCAGATTAACTACAACAATTGAAAGCAGCATATAAATCCACCTGAGTGTATCCCAACCTACATCTTTAGAACAGCAGGGTGTTTAGTGCTGTGAGCTTGATCCTCTGCTTCCTAACTTACACTGTACTTTGTTATTATGTACTTATGTCTGAGTCTTTCCTGTTCAACTACAAATGTCACAAGAGCTGATGACACTCACTGTCATCCTGAAGGCATAGCATAGCTCCCTACACATAGCAGAAAGGCAGAATTTACTTAAAATTTCCCTGTAGGAATATATCAAGGAAAAAGCAGGTCAGATATATACCATATGTTAAAAATGTTTATTGTTCTCAGGCATGCTGGTACACTCCTATCTATCCTAACCCCCGAGCTCCGGGCCAGCCAGTGAGACCTAGTCTCAAAAAATTTTTTTACTATTATATATGTGTGTGTATGTGTGTATATTATATATGTGTATATATATAATTACACACACATATATATAATTAAAAAATAGAGTTTACACTCTAGTCCAGATTGGCCTGGAACTCAAAGGTCACTCCTGTCTCAGTTCTAGGACTATAGATATGAACCACTATATCTAGTTTAATTGGTGCTTTCTAAAAACTAAAAAATATATTGGTAGGCTATGTAAAGGAATTATAAAATTTTTAGCTTCCCATTTGGTACAGAAGCAGTTCTGTTCTTCTGGGCATGAGGTTGCACAAGTTTTAAGTCCAGTGCTTGGTAGGCAGACGTATGGAGATCTCTAGAATTTCAAGGCCAGTCTGATGTTGTGGACAATCTTTTTGTACACTGTGAAGATGTGTTGCTATTATTGGTTTAATGAGAAGCTAAACGGCCATTAGCTAGGCAGGAGGTATAGGCAGACAGTCAAACACAAAGGACATTGAGAAGAAGAAAGGCAGATTTACCAGCCAGATGGAGAGGGAGTAAGACATGCAAGAGGACAGGTAAATGCCATGAGTCATGTAGCAACAACATGTAGATTGAGAAAAATGGGCTAATTTGCCAGGCAGTGGTAGTACATGCCTTTAGTCCCAGCAGAGCCAGGTGGATCTCTGTGAGTTCAAGGTCAGCCTGGTCTTCAGAACAAGTTCCAGGACAAGCTCCAAAACTACAGAGAAACCCTGTCTCAAAAAAACCAAAAATAAAAATTTTTTTAAAAAATGGGTTAATTTAAGTTGTAAGAGCTAGTTAGTAACAAGCCTAAGCTATTGACCGAGCACTTATAATTTAAAAATCTCTGTGTAGTTATTTGGGAGTTGGCCAGTGAGGCATAAAAATCTGCCTATAGTATGATCTTACATAATTCAAGGCCAGAGCTACATTTGACCCATCTCAAAAAGAAAGAAGAGAAAAACTTCTATAATATATTGATTTTTAAGTTTTGTTTTGTTTTTTTGAGACAGAATTTCTCACTTTGTAGACCAGGCTGGCCTTGAACAGAGAGATCCCAAGTGCTGGGATTAAAGGCATGTGCCACCACCAACCAGTGATATATTAACTTTAAAATTAAGTATTAAAACAGCATACATGAATCCATTCTAATATTGCTTACAAATGAATCTATATGGCTATCCAGAAAAGGTGTCTAAAGTACACACTAAATACTTAAAGTTATTTCTAAGAAATTGGATTAGAAATTGTTTTTTCCATTCATTTGGCCTCAGTGAGGGACAGAGTAGTTTCCAACATGCTGAGCACTCACAGGAGGGTATGAGACATCGAAGGCAGACAGATGGTGGCTGTCTGATGTGGGATTCCCCTCTGCATGCTGCAAATATCATTGGTTAATAAAGAATCTGTCTTGGGTCTGGCAGGGCAGAATAGAGGTAGGTGGGGAAAACTAAACTGAATGCTGGGAGAAAGGTGGCAGAGTCAGGGAAACACCACATAGCCACCAGAGGGAAAGACACAAGCTGACAGCTGGAACCTTGCCAGTAGGCCACAAGCTTTGTAGTAAAATATAAAATTATGGAAATGGGTTAACTCTAGATGTAAGAGCTGGCTAGCAATACACCTAAGTGATTGGCCAAATAGTGATTTAAATAACTGTTGTAAATTGGGGGGAGAGGTGCGTGTTGTGTTCCCCAGCCGCCAGCCGCTGGCCTGCTCAGCC
>JAQHUG010000284.1:2345157-2358588 GCA_028555095.1 Dicrostonyx torquatus
TGTGCCACCACCGCCTGGCCAGAATGTTGTTTTTCTTTCTGTCAAACAGGGACATGGTCCATGTGCACAAAGCCAAGAAAAGAATAAAAATTAAATTTCCTAAATGTCTGAGACAAAGAAAATGGAAACATTTCTTAGATCACTAAGGAGTTAAAAAGTCAGAGGTGCTGGATAGTGGTGGCACACACCTTTAATCCCAGCACTCAGAAGGTAGAGGCAGACAGATCTCTGTGAATTCGAGGCCAGCCTGGGCTACAGAGTTCCAGGACAGCCAGGGCTACACAGAGAAACCCTGTCTCGAAAAACCAAAACAAAGCAAAAGTCAGATGTACAGGGTCTGAAGAGATGGTTCAGAAATTAAGAGCACTGGCTGCTCTTCAGGTTCAGTTCCCAGCATCCACACAGCAGCCTTCATACATGAATACATGCAGGCAAAAAAGGGATATAAAATAAAAATAATCTATAAATCATTAAAGGCCCTTTAGGCCAGTAGTTCTCAGGTTGTGGCACCTTTGGGAGTCAAATGATCCTTCCACATCAGATATCTGCATATCAGATATTTTTACTTTATGCCTCATAACACTAGCAAGATCACAGTTATGAAGTAGCAACAAAAAGTAATTTTATGGTTGGGGGGTCACCACAACATGAGGAGCTGTACTAAAGGGGTGCAGCATTAGGAAGGTTGAGATCTACTGCTTTAGGTAATCATCCAGCTCTGGTCTGACTAGTGAGTTAGGGACCATCTCAAAAGATAGTGGGTTCTACTGTTCGATAGCACAGACTGCTCTGGCTGGGTTCCATTCATCTGTCTGGACCACTTCCATCTCCCAGGGCTGCTCTTCACTCCTAGATTTACATGAAATATGCAAGACAAAGGTGGAGGCTAGGAGATTTTAGCAGGGAAGAGCAGAGCTTCTTATAGTCAACCAAAATACAAGCCAGCTGAGTCAAGTTAATCAAGGTGATCAATAAACGAACAGATGCGGTAATTGGATCGCTATGATGTCAGTGGAGGTGCAAAGCAAATTTGCCTTGTACCAGGGAACAGGAAAAGGAGGTTAATGAAACAGAGCACTGTCCAGTGCTCACGATGAAAGGATACTCAATGGAGATCCATGCCTATTTCAACAGTCACCAAAGCTTTTCTCAAAACACAAAAACTTAAAACGCCAAGAAATCACTGAGGTCTTAGGCAAGAAAAGAAGAATGAATCCTCGTCTTTCTCAAGTGGTAGCCTTACTTACAAACTGTGGAGCTCCCTTGACTTTCCTCAGCTCAGGTAAGAGAGGGCCACAAAAGAAAATGCCACCGAGGGCTGGAGAGATGGCTCAGTGCTTAAGAGCACTGACTGCTCTTCCAGAGGACCCGGGTTCAATTCCCAGCGCCCACATGGCAGCTCACAACTGTCTGAAGATCGAGCTTCAGGGGATCTGACACCTTCACACCAATGCACATAAAATAAAGTTAAATAAACCATAAAGAATATTTTAAAAAAAATGCCACCGAAAAGCACGAAAGGATTCCAGAAAGGAATACAGGTCCATGGCTCTAACAGCCAAAGTGCCAGGAAATAGCACCAGGAATTCCCCACGAATCCTAGGAAACCTAAGTACTCCTCTGAACTAGTCCAGACGCCTGAGGTTATCTGCCTGATCCCAGCAATCCACAGAGCTAAAGATAGGCTAATCATTTCTGTGACTTTGTCAACTATTTCCTTACCTAGATTAGATTATCTCTAAAATCTAGCTCTTTTGAAAGATAGTTACAAGGCCTCTAAAAATTCATTAAGACGCTAGGCCTCTCGGTGTGGTTCTTCATAATTCTAGCTACTAGCAATCTTATAATCCTAGCCCCTGAGGCAAGAACACTGCAAATTCAAGGCCTGCCTGAGTAGTTATGTTTGACAGTGTCTTAAAATAATAATAATGATTTTCTTCTTTTTAGTTTTCAAGACAAAGGTTTCTTTATGTAGCCCTGGCTGTAATGAAACTTGCTCTGTAAACCAGGCTGGCCTTGAATTCAGAGATCCATTTGCCTCAGTCTCCCACGTGCTGGGACTAAAGGTGTGCACCATCACCCGGCAATAATAATAATAATAATAATGATAATGATGATGATGGAGGTAGCACTGGTAGAGTGCTTGCCTAGCATGCTTGAGGTCCTGAGATGGATCTCTAGCATACACACGCACACGCATGCACACACATACACTAGTATTTTAAAGTACAACACTAACAAAACATTAAAGTAGCAAACTAGGTGGTTCCTAACTGTCACAAACTCTACAACTGTACATATGGGAATATCGTGGTGTAACTTATGCCTGTGTAAGCAATTTCCATGTCACTAATGTCTTAACTTAAAACATTATGCACCAGGCCTTGGAATTAACCCCCAGCACCAGAGGAAAAGAACAGTCTCTCTAGATGGGTGGCCATACATGGCTGTGGTAGTGCTATCTAAAACTTTGGGACAAGGCCCAAGTCTCTTGGTATTTCCCTGGGAAATTCTTCTGGTATGTGTTGCTAGGATTTTTTTTTTTTAATGGTTTTTCAAAACAGGGTTTCTCTGTAGCTTTGAAGTCTGTCCTGGAACTCATTCTGTAGACCCACGTGGCAATGAACTCGGAGATCCGCTTGCTGCTGCCTCCCAAGTGCTGGGATTAAAGACGTGCGCCACTACCACCCAACTAGTTTTTTTTTTTTTTAAATAAAGTACAGACATATTTTAAGGAAAAAGGAAAAAAGCTGGTCAAATGATGTCCTGCCTATGAAGAATCTTGAGAGGTCAGTAAGAATGGATGACTCGCGCAACCAAGGAAGCCCCAAGCTACTTGCAGTAGAGACCCAGTCCTCTAAATTTACAAAGCACTAACAACAGTCAGTTTTGGTTGTTGTTTTGAGACAAGTTCTATGCAGCACTGGCTGTCCTGGAACTCACAGAGATCTGCCTGCCTCTGCCTCCCCAGTGCTGGGATCAAAGGTGTGTGCCACCATGCCCAGTGAATATTGTCAAATGTAATGAAAGAGCCAGATATTGATCTCTATTCTTGAAACCCTGGTGTGGGAAGACCTTCTGTCTATGTGTTGCTTTTATTGGTTAATGAATAAAGAAAGGTGTTTTGGCCAGAGGCTTAGCAGAATAGGGCAAGGAGGGAGTTCCAAGCAGATAAAGGATGGAGAGAGTAGACGGAGTCAGAGGGAAGCCACGTAGCCGCCTCCAGGGATAGATGCTTCCCCTGGAGCTTGTTGACATTTTACCAGTAGGCTGCGACCTCATGGTGATGCACAAATTAATGAAGATGGGTTAGTTTAGGATATAAGAGCTAGCTAGCAAGCTGGGCGGTGGTGGCGCCCACTTTTAATCCCAGCACTTGGGAGGCAGAGGCAGGTGGATCTCTGTGAGCTCGAGTCCAGCCTCGTCTACAAGAGCTAGTTCCAGGAAAGGCACCAAAGCTACAGAGAAACCTTGTTTCAAAAAACCTAGCAATACACTTAAGCTATTGGTCAAACAGTATTGTAAATAATAAGTTCCTGTGTGATTATTTTGAATCAGGGGGGTTGGGAGACATACTAGCAGCCTCCCCCAACAAAATCCTAGTTGTCAAGAGGTTAAGGCAGGAGAACTGTGAGTTTTAGCCCAGGCTGGACCAAACAACAAGACCTTGTCTCAAAAAAAAAAAAAAGGCAAAGAGGGGGAAAAAAAGCAATCCAGCTCTAATTTAAATAGCTCTTAACCAGAGAAATGGCTCAAAGAGTAAATTATTCGCTGTCCAAGTGAGATGGCGACCCGAGTTCAAATCCCCAGGCCTGTAAAGTGGGATGCAGTAAAACACATCTGAATCCCACACATCTATTCTACAACACGATGGGATGTGGAGATGGAGAAATCCTGCAGCTCATAGGCCAGTTAGCTTGGTGCATGCAAGGTGAACAAAGACATTCTTCCTCAAACAAGGTGGAAGGCAAGGGCTTCCTTGGAGGTTGACTTCTGACTTCAGGAATGTGTCATGGCATGCACATACCCATACATGTGCACATTCTCTCTCAACCCCCCCCTTACAGACACACACACATACACACACACACACACACACATACACACACAAACATGCACATAAGCACACAAAAAATAAATAAAATCTCTTGGGAGTTAAAAAAAAGCACAAACAACAGGGCTGGAGAAATGGCTCAGTGATTAGGAACAGTTGCAGAGGACCTGGGTTCAGTTCTGAGGGATTCAGCACCCTCTTCTGGCCTGCATAGGTATGTATGCAGTACACTTATATACATACAGGCAAAATATTCATATACATTTTTTAAAAGCATATAAAATAGTAAAAAAATAATAACTGAAACCTTAGTAGGGATATTTTTGTGAAATGACATTTTATAGAGGAATGACAAAACGTTAATTTAAACATGCCACATAGAGAGTCAGAGGAATAGATGTCTATAATGTTTCATGTCTCTTGGCCAGCCCATGAGTTTGATTCTAGCTAATTCTCTTTATACAAAGACCCTGCTTAAAGCATTTATGAATAAGCTAGAAGAGTGGTGGCTGAGACATGCTTCTCTGCAAAGGGGAGGGGGGAACAAAAAATAGCTGCTTTCATGAAGGGCAGGAAGGAGGTTACTTCATGAGGAGCCAAACAGTGAGACTATCTCAGTACAAACGACTGTGTTTGGCTCCAGGTGGGCAATTATTCCAGCAAAGGCTCAGCTGGACTAGAAGCAAAGCCTGCCAGAACCCCAGCACAGAGACTAACACAGGCTCAAGTGTCTGAATCATGGTACTGGGATCCCAGTGCATCCCTGTGAGGGATCTCCTTTACTGTACACAATTCTGAACTGAGCCAGTGAAGACTGAATTCAAAGAGTCGATGGGAACAAATCCAATGTTATTCCTAAACTGACATTTTATAGCAACTGTTAACAAGCAGAAAAGTCCAACCTCTTAGGGTCAGTACCTCTGGAAATCCAATACAGTTCAATCATCATTTCAAGGAACAGCAGCAGACTCCTGGAGAGCGTTCCCACCAGGAGGGAGGGCACAATTTTTTGGAATAAGCCACTAAAGAAAGACGATATTGAAACTGACCCATGAGTTGCTCTTCATCCTCTATCCATAGGATAGATTCCTCTACCTCTACCCAATGATGACAAGTTAATTTCTTCCTTGGGTAGCTGAAGGGCTAACTGTCACACACTGGATTCTCACACAGGACCCAGTCCTGATCCATGACTCACACTGCTGACTTGACTGTCTCCTCAAAGAAATGCTTTCATGCATGTCAGCCACTAACAGCAGATAAGCAGGGAGGGACATAACCACTTCAAAGTCAGCTAGCTGCAGCTGAATTTCAAAACTTGGTATAATCACTGAAGTCCCTCCACAGAATTCAAACTTGCTGATAATACAGGTAAGAGGAAGCAGAGGAACAACAGGACAATTGACAGTAACACCACCCACATCCAAAGAGTCCCTCTAGACCTGTGGTTCCCAACCAAAACAATTTCTACTTTAAAGAAATGTCGCTAGAAATTTTTGGCTGTCACAGCTAGCAGGAAGTAGAAACATGCTAGGCATCTGGAGGTCAAGGAATTCTGATAAAAAAAAAAAATACACAGGGCAATCCCCACAAGGAATTACCAAAATGTCAATAGTGCTGAGGTCAAGAATGCTGCTCTAGAGGAATCAGTCCTTTTTTTTTTTTCTATGGTTTTTCTCTGTGGCTTTGGAGCCTGTCCTGGAACTAGCTCTTGTAGACCAGGCTGGCCTCGAACTCATAGAGATCCGCCTGACTCTGCCTCCCGAGTGCCGGGATTAAAGGCGTGCGCCACCACCCAGCCTGAGGAATCTTACTATGGAACAGGCAAGAGAGAAAAACACGACAATTCTGCAGAAGAGTATTCTTTTGTTCTGTGATAGACAGGCATTTAGAGTTGATTATAACTTCATGGATACTCTATAGGCCCCTATGTCAAAAGTTTGGTCCCAGGGAGATGGTGTAGCACTGAGAAGTGGGTCTTTACGAGAAGTCTTCAAATCACTGGGTGCCTGCCATCAGAGAGAGTTGTGAGACCCTAGACGCATCCTCTATGTTACTTCCTAGTTTGGCCAAACTGCGTGCTCCAGGCATGATATAATTGCCTTGGAGGGACCCTCCAGAACCATGAGTCAAAACAAAGCTTTCTCTTTTTAAAATACTATTTTAGACATTTATTTTATGTGTATGTGGATTTTGCCTGCACGCATGTATGTATGCATGTATGCCCATGGAGGTCAGAAGAGGGTGTCAGATCACCTGGAACTGGAGTTACAGACAGATGAGTGTAAGCTGCCATGTGGGCACTGAGAACCGAACCTGGGACCTCTGCAAGAACAGAGAGTGCTCTCAACAGCACCCCCACCACCCCAAGCCTTTGCTCTTTATAATGTAACTGCCTTGAATTTTTCTTTCTTTCTTTTTTATTAATTTTGTTTGTTTGTTTTGAGACAGGGTTTCTCTATGCAGCCCTTGCTGTCCCAGAACTCACTCTGTAGACCAGGCTGGCCTTAAACTTGTAGTGATCCACCTCCCTCTGCCTCCTGAGTGCTGGGATCAAAGGCATGTGCCACCATCACTAGACTTTGGATTTTTCATTATAGTGACAGAAAGCTGACTAATACAAATATACTATTCTAAAACCTTAGAGATTTTTCTAGTTCAAGCACAGCTGAGAAACTGGAGAGTTCAAGCTCACTCAGAAAGGATCATCCACTGAACTGGAATTAGAATCATCTTTACACACCTTAAATGTATCAGAAGTGTTATAAGTGGTAGATGCTCAACAGTAGTTACTAAACTAATACCTCACTCTGCAGGTACCTTTTTTACATGATGGTACAGCTAGGAAATGGAGTGTCCGAGACTGAATGTGAAGACTCATTCTCAGGTTTTCCATCCACACCCCTCCACTTCCTTAAAAGGAAGACCAGAAGAACAAGGGTGACACACTGGATCTCAGGACCCAACAGTCAGGCAGACAAGGTCTCTCAGCCATTCCCAGCAAAGCAGAGGCTTTTCACCCAGGCAGCGGCTCTATACAAAACCTTCTGAGCCAACAGATGAGCTCTGTGACTCGAAAAGGACACAGTGGCTTTCCCCACATATCAGAGGAGACCAATGAACCGCAGACACATAGAAAAGCAGAGCCATTTACCAACCACGGCCATATCTACACAAGTTAGCAGCACAGAAACCAATGCTGGGATCAAAGTACAAATGGCTAGTCCAGTGACAGGCTGAATGCCTATCACCGAAACAGTCCTGCCTGGAAGGCAATCTGAAGGTGGAGGTCTGCCCTTTCACAGAGACGACCCATCACAGTGTTTCAAAGCTAGGACATCAGAAGCAAGTATGAGCTATACATATGGAAAGACTTGGCATGGGGCAGAGCAAAACAGCCAGCCCTGCAGAGAAGGATCTGCACAGGGATCTGTATGCAGAGAGCAGGCCAGTTCTCTAGAATAATAATCACAGCTTCTGAAGAGCCAAAGGAAGGTTCTTCAGCTAAGCAAACCTGTTCCACTGGGGACTGAGAGCTCCCAGAACTGCTATAAGGTTATAATTTCACTAGAACAGTGTCTAAATATTTACCCCGTCCACAAAAGGGCTAAAGGATTGCTATTTCAGCCTCCAGTTTCACACCCCTTGCTACATTTCCCCCAGATGATTCGTCACACTGAACCTCCTACAGAGAGAGGGCAATGGATCAGCTTCGTGACTGGTCCCAGCTTTCATGTGGCACAGATGCCAGGAGCACACAAATGAAACGCCGCAAAGAAGCAATGCCACAAAGCAGTCACGAGATTCACCTCTCGGCTTCCTAGAATGTCACAAGTCTCCAGCTATCCGAGCCCACAGTGTGAAGGGGACTGTTAGGAACCAAAAGAAGAGTAAGATCTGAACACACAGTAGCAGAACAACTGTGTGGTGGGCACAGAGACACTGCCAGACAGTAAACAGCCACTATGCACACACAGAGACACAGTCCTTTGTCTTTGTTTATAGTCTAGGAAAACCCTTGCTCAGAAAATAAAAACTATAGCAGTTATCATTCCCTTCGTAGCAATGTAAGGCCTCTAATCTGCCTTCTCGGCAGAGGGGTTGAGTGAAGGAAGACTGTGAACACCTAAGGGCTAAGCATGGTGTGACAACACTCTCCCATGTAGGCAGAGCATGGTGAGCTGGCCCATCCTGCTGTGATGGGACACATAAGCTGCCCTATGGCCAGCTAGGACTCCCCAGCTCTCCCACTCCTTGCCTCAACAAACGTCTACCACAGCAAAGCATTTCAGAATGGCAGCCCCCTACAGCAAGACCATCTCTCAAATGGTTCCAACTAGGAGATGCCACCCAACTTCTTTAAATTAGAGGGGCCCATAACTACTCAGGGCTGAACATGTGAATAACTCATCAGCCTGAAAGAGCACAAAAATTTACACTGCACTATTGTCTGTAATGATGAAAATTCAAAACCCAAATGTCCAACACTTAGTGTTATATAAAAGATGACATACTCCCATGACAAGAGTATGTTTTTAACAAAGGTATTTACATGTTTTAATGCCATGAAAATACCCATGACAAATGTTAAATGAAATGATAATGTCATAAAAATTGAAGCACAAACTCAAGTAAATAATGAGCAATGAGAATTCTGGGAACTGTCATTTGTGCGGTTCAGTTTTTCCATACTTCCCAATTATTTTATCGCATATATAAGGAAAGATGGCAGCAGACGGCTCTGCTTTTAAAGGCAACAGCTTCTAATGTTTAGAAAATAAGCACACCTCCCCACTCCACAAATCTCATAAAATTAAATAAAAAAAAAAAACAACCCTGCTCTAGGAGTCTGTTCCCATGGCAACAAGTCTTCCCCTCCCCCTTAAATACATGCGCAGTCAAATGAAATGAGGACCTATTTTTACTCTGCCATAATGTAGACCCTCGACTGAAGTCATTTGTGCCAAGCTGCTTCTGTTCAGACAAGGCTGAGGACCAAGAAAGACACTCAACGGAACTAAAATGCACCCTTCCTGGCTCTGACTCGAAAGCTTCATTTAAAGATGCACCTTGTTCTCTTGTCTGAGCTGGAAACACACACAGCAGCCCCATTACAGGAAAGACCTTTTCTTAGATTTCCCCTGTCTGCAGCAATTCCTCTTGCCAAAGTCCCCATGCCCACTTTCAGAGTGACAAAGCCAAATCCTGTGCCAAACAGCTACTCTGAGTAGCTACACTTTCAAGTCGGCATGAGAGCCTGACCGAATCTTTCTAGATTTTTCTTTATCTAGTCAGCTGTCACACTGAAATTGGTTTCCTATGGCTCTGCTGTTGGCAGCCTGGGAAGGATGGGGTCCTTGCTAGTTCTCCTCTAAGGACTAGTGTCAGATACCACACAAGCTAAAGTATCAGCAACATAAACCCCGAGGCTGCAGGTTGCAGACTAAGATCTTGAGATCTATATAGAAAGTTCTCAGAAGAAATCATTTTTCAAAAGCTAAGAAGTGCCAGGTATGGTGGTGCACACCTTTAATCCCAGCACTTGGAGAAGGCAAACACAGGCAGTTCCCTTAGTTCGAGGCCTGCCTGGCCTATAAAGTGAGCTCCAAGACAGCCAGGGCTACATAGAAAAACCCTGTCTCAAAACAAATCAAACCACACAAAACCAAATAGCTTAAGAACTAAAGCAACTATCACTGTGCTAATAAAGCAAATTCTTTTAAGTCACAGACAGAAATGCCAGAGAGCTCATTTCTAAATCTGCACTCTCGGGGACTTCCTTCAGATAAGAAAAGAGGAAGGAGTTGAAAACAACATCAGCTGTGTGCACTTGGGCAAACAAGGTGAAGAAACACAGCAGGATTCGCACACAAACCCACAGTGACAGATGGCTACTCTAGAGAGGCTGGGGATTTACAGTCTAGCCTTCACTAGCAACTGTTGCAAAAAACAGTGTGCTGATTGGTTTCTGTTAACTTGACACAAACTAGAGTCATATGGCAGGAGGGAACCTCAATTGAGGAAATGCCTCATTAGATTGATCGGTCTGCAGGCATGCCTGTTGATTATTTTCTTGATTGTGGATTGATATGCCAAGATCCAGCCCGGAGTGGGCAGTGCCACCTCTAGGCAGGTGGTCCAGAGGAGTACAAGAAAGGTGGCTGAATGTGAGCCTGGAAGCAAGGCAGTGAACTGCTCTCCTCAGGCCCTACCTCCCCCCTTGCTCGAGTTCCTTCTTTCTGTGATGTCCTCAATGACAGGCTGTAACCAATCAACCCTTTCCTTCCCGAGTTGTTTTTGGTCATGGTGTTTCTCCCAGCAAAGGAGAGCAAACCAAGACAAACAGCTCTCTGTGCAAAGATGCTCTCCTTGCTGCATCACTGTGCTGGAACACAACTATCCCAGAGAATGCAGCTTCCCTCCCTCCTGAGTCCTTTCCTATTTTTAGTACACCACAAAATGGGACCATCACACATTCATTCAGGCAGGGGTAAGAAAAACAATGGCGGGAAGTCAAAAGGATCCAGTTTAGTACTAAGAAATTTCCTGTAAGAGCTGAGTTTAATTTTTTAAACGAAAAGGAAAAAAAAATCAACAAAATCTTCTGCAGGTAACTTGTAAAATCTAGTGTGTTTTAAACTGTATTCTCTATGCATCTAAAACCAACCTGGGATGAAAAAACTGCCCAAAGACTACATTCATCATCAATGAAAAGAAGGAACAATAGAGAATCCTATTCCTCCACAAGCCACAAGTTATGAAGGTGGAAACCGAGGCAGGTTTCGGCCACACAAGAGGGAGAGTTGACAAACTGTGAGAACCCCCACAGCAACCTTACACTGCTGGATTGCCACAGCTGAAGGTGAATTTGCTCATCTCTGGGACTTTCCACTGGGGAAGGACCTGTCGTTCAGCCGTCATGGACCAGCGTTCACAAAGCCTGTGGGGAATACAGGATCCAGAAGAGCGGGGTAGGGAAGGAGAAGGTTTGAGAAAGGGAAGAGTCAAACACAGTGAGCGATAATTATAACACGAAGCTCTACAGAGGCGCGGGTGTGCTTTAAGTTGTACCTTTAAAGCCCAGGTGGCCTGGCTGAAAAGAACTGGTATTCTCGGGAAAAGCCAAATATCTCAAATACCAAATTACAAAGCTAGTGGCCTAAGCTCCAGAACAGGAGGTGATTATAGTGTGATCCAGAAGTCAAGGCATCCTCTGCTATGTAGGGAGTTTAACACCAGCCTGAACTATGTGAGACTCTGTCTCAACCTCCTCAAAATTATTTACATACTTATTTAATTAAAATATAAAATCTAGCCAGGTGTGGTGGCACACACTTTTAATTCCAGCACTTGGGAAAGAGAGGCAGATGGATCTCTGTGAGTTCGAGGCCAGCCTGGTCTACAAGAGCTAGTTCCAGCACAGGCTCCAAAGCCACAGAGAAACCCTGTCTCGAAAAACCAAACCAAACCAAAACAAAACAAATGTGTGTGTGTTTATACATATACATATGCCAGACATGGTAGATCACTCAAGTGACCTCAACACTTAGGAGGCTCAGGTAAGAGAACCACCACAAGCCAGGCAGTGGTGGCGCACACCTTTAATCCAGCAATGAGAGGCTGAGGCAGGCAGGTCTCTAAATTTGAAGCCAGCCTGGTCTACAGAGTGAGTTCCAGGACAGGGAGGGCTGTGCAGAGAGCCCAGTCTCAAAAAAACAAAACAAACAGAAACAGAGAGAGAACTGCTACAGATCAAGGCCAGTCTGGGCTACACAGTGGGTTCAGGGCAGACAGAGCTACATGGCAAGACCATGTCTCCAAAGTAAATAAACAGCAAATAATAAAACCCAAATTGCATTTAATTGTATCTGTGAATTACAGGAATGCCTGTCAAGAAGAAATTAATTTCTCAGAGAAAAGTAAAACACAAGGAAACCCATGTGCTTTTCATTGTTGATGACAACTTAACGACATTCCCTTCATCTGTGGAAAGTAACGCCCAAAACAAACATACTCACACTGAACTGAAACCTTTCCTTGGCCTAGTTCCACCAAAGCCATTAACATGGGCAGAGCCCAAATACAGGTGACCTGATTGACAAAAAAAGCACTTCTAGAAAGTGCTGAACCGGAATCACATAACGCAAATGCTTTTATAGTCAGGAAGGAAATTGGCGGCCGTAACTTGGCAAGCTTTACCTTTAGACAGAACAGTGACATTCCTTGTAAGACTATAATACTTTTCAGGGTTGGTGCAGAAGCTATTGATATCACCCTTTCCACCCAGTACTAACCAACCTATCTGAAGTTCTTGGGAGACACCAACCACCAGTCCCCACTCCTCACCCAACAAGTCTAGATATAGTGGTGCATGGTACAAGGAAATTAACCCACTGCAACTACCCTAATTATCAAGGAGAGATTAAGCCGTGTCATATTTTAAAGCTGCCATCCACAAAATTCAGTGCATCTTTGTATTACTGACTTAAGTCATCCAGGTGAGGATGAGGCAACATGCCAAGACCCTAGGCTTCCCAGAATTCAAAGAGTGGGAACTTATTTTCTGAGTAACCAAACGATAAATCGATGCATAGCTCCTGGTGGCAAGCCATAGTCAAACAGCTTCAACCTGGCACACAGCCTTACAGGATATGACTTGCTGTATCTCATTACTTCCTGGGACAAAGTTTCAGCGATAGCTAGGATCCTTTAAAAGCACACGAAGGGTTCTACCAGAAACCCCTTCCTATTTCCTGTCCACCTGAAAGACTTTTGATATTATCCCTAATAACTAAGGGGGAACAAGCACATCTTGGAGATGTTTTCAGTGTGTACTTGGATCTTACCCTTATTCTACTCTATCACAGGGAATCACCTACATTTCCCAGCCTCCCTTGCCAAATGATTTCTGGATGAATTCCTTCAATAGAGATTCTAATAAAGATAAATGGCAAAGGGAAGAAAGAAGTCAGAGTTCTCTTATTTGGCTTGGGTTTCAGCAGCCACTGAACAGTTCCTCTTTCCATGCCTCTGGATCGTACCACATGGCTTCTGCACTCTCTAATTTCCTTAGCCACATGGTAGCTCCTGGATACCATGATTGCCTAGGTGTCTCGGTAGTCACTTAGCTAGAACTCATTCCTTCCTATTGCTTTCTGTTTTCCTAACTGCTTCTCGACTGAGGAGACCTTCCAATATGTCAAACATTTTTTTTTTATTTTTTATTTTTTTGGTTTTTCAAGACAGAGTCTCTCTGTAGCTTTTTTTAAAATTATTTTTTATGGGGGCTGGAGAGATGGCTCAGTGGTTAAGAGCATTGCCTGATCTTCCAAAGGTCCTGAGTTCAATTCCCGGCAACCACATGGTGGCTCACAACC
>JAQHUG010000284.1:2363378-2376892 GCA_028555095.1 Dicrostonyx torquatus
AATAAAGAAAGAAAAAAAGAGTGGATTAGTGTTAGGGAGAAAAAATCCTTCTAGAGAACAAAATATACAGATGATAATACACATTCGTTCATTCATTCAATGATTTACTTAGGCTTTATCAACCCCTATCACTGCTCAGAAGATTAGTGAATGTAGCCCCCAAATCCTTGTCCTTGTGGGCTTACATCCTAGGGATACTTCAAGTGCAGTGAATTGCAATTTAAGAAGTTAATGTTGACTGGGGATATAGCGCAGTTACTAAGTTCTTGCCTAGCATGAATGAAGCTTTGGGTTTGATGCCTAGAATCACATAAACCAGGTGTGGTGGCACCTGCCTATAATCTTATCACTGGGGGAGTGGAGGTAAAAAGATCAGAAATAAAGCTAATCCTCAACTACATACTGAAACTAAGGACACCCTGGGATACACCAGATCCTGAGCCGGGTGTGCTGGGCCTAGCGACACAGGCCTGTAATCCTAGTGACTTAACAGACAGAGGAGGGAAGTACAAAAGTTCAAGCCAACCTGGGCAACTTGGAGAGGCTCTGTCTCAAAAAGTCTAAAAGTAACACACCCTTGTATCCCAGCACTCAGGAGGCAGAGCAGGAGAATCTGCACATGTCTGAGACTTCATCATACATAGTGAGTTCCAAGCTAGCCAGGACTATATAGGTAAACCCTATCTAAAAATGGGGGGGGGGGTGGCTGAGGATATAGTTTAGTGGTAGGGTGCTTGTCTGGCATGTGAGTAGCCAAATCCCAGCACTATAAAAAAACAATTAAGCAATACATGATCACCGTCTCAACACTAGAGGACTGTGGTAAATGGGTGAATGCGAAGGTGTTCTACCCTACAGAGATTTGCCCCTCCCTTTACGGTATGGTGTGCTGGGCTGAGAACTTCAGGAGCAGTATGGAACTTCCTCAGTTACTATCTATTTAAAAGGGCCCCTCGCTCAAACAGAAATACAACTGATCTAAGAGACACCATGTGTTTAGAATGTACAGCAAGTGAGTATGACACAGACTCTTGCTGGGCGTCTTTTTAACAGGGGACATCAACTGGAGAAAGAGTCAAACTCTACGTAATGTGTCCCTTACCCTTTCTCCATAGCACAGGTAGGCTCCACTAACAAGCATGCAATGTATATATTTAACAGTGTGTCATGGCCACCAATTGCATATTATTTTCAGGTTGGAATGTGCAGGCAGAAGAACAGAAACAGACAATGACTCATGTGATGAACAGTTAGATAGACAACTGTGCCCAAGAAAGCTGCCACCTACATCCTATAAAGACATCATCAGATGACAAAGGTAGGAAGGGGGGTAGTTTTCAGATTTATCTGGAAACAAGATTTGCTACCAAGAGAGCACCTTACACAACCATGAAGTCATCACAAATATTTGACTTATGGTCCTGCTTGAGCATAAGAGCATGCTCAGCTTCAAAACCAACAGCATTGGCTGCAGAAACGACAGCACACATTCTGCTGGCATTTCATTAGACTGTCCTAAGAGGAGGGCATGTGTCCATGAAAGACCTGCCACACAGATGATGCAGGCTCAAGACTCAAACCTGGGTTTCTAACCTTCATACTTCACAATATGTAGTCAAATCACCCTAAATAATACACACATTCACACACACACACAAACACACACACACACACACACACATGCACACAGCACAGCGCACCAGAGGTTTTGTACATTTCTGCCTCCCCTGCCTTGAGTATAGCTCCTATACCTGGCAAAGCCCTATGAATCCTTTCCATCAGCTTAGTTGCCTCTTTGAAGCTTGCCTTAAGGCCTTTTTGTCTTCTTCAGACATAATGATTATTTGCTTTATATATCTTCTTTCCCACTAGACTATAAACCTTTGAGATCAAAGGTCCCATCTTTGAATCCTACCATATTTCCCTGCAAAGCGTCTGGCACAGACTGAGTGCTTAAAAATTTTTTGTTTGTTTTTGTTTGTTTCTGTTTAATGGGGTGTTTTGTTGTTGTTTGCTTGCTTCTTTTTTTTTCTTGGTCTTTTAAGACAGGGTTTCATAGCCGGGCATGGTGGCCTACATCTTTAATCCCAGCATATAGGAGGCAGAGGCAGGTGGATCTCTGTGAGTTCAAGGCCAGCCTGGTCTTCAGAGGAAGTTCCAGGACAGACAGGGTGACATAGAGATACCCTGTCTCAAGAAATAAAACAAAACAAGACAGAGTTTCATGTAGCCTAGGGTGAGTCAGGATAATCTTGAATTCCTGATTCTCTGGGTGATATGAATATAGGCATGTACTCACACCCCACTTTTAGGACACATTACTGTATATGTATGCATGCACATGTAGTACATACATACATACATACATACATACATACATACATACATACATACATACATACAGTGTGGAATCTTCAGTCTAGAGGGAGCTGTTCCTAAAGGAACTCTGTCCTCTTTTCCTCATGGCCACAGCTATTTAAAAGGAATGCAGAAAAAACAAGGAAGTGTCTCCCAGAACAGCCTTAGCACATTAAAACTGAGATGATTTAACAGTGGCTTTGACTAATTACTTTCAGTAAACTTGTCAGTATAATCATGACTGTCAGGATTAATATGCATCAGCTGTGAAAGCTCAGAAAGTTATCTGGTCTTGGGCAGAGGAGACTATAACAGCAAGAAAACTGGAAATGAAAGAACAACTTTTGTCTGTCTACATCTGGTAGGATGTTTTTAAACCTCTCAAGGAGGTTAAAAATACGTTTCTGCATTATCATATGCCACTGACATGTAATAGCTACAACAACTTGAAATTGACAGGAAAGTTTGTGTTCTAAGGTATGACAATTAAAAAGCAATGGTTGACCATTGATAAAAAGCAATGGTTGACCATTGATAAAAAAAATAAACAAAAGGACAGCTAAAGATTAAATTGCAAAAGTTAAAACTGGGTGACTGGTGAGATGCCTCAACGGGTAAAGTTTCTTACTGCCTGCCCATCTGAGCTCAGTCTCTACAGCCACACTACAGAAAGACAGAGCTGGTTCCTACAAGGTGTTCCTGACCATCACATATGTTGCAGCATGTGTGCACATGCACACACATACACACACACACACACAAATAATTAAAATATAGTACATGTTTAATTAAAAAGGTTAAAATTTAGGGCTACTACTAGGAAATCTACACATAAAGAAATTCCCTGGTCTAATCTTTCATACATATCTGAAGAGGCAGGAAACATCCAGGCTATCCTCAGGGTCCTGTAAAGCACATTTGCAAAAATGCCAGAACTCCCATATATAGAAAATGGTTTTGGCTTAAGGAGTAGGGGATTACTATGAATCATTCCAACTGTGGCTTCCAGTAACCAGAGTATTTTAAGAATATAAAGTTAAAAAATGAAACTAACAAACTCAAGATAAGATAAATAAGACCAAGAGTGGTATAAAAAATGACGTTTGCATCTGAATAGCACTTGTTTACAAGACACTTTCATTTTCCAATTAAGAAAAGGAAGCTGACAGAGGTTATGAGCACTGACTGCTGCTCTTCCCAAGGTCCTGAGTTCATTTCCCAGCACCCATACGGTGGCTCACAATTATCTATACAGTATCGGATGCCCTCTTCTGGTATGCATGTGTCCATGTAGAAAGAGCACGCATACATTAAAAAACGAAGAAGAAAGATAAGAAAATGGAGCTCAGTGGGTGGGTGGCATGCTAGGTCAACCTAGCTGCTCCATCACCAGGGGAAGTCCTTTTCATTACTGCCTCCTCGGCTCCTCAAAGGCTCCTGAGTGCTGTAGATACTTTATTAAAAGATGTATTTGTTGTGGGATATTTGTACACTGTGAAGATGTATTGCTGTGATTGGTCTAATAAAAAGCTGAATGGCCAATAGCTAGACAGGAGACATAGGCGGGACTTCTGGGCAGAGAGAGACCACTGGGAGGAAGGAGTAGTGACCAGCCAGGTCACAGAGGAAGCAGGATAGGAAGTACAGAGTAAAGGTAACTGAGCCATGTAAAAGAACATAAAAGTAGATTAACGGATATGGGATAATTTAAGTTGTAAGACTAGTTAGTAACAAGTATAAACCAAGGCATTCATAATTAATAATAAGTCTCTGGGTGAGCTGGCGCCCCCCCCCAAATCCATCTACATGTATTCATTCTTATTTTATTCTTTTTTTTTTTTTTTTTGGTTTTTTGAGACAGGGTTTCTTTGTGGCTTTGGAGCCTGCGCTGGAACTAGCTCTTGTAGACTAGGCTGGTCTCGAACTCACAGAGATCGGCCTACCTCTGCCTCCCGAGTGCTGGGATTAAAGGCGTGTGCCACCACCGCCCGGCTTCATTCTTATTTTATGTGTAAGAATGTTTTACCTGCATGTTTGTCTGTGCACCACATGCATTCCTGGTGGGTGGCCATGAAAGCCAGAGAAAGATTTTAGAACCCTGGAACTAGACTTACAGATGGTTGTGGACCACCATGTTAATTCTAGGAACCAAACTTAGGTCCTCTGCTAAAATCCCAAGTGCCCTTAACTGATGAGCCATCTCTACAGCCCCTACTCCCTTTTCAAAGACATCTTTCATAAGAGAAGCTGTTTTCCAAATTATTCAAAAATGTTTCCCAACTTAACAGAAGTACAGACTCGTGTACGACCTTGAAATAATGCAGAAGCTCTTTCGTGTACATCGACAGAGAATCTTCACTGTCTTCATATTATGATGTTGATTAAAAGATCCAAGAGACCAAACTCAGTAGGTAATGTGCTATTTGCACAAAAGTGCTGAAAACCTATACATATAATGTCATTATTTAAAATCCACATATACAAAATAAAGAAAATGTCATTGTTTGTCAATGCATTTATTATCTCTCAAAAATCAGGTAAAAGAGGTTAGGGAGAAGGCTCAGGAGTAAAGCACTCCTGCAATGGGCTGGAGAGATGGCTCAGTGGTTAAGAGCACTGGCTGCTACTCCAGAGGACCCAGATTCAATTCCCAGCAACCACATGGCAGTTCACAACTGTCTGTAACTCCAGTTTCAGGGGATCTGACACTCTCACACCAATGAAGAAGAAGAAGAAAGAAGAAAGAAGAAGAAGAGGAAGAGGAAGAGGAAGAAGGAATAAGGAAGGAAGGAGGAGGAGGGGAAGGAGGAAGGAGGAAGAAGGAGAAGGAAGGAGGAAGGAAGAAGGAGAAGGAGAAGGAGAAGAAGGAAGAAGAACAACTCCTGCAAGTGTGAGGACTGGAGTTCCAATCTCCATAGCTCACCTAAAAGCTAGGTGGGCATGACAGCCTAATAATGGTCCCCAAGTACAGGAGGCAGGCACAGGGGATCCTCAAGACAAGGTGGCTAGGTTGGCCAGAATCAGTGACAGATCTGTCTCAATAAAAAAGGAAGAGATCTATAGAGGAAGACTCCCAAGGTCAACATGGGCTTCCACAGGGAAGCATAGACATGTACACATGTATCCTCACACATATGTCCCCACACATACATTTAAAATGAAAAGTCAGGTAAGGCAAAAACACTTAGAAGGAAGAGATGGGAGGATCACAGCAAGTTTGCATCTAGTCGGGTCTACGTAGTGAGTTCTAATCCTGACAAAGCTATACAGAACTGTCTCAAATACATATGTAAGAAACCAGGCACAGGGGTGCATGCCTGTAATGCAAGCTTTGGGGAGGAAGATCGGGAGTTCATTTACTCAGCTACACAGAGGTTAAGGCTGGCCTGGGCTACAAGACCCTGTTTCAAACAAAGAAAACCGATAGGTAAGAAATGGCCAACAGTGGTTATCCCCATGACAATGACTTTTTACACTCTTAGAGTTTTTGAATTTTGAACCAGATGACAATCAACTTAAATGAAAATATATATAACAGGAGATGAAACAGAGGCAGGGATTAGTTGATTAGAAGGAAACACTTTACAGACAAGATGTGACAAAAGAGGGAAGGAAACCTAGCAAAGCCCTCAGACTCCAGAACTCCATGAGGTACTCCAGTCACTCGCATATTCCACAAGCCATCATGTGGCCCCATGTCGGCTCCTTGTGTTTCTCACAAACCTTGACACTGGTGATGTCCCAATGGCAGACAAAAGAACACAGGTTTTCAGAAAGGCAGACCTTCCCAATGGTAAATGATAGATAGTATCTGGTTTTAACCAGTCTCTGAATGGGTTAATCCACACACACTGATAAACATTTGGAGCTACAGAGCTAAAGGCGAAGTCTTGGGCCACTGTGGCCCCAAGCACAAAGGAAGTATGATGGTTTCCGGCAGCCAGTCAGTATGGACATATCTGGGTCTTACACTAGTTTTGCCCTGTTTATCATTACTGAGGTCAGTCTGTTGAAAGTATTAACATGGGAGCTTTCNTAGTGAGTTCTAATCCTGACAAAGCTATACAGAACTGTCTCAAATACATATGTAAGAAACCAGGCACAGGGGTGCATGCCTGTAATGCAAGCTTTGGGGAGGAAGATCGGGAGTTCATTTACTCAGCTACACAGAGGTTAAGGCTGGCCTGGGCTACAAGACCCTGTTTCAAACAAAGAAAACCGATAGGTAAGAAATGGCCAACAGTGGTTATCCCCATGACAATGACTTTTTACACTCTTAGAGTTTTTGAATTTTGAACCAGATGACAATCAACTTAAATGAAAATATATATAACAGGAGATGAAACAGAGGCAGGGATTAGTTGATTAGAAGGAAACACTTTACAGACAAGATGTGACAAAAGAGGGAAGGAAACCTAGCAAAGCCCTCAGACTCCAGAACTCCATGAGGTACTCCAGTCACTCGCATATTCCACAAGCCATCATGTGGCCCCATGTCGGCTCCTTGTGTTTCTCACAAACCTTGACACTGGTGATGTCCCAATGGCAGACAAAAGAACACAGGTTTTCAGAAAGGCAGACCTTCCCAATGGTAAATGATAGATAGTATCTGGTTTTAACCAGTCTCTGAATGGGTTAATCCACACACACTGATAAACATTTGGAGCTACAGAGCTAAAGGCGAAGTCTTGGGCCACTGTGGCCCCAAGCACAAAGGAAGTATGATGGTTTCCGGCAGCCAGTCAGTATGGACATATCTGGGTCTTACACTAGTTTTGCCCTGTTTATCATTACTGAGGTCAGTCTGTTGAAAGTATTAACATGGGAGCTTTCTTTTTTTTTTTTAAATATTTTTTAATGATTTATTTGACTTTATTTTATGTGCATTGGTGTGAAGGTGTCAGATCCCATGGAATTGCATTGTCAGACAGTTGTGAGCTGCCATGTGGGTGCTGGGAATTGAACTCAGGTCCTCTGGAAGAGCAGTCAGTGCTCTTAACCGCTGAGCCATCTCTTCAGCCCAACATGGGAGCTTTCATGACAAGGAAACTGTATCTTGGGCTATGAACAAGTCACAGCATTGTGAAAGGAAGTTTTTTGAGACAGGGTTTCATGTAGCCCAGGCTAGCCTCAAACGTGCTAAGGATAACTGAACTGATCTTCCTTCCTGCCTCTAACTTCTGAGTTCTGGGATTACAGGTGTGGCCACCTCAGATAGTTTAAATTGTGACTTTTTGTTTTTTAAACAAAGCAGTGCCCAAGCATTCTGGCCATTCGGAAGCCTGGTCCAACAGGTCTTCTATTGCAGGTTCTCAACCTTCCTGATGCTGTGACCCTTTAATACAGTTCCTTATGGTGTGGTCACCCCAACCATAAATTATTTTTTGTTTGTTTTTTCAAGATAGGGTTTCTTTGTGTCCTGGCTATCCTGGAATCCTTGTAGACCAGGCTGGCCTCAAACAGAGATCGGCCTGCTTCTGCCTCCTGAGTACTGAGATTAAAGGTGTGTGCCACCACTGCCCAGCTCCAAAATTTTATTTTTTGTTGACACTTCATAACTGTAACTTGCTATTGTTATGAATTATAACGTAAATGTTTTTGGAGACAGAAGTTTGCCAAAGGGTTGAGACCCACAGGTTGAGAACCACTGTTCTACTGACTAAAGAGAAAGAGCGTCTGCTAGTTCTCTATTGTAATGTTTAAACTGCATCATTCTAAGGATCAACTAACAGATATCACTCTTTTCTTTTTTTTTTTAAAGATTTATTTATGTATTATATATACAACATTCCTTCCATGTGTGCCTGCAGGCCAGAAGAGGGCACCAGATCTCATTACAGATGGCTGTGAGCCACCATGTGGTTGCTGGGAATTGAACTCAGGACCTCTGGAAGAGCAGCCAGTACTCTTAACCACTGAGCTATCTCTCTAGCCCCTTTTCTTTTCTTTTTTGTTTGTTTTGTTTTTTCAAGACAGGATTTCTCTGTATAACAGCCCTAGCTGTCTTGGAACTAGACCAGGCTGGCCTCAAACTCATAAGAGATCCTCCTGCCTCTGCCTCCTGAGTGCTGGGATTAAAGGCATGTGCCACCACCGCCCAGCCCTAAATATGATGTAACAAAGAAGAACCAGGTGATTAGAGAAGTTACTCTGTGGTTCAGAGTTCATACTCTTTAGAAGGCCTGAGTTCAGTGCCTAGCACCTACCTCAGGTGGCTCGTAATCACCTGTAATTCCAGCTCCAGGGAATCCGACACCATCTCCTGGCATCCATGGGCAATAACTCACATATATACATAATTTAAAATAAAAATAAACTTTTTATGAAAGATAATTTTTCTAAAAAATAAATAAATAGAGGGGCTGGAGAGATGGCTCAGAGGTTAAGAGCACTGAGTGCTCTTCCAGAGGTCCTGAGTTCAGTTCCCAGCAACCACATGATGGTTCACAACCATCTGTAATGAGATCTGGCGCCCTCTTCTGGCCTGCAGGCATACACGGAGGCCAAATGTATACATAATAAATCTTTGTTATAATAAATAAATAGATACAAAAGGCAGGGTGGCAAGATGGCTCAGTGAGTAAGAAAGGGTGTTTGCCACCAAGCCTGACCATTTGAGTGCTCTCCCCACATGGTAGAAGTTGTCCTGCCTCTTACACACACAAAATATAAAATTTTAAAGAGTCATTGCCAAAAAGTTATTTTAGAACATTTTTACAAAAGTATCCACTTACAGATCTGTAGTCCACACTACATTAATAGACTAAATATTAATAGATGAACACTCTCCAGAGCCTGTCTGGTGAGCTCTCAATTTTCTGAGAAAGGACAAGATTAAGAGAAAAAAAAAAGTAAACTCAACTATTTAGTGAATAGTTTTCAAATTCTCCTGCCACTAAGGGCCTTTTACCACAGCTGAGCAAGCCACTACGCACAGATACAAACGTCTTTCTTACCACCCTCTGAGAACTGCCTGCGTGTTCATTACAGAAGCAGAAAGGGGAAATGAGGAACAACACGGTTGAGGAGTTAACCGGCAGACTCCCACTAGATAAACACGAGGCCTCAGCAAAAGCCAGTTTAACAGAACTGAAAGATAACGACACATGGCATCTCTTTTTTAATACTGGTGAAAGGTATTGAAAAGAATTTCTGGCTTGGAATGTTCAGGAGCTAAGGTATTAGCATCAGCGGCTACTAGCTTTTGTCGCTGTTGTTCACACTTTATTTATTGATGTTGTGGGGACTTGTGCATGTATTAGAGCATCCCCATGGAGGTTGAGGGACAACTGTGGGAGCTGGTTCTCTGCCCTTGTGTGAGTCCTGGAGATCAAACTCAGGTGGTCAGTCTTGGTGGCAAGTGCCTTTATCCACTGAGCCATTTCACAGGCCCCAGCTACTAGTTCTCGTTAGGAATTAACTAAGGTTTCATATCTGAGTTCCCAATAGGGCTATTAATAAAGGGCAGTGGGAAATTTGGAGGAAATGATAAATTAACCTCTCGCTTCCTCATGGTATATTTTATTGGAATGAGTAAGTTTAAGAGCAACATGAGAAACAGGGGAGGGAGTGGTTCTAAAAATCACCAAAACGGCATCTGATTCCTCAAATGTGGTGATGTTCACCCAGGGATGCCTCACTGTGACTTAAGAGCTGTCAACTGAGGACATTAGAGAATCTGAGTGAAACCAAATCTTAAACCAAACATTCCAATAGATCTAACCAGAATCAGTCAAGCCAGATGGGGGTAGCCAGGGGATCTCTGCGAGTTCAAGATCAGCCTGGTTTACGAAGTGAGTTCTAAGACAGTCAGGGCTATGCAGAGGGACCTTGTCTCAAAAAAAAAAAAAAAAAAAAAAAATAGCCGGGCAATGGTTGTGCGTGCCTTTAATCCCAGCACTAGGCAGGCGGAGGCAGAGGCAGGCGGATCTCTGTGAGTTCGAAACCAGCCTGGTCTACAAGAGCTAGTTCCAGGACAGGCTCCAAAGCCACAGAGAAACCCTNGAGGCAGAGGCAGGCGGATCTCTGTGAGTTCGAAACCAGCCTGGTCTACAAGAGCTAGTTCCAGGACAGGCTCCAAAGCCACAGAGAAACCCTGTCTCAAAAAACAAAAATAAATAAATAAATAAATAAATATAAATATAAATAAATAAATAAAAATTTAGGAGAGAAATCCAGGGACCTGCTTTCCTGATAGTACGTTCCATTTGCCTATTGATAGAGGTCACTAAAAAAATCTTACTAGGAGTCTAAATCAATGCATCATCACTCCTGATGCCCTCCTTACATAACCCTACTCTAAATAAACCATAATCACATGAAGCATGGGTTAAGAACCAACTGCTTTTTCTCAAAATTAACACACACATTTGAATTTGTTTTAAACTATATGCCCATATGCTATACGGCAAATCTGGGAAATGGAACTAAGGTACATAAACAATAGTCCCCCAAAATATAACTGTTTGTTTCTACAACGCCAAGTGCAAACACTTCGCTAGTAAATTTTTCTACCATACTGACCTTTAATTTCATTAAAGCTTGAACCTTTAAGAGCACAGAAAACAAAGGCTAAATGGTTGTGGCCGATTTACAAAAATCCTTCCATTTCACCTCTAGGAGTGGAAGCACCAAGGAAGCAATGAATTGGATGAATTCCTTGCTTCCCTTTCTCCCTGTTTGGAAGGGTCCTGCACTACAGCCCAGATCCTGCTAGTTTCGACCACCACATAAGCATAAGGCCTCCACAGATCAGGCGAGGCTATCTAGAAATCCGCACTGTGTCACTGCGTAAGGCAGCTTCCCAGGGCACACATCCTGAGTGAAGAAAGCCACCTAAGCACTTTGTCAGAGCTCAACAAGGTGGCAAAATGACAGGAGCTGCTAATGGAAGAGCAGACAGTAAGGAATACCACCTTTAAAAACCATTTTGACAGTTTTCCTCTTCGTCATCTCACCTTCCTCCTCGCCGCCCCCACCCCCACCACCACACTGCAGCTCACCCACAGCTTTGCCAAGTGAAAGGCTGCCAGCTCTGGATGAGAGCGGGCCCAGAAGCCATTCAGAGCCTGCAACACAGACATTCTCACCTGAACACACCGGGCCTCCCCACCCCCACTATACCATCTTCACCACGCTCTCAAACACACACACACACACACACACACACCTCCCCAGCCCCCTCGCCACACCAAACCCCAAGCCCCAGGAAATCCAGAAGGCTCTTCAGCAAGGGTAGCAGCACCCGTTGCCATCCGAAGAGGGATCGCCCCTGGGCTCCAGAATCCCCTCCCCACTCAGGCCACCGCCACGCCACCGCCCCGCAGGCAGCCCTCAGCCGGTGCCGCGGATGTGCTACCTTTGGACTGGCAGTCAGCACAGAACTTGTTATCTTCCTCCAGCAGCAGGTTGGCCAGGACCGCCTGGTACCGATCCACGTCCTTCACCGACTTGCCCGTCATGGCCAGGGTGCCGGCGGGGGCAGAGGGCGATGNCCACACCAAACCCCAAGCCCCAGGAAATCCAGAAGGCTCTTCAGCAAGGGTAGCAGCACCCGTTGCCATCCGAAGAGGGATCGCCCCTGGGCTCCAGAATCCCCTCCCCACTCAGGCCACCGCCACGCCACCGCCCCGCAGGCAGCCCTCAGCCGGTGCCGCGGATGTGCTACCTTTGGACTGGCAGTCAGCACAGAACTTGTTATCTTCCTCCAGCAGCAGGTTGGCCAGGACCGCCTGGTACCGATCCACGTCCTTCACCGACTTGCCCGTCATGGCCAGGGTGCCGGCGGGGGCAGAGGGCGATGCGACCCCCGCGCCCCCAGGAGCCCCTGTCTCAGTCCGGGGCTGAGGCCTCGGGGCCCCCGCCCAGCGGGACGAGCCGTGTCCTCCCGCCCCGCCCCGCCCCGAGCCGTCCCGGGGTCAGGGCCGTCTGCCCCCAGCCCCGCAGTCCCGGCGCGGCGCCTCCTGGCGGGCTCCGGGCAAGGTGTGGACCCGCGGAGGTTGCGGGACCTGGGACGCGGCCTAGGCGGAGCGAGCCCTCGGCTTCAGGCGTGTGGACCGCACACCTGACCCCGGTGCTGAGGATTTGCAGCCGCGCTTCCCGCCTCGGTTTCCCTGGCAGCTTCGGCCAGCTCTGCCGCCACCTCCACCGCCTACTTCCGGCAGCTCTTCCTCTCCTCCACCCAGCCCAACCCGCGCATGCGCCCCGCCCACTGCACCGCACTGGGCTCTTCCCTCGGCTCCGCCTCCAAGGAGCCAATCCGGGAAGGGGCGGGGCGGGGCTTAGGCGAGAGAGCGGCAGCGGGAGGACCCGCCCCCTTCATGTCCTTGGAAAAGAATGAATGAAGCCTGGGGTGGGGGAAAGGGAGGAGAGCAGCGGAGAGCTACCGAGTTCTTACTGTGTGCTAGGCACTGCGCTAAGCACTTGGTGTCAGTTATCACAGTATGCTCTTCACCGCAACCTTTATGAAATGTGAGCCACCATATGAGTGCTGGGAATTGAACTCAGGACCTTTGTAAGAGCAGTCAGTGCTCTTAACCTCTGAGCCATCTCTCCAGCCCTAACCTTTATGAAATGTATATTTATTATCTTTATATAACCCACGGGTTGTGGGTATCCCAGACTCCCTCAGCTTAGTCTTTTCCTTCAAAAAATGAAAGAACTAATCCTCTGATCCAAGTTAAAGAGACACCTACACAACACTGGGCAGTGGTGGCGCACGCCTTTAATCCCAGCACTCAGGAGGCAGAGGCAGGTGGATCTTTTGAGTTCGAGGCCAGCCTGGTCTACAAGAGCTAGTTCCAGGACAGGCACCAAAGACAGAAACCCTGTCTCAAAATACCAAAAAAAAAAAGGAGACACTACACCCTCCCACATGATCACTTCTGTTTTTCCTTTCTTTTCTGGCTTTTCCAGACAAAGTTTCTCGGTGTAGCTCTGGCTGTCCTGGAACTTATTCTGTAGACCAGGTGGCCTCGAACTCGGAGATCTGCCTGCCAAGTGCTGATATTAAAGGCATGGCTACCACCGCCCAGTCCTCACCATCACTTCTAAGTTGGAATACCTCCTGCTCGCTGATATCCATTAGCCTTCATCTTGTGACTACCATCCTCTTTGAGCATTATTCTGTCATTTTTTCTTTCCTTCTTTTTTTTTTT
>JAQHUG010000284.1:2408066-2418738 GCA_028555095.1 Dicrostonyx torquatus
TGACAGGTGGGTGCCAGGAATTGAACCCAGTTTCTCCGCAAGGACAGCAGGTGCTCTCAAAAACTGAGCTATCTCTCCAGCTTTGTCACGTACTTTTTAAAAAATAAAATATTGAAGGTTATTTTTCCATCTATTTATTCATTGTGTGTGTGCACATTTGTTTATGTGTTCACTATGTGTGTGCTGGTACTCGTGGCAGCCGGAAGAGAGCACTGGATTTTCTGGAGTAGGAGGGATAGGTGGTTGTGAGGCTCCTGATGTGGGGGCTGGGGTCCAAACCCCAGAGCTCTACAAGAGCAGCAAATGCTCTTAACTGTGGAGCCATCTTTCCAGCCATTTTCCTTGGCCAGTTCTCTTGATTTGCTTGTCTTCAGCTTCCCATACTGGATGCTATTTGGATAAAAAGAGTAAATGACAGTGAGGATCCAAGTGTATTAAGCTCTGCCGTGTGTCGATGCAAGATCAAGCATCTGCCACTTATCTTCTTTAATCTTTACATAGATTCTCTAAAATGGGGACCAGATTGTCCCCGGTTACAGAGGAAGAAACCGAGACTTCATATATGTAGCTAGGGGTGTCTGTGGTCACACTTGTAGTTAGTGATAGCTTGAAACCCACAGCCCTTGGCCAGTGTCACTTATGTGAACAGAAGGGAAGGAAAGGGACTCTTGACAGAAGTGATTAGATAGGTAGGTTTGGGGAGTTGCTGAATGAAGTGTCCATTGTTTCCATGAACAGGGGAAGATCAGCTGGGAAAGGGCTGGAGTGTGAAGTCCTCACATAGGAGACATGGTGGATGAGGGCGGTGCTGCAGGGGAGAGAGGCGCTGCAGGGGAGAGAGGCGCTGCAGGGGAGAGAGGCGCTGCAGGGGAGAGAGGCGCTGCAGGGGAGAGAGAGAGGCGCTGCAGGGGAGAGAGAGAGGTGCTGCAGGGGAGAGAGGCGCTGCAGGGGAGAGAGGTGCTGCAGGGGAGAGAGGTGGTAGAGTCCTGCATCACTTGGCTGATAGTGGACCCCATTTATGCGGTGGTCCCACAGGATTGGATAGTGTAACTACACTTTGTGATGTTTGATCGTCTAAGGGACACTTTGCACAGAACCTGTACTCCTCCTTGAGATGTAATTGTAAGGACCTGGAGAGTTGACTCTGTGCATAAGAGCACCTGCTGTTCTTGCAGAGGACCCAGGTTCTGTTCCCAGTACCCACATGGAAGCTTACACCCTACTGTAACTCTAGTTCCAGCGCATCTGGTACTCCATGGGCCACCAGGCATGCATGAACTGCAAAACACTCGATACATAAATAAAAACTAATTTTTAAAAGGTATTGTTGTAGAAGGTCAAGTGGGGTGCATGTGAATGTTTCGGAGGTGAAGACAGCATGGGCAAGGCAGGTCCAAATGCTAACAGCCTCCTGCCTCAAGGATGGAAGATGCTTGGATCTTACTGGTAGCCTCTGGAGGATCAACCTCCTAGGTTGATGGAAGCAGGGAGGCCAGAGGAAAAGGGGCACAAATACACCCCTGGAATTAGTAGTGGAGGGTTAGAGAAAACACAAATGGAGAATTCTGGAGTAGGATAGTTCAGGAAAGATTTTGGTGTGTTTTAATATGGCAGGGACCCGTTTGTCTATGGAGAGGACCAAGCCAGTTACTAAGGACTGAGCAGGGTGGGGATCTGGCCAAGTGTGCAGAATATTGAGCCTGGGCTCTGGAGGATAGGAGACCCAGACAGGCCTGGTTCAGGCCAGGGTAACGGACCAGACTGCCGATTAGGAGGAGGAAGGCGTTGATCTTGGAGGGCAGGGTGAAAAGGGACTTCGATGGCCGTCTGCCTTTTCGTAGAGAAAGAAGGTTATCGTTGGTCCCGCGTCCCCGTATGTTTCTGGAACTTCCTAGCTGGGGCCTCAAGTTAAGCTCAGAATGAGGTCCCAGGGTGGGCACAGAAGACCCGCCCCTAGCCGGGCGGAGCTGGACACCTCCTACCCTCAGTGCTCTCAGGTGACAGTCCTGCGGGTCTCTGCCCCGCCCTGCCGCGTATTCAGAAGGTCCGGCAAGTGGCTCACAGAGCAGTTCCCCCGTGCGTGCCTGGACCCTGCATCCTTGTTCCAGAACCCGCCGCTCACCATGATCACCACTCCCGCGCTCCGCAGCCTGGTTGTTCTCCTCCAGGTGCTGGGGCTTGTCCTGGCTCAGATCGTAAGTCCGCCCCGCCGCCTCTCTGGCACCGGAGTCCTGGGTGCAGAGCCTGGGTTTAGGATCCAGAAGTTTGGGGATCTGCTCTAGGCCGTCCCTAGCCTGAGGGGCAGCTGAGGACAGAGCCGCTGGGAGGGTGCATACCGGACATGCAGGGGGCACTGAGGGGAGATTGATCAGCTCTGGAGCCAAAGGGACTCTGTCCCGGGATGCTCGGCCTTGGACAGGCAGCGTCGGGGCAGGAGTTGGCGCAGGGTCCTGGCAACAGGGAGAGCCCAGGTGGTGGCGGAGACAATGGTGGCCATTCAGTCGACCGCCGAGCCTCCGCCTCCGGAATCTCCTAAGGGGCCCGGGCTCCAGCCTGACTTCTCTGTCGTCGCCCCACTGCAACTCCTCTGACCGACTTGTGAGCTCCCGTCTGGGGAGCTGGGGTCTGGGGAAGGAATGCTCCGGGTGGGACCTAACTGGGACCTTGGGCCTGGCACCCACCCCCAAGCCAAGCGGTGCTGGTGTGGGGTGCAGCTTGCCTGTGGGGTGCTAGCCGGGCACTTCAGGGCACCTAGCGCCAGCGGGACATCTTCCTGACTCGGGGCTGGCCCGCTACAAGAGCCTCCTCAGGGAGGACCAAGTGAGAATAGTACCAGTTTCCCTTCTTTACACCTCCCTTCTCTGCGGATACTTAAACCGCACCAGAGGACGAGAGAGAGGTGCGCGTTCACCGCTGTATCTGGTTAGAAAAAAATACTTGTTCGAAGTACCATTCGTCGAGGGCAAGGCGCCACCTTACATCATCTGTGATTTGAGCGTATGATATCTTTATCTATTGTCCACCCATGACAGTGCAAGGACAGTGTGGTCCAGGGGAAGAAGTTGGCCGACCTAGGGTGCAATTGTGATTTCATCTTTCACTGTGACCACGAACCCTTAATTTTCCTGTGTGTGTTTTTTCACCCTCTTCCTGTCACCCCTAATAGTACCCCCTAAAGTTCTGAGTAATCCATAAAATAATGAGCGTGATGGCACACAGTAGCTGCTCAACAAATTCCCCATGGGAGTTCCGTTTCCTTTGGGGAGTTGCCGCCCTAGTCACCTTCACTTTCGGGGTCCCCAGCAGTCCCTGGGAGCTCGGCTCTGCATACTGTCTGAGAGCTGCATTCTTGTCTGTGTTTTCAGAGAGGTCCACCAGGAGAGCCGGGTCCTCCAGGGCCACCGGGGCCACCAGGTGTGCCGGGTTCTGATGGCATCGACGTGAGTATCTAACTTCAGACTTGAGCGGAAGGAAGGCTGTCTGTCCACAAAGGAGAACTTTGTGAGCATAGGGGTGGGGACGCCTGGAAGTTCAGCACCCCCTGTTGCCAGGACGTGGAGCCTGCAGAGACCACAAGGAGCCGTTTTGTTCAGTGAAAACCCCAAACCAGCCCTGAAATGAGGAGTCTGTTGCAGCCACTCTGCAACAAGGACCTGCTGTTCTGTTGCCGGCCTCAGCTCACAACGCGCGTCCTTATCCCCTCCCTCCCTTCCTCCTCTTAACCCCTCCCGCGGTCCCCTGGCACACTTCTTTAAGGTAGCTGGGGAGCCTCGTGTAGACAGCTGACAGTCCGTCCGGGGCCACACTCCTGTCTCTCTCTTTTTTTTTTTTGCTTTAGCTTCCTGGTTTAGAATCGTCTGGGCTGGTCCTTTGCTCTCCGAGTGTGCTGAGGGTTAACAGCCTTATTCCGAAGGCTCCCCCAGGAGGTCGGCTGGATGTTTACCGTTCTGACAGACTCCTATTCAGTCTGGTGCCCCCACCCCCAAACGTCGGGCTCTGGACCCCAGCCAGGCTCATGCCGCTTCAGGCTCCAGAATTCCTGGGGGCCTCTCCTGGGCTAAATCTGACTACAGGGCCACGCCAGCCTCCCACCAACGGTCCTTTCTCACATGGGAAAGAGAACCTTCTTTTCTTGAGAACATTTGGAATCTACCCCCTTGCCGGCCCTCTTGATCCTTGCCGTCTCTGGCTTTCCTGACCCGACAGCCACTACTCACCTCATTTCCCTCCCTTTCAGATTCCTCTAAAAGGCTTTTTTAAAATTATTCATTGTTTCGCTTGCTTAACGCATCACTTCTCCCAACTAACTTGAAGCCCGGGGACTTCATAGTACCCGCCCACTGTCTGCATGTCTAAAACCCTGACTAAATGCCCATCTCAGTTGACTGGCCTGCTGTTAATGTACTTGTATTTTGTTTTGTTTTCATTTAATTTAAATTAGACAAGGTCTCTTTACATAGCCCTGGCTGTCCTGAAATTCTCTGTTAGACTAGGCTGGCCTCCTAAGTGCTGGAACTAAGGAAGGCCTGTGCTCAGCTGAATTTTGTTTGTTTTGAGCAAAGGGAGCTGTTTTTTTTGGTTTTTTTTTTTTTAAATAGTGCAGACCTCAGCACAAAAGAGAGAGGAGAAGCTCTGGAGCATCAGCCAGGACTTGTCTACACCCACTGGGGAGGCAGGAGCCATAGATGTTGTCTGATCAGCTTGTGTCTTGCAGGGTGACAAGGGGCCTCCAGGAAAAGTAGGTCCTCCGGTGAGTGCTCTTTTTGTTTTTCTTTCATCTTTGACTCTTCCAGTACTTGCTGTCCTCTGGCTAATATGTTCTGCTTCTGATTTCAAGGGATCCAAAGGAGAGCCTGGCAAACCTGGGCCGGATGGGCCGGATGGGAAGCCTGGCATGGATGTGAGTACCTGAGGCTGGGGAGAGGCTGATTCTGGTTCTTCATGTGTGTCTGGTTAGAAAGGGTAGCAAGGCCAGGAGGCAGTGGCGCACGCCTTTAATCCCAGCACTCGGGGAGGCAGAGGCAGGTGGATCTCTGTGAATCTGAGGCCAGCCTGGTCTATAAGAGCTAAGAGCCAGTTCCAGGACTGCTAGGGCCCTTACACAGAGAAACCCTAGCTCGAAGAAAAAAAAGAATGGTACCAAGATGGTGGCTCTATAGCCATTTAGGACTCATTTCATGCAACTATGACCTCACTCCTATCTCATAACCACCCAGACTGGAGCCTTGGATCTCTGGCAGCTGGGAGCCCGAGAGGGCCTTTGCTTTCTGTGAGCTGCAGGATTGTCCCTCCTGTCTGCAGGTGTGAGGACTTAGTCTCACCCTTCTGGTCTCTAAGAATTGCACTGCCTTTGTGTATCCTGCCTTTGCTCCCCAACCCCTCACCGCCACCCTTCTCCCCTCCCCTTCTCCTCTATCCCAAGTGCCTTGCTCATCCTCTCTGAAGTTCTGGTCCAGCTCAGGGAAGGAACATCATTATGGAGTTCCCAGAGACCTCAAAGCCACAAATTTCCTGAGGGCTGACAGTTTCAGGGAGGTGGGGATAGTTATTTGGTGGAAGTACATGGCAGACTCTGAAAGATGGGGTGAAAGAGAAGTTTCTTTGAATTGTGCCTGTTTGCTGATTCAAGGGGTATGACCAGGGCTGCAGACAGCAGGGCCCCTTTAAACTCCCCATCCATACCTTACAAAGATTCCAAAACACACTGCCTCACTCTAGCACAGTCAGTGCTTACCCTGCCCAGAGAGCTGAGAGTGTTAATTCATTTGCAAATGAGAAAATGAAGGCTTTCAGAAGTTACCCAGAGCAGATGTTGAGAGCATCACCAGTTCAGATCCATGTCTGAATACCCTAGACCCGAACTGGGAGAAGTGAGGTCGAGCCCACAGGTCTTTGAGTCTTAGTTTCATGTCTCTCAAAGAAGGGTAATTGGGTTGAGAATGTAGCTCATTGGAAAAGTGCTAGCATCACAATTGGGCATGGTACTATGGGTCTGTAAGCCCAGCACTCAGGAGGAGGGGAAAAGAGACTCAGAAATTCAAAATCGGGGCAGGGAAGCTGGAGAGATGGCTCAGAGGTCCTGAGTTCAATTCCCAACAACCACATGGTGGCTCACAGCCATCTGTAATGAGATCTGATGCCCTCTACTGGCCTGCAGGTGAAGCAGAACACTGTATACAGATTAATTAAATATTAAAAAAAAATTTAAGGTCATCCTTGGAACTGTAGTGAGTTGGAAGCTTCTATCTCAGCAACACAACATGGTTGCACACGCCTTTAATACCAGCACTCTGGAGGCAGAGGCAGGTGGGTCTCTGAGTTCTGAGATCTCTGGTCTACAGAGCAAGTTCCAGGACTACACAGGAAAAAAAAAAACTATCCCTAAAAATACCTAAATAAATAAATATTTTTTTAAAGATTTATTTATTATGTACCCAGTGTTCTGCCTGCGTGTGTCCCTGCATGCCAGAAGAGGGCGCCAGACCTCATTACAGATGGTTGTGAGCCACCATGTGGTTCTGGGAATTGAACTCAGGACCTTTGGAAGAGCAGGCAGTGCTCTTAACCTCTGAGCCATCTCTCCAGCCCCCATAAATAAATATTTTTGAAAGGGAAATAATGCAGGGCGGTGGTGGCGCACACCTTTAATCCCAGCACTCAGGAGGCAGAGGCAGGCGGATCTCTGTGAGTTCGAGACCAGCCTGGTCTACAAGAGCTAGTTCCAGGACAGGCTCCAAAGCTGCAAAGAAACCCTGTCTCAAAAAACCAAAAAAAAAAAAAAAGAAAGAAAGAAAGGGAAATAATTATTTTACTTACCTCCCAAGATTCAAAACAAACAAACAAACAGTCCCCCCCCCGAAAAAAAAAACTGGAGAAAAGGGAAAGGGGAAAATTAAAGTCCCCAGGCCTCCAGCCAGAATGGGAAGCCTAGAATCCCCTAGACTTGCCCTGCCTTGTGAGCTAAGAGCAGGAATGCCTCAATGATGCTACCATCTCTTTCTCCCCCAGGGTTTAATGGGAGCCAAGGGAGAGCCTGGCCCCATGGGGTCCCCTGGAGTCAAGGTAAGTGACTGCTGAGTGCTCACTGAAGACAGATTAAGGTCAGCATTTGGAGGAGCTGCAGTAGAGTGAGGTATGGACCCCAGCATTCTCCAGCCTCTGAGTCGCTCTCATTGCTCCTGCAGGGTCAGCCTGGGCTCCCAGGGCCCCCTGGCCTGCCGGTGAGTAGCACCTACAAGTGTGTGGAGGGACCCTCTGGGGGCTAGGAGGACCTGCAGAGGAGAGCCGCGAATCTGATTTCCTCTATTTCTATTGCAGGGTCCCGGTTTTGCTGGCCCTCCCGTAAGTTCTGGGGTGTTGGGCAGGGAGCTGGGGAAGGAAAGAAGGGCTTCTAGGGAAGTCTCCATCTTGAGGAACAGCCTGCATGCTGTGTTGGTGCCATGAAGGGCAACTTGCTGAGTCTGGAATGGTCTGGTCCTTAGAGCTCCACAATCCAGTCTCTCTGGAATTATTTGAATAGACATGGTAGAAAAGAGACTTTTGGTGCCTGTTCCTACCTTCCTATCTAAGATAGAGATATCCTGAACAACTGTCTCTCTGACCCATAGGGACCACCTGGACCTGTGGGCCTCCCTGGTGAGATTGGAACTCCGGGCCCCAAGGTAAGCCTACTGACCCTCTGACTTTGACTCTTGCCTTGCATGCCAAGACTGCCCCACAAGGAACTCCCCCAGGTCTGGGGCAGAATCCTCTCTTGCTGAACCTGGGCTTGTAGCAAGTCTTCCTGAGAGGCTCAGGGCTGGTGCCACCTGCCAGTCTCCTGGATCTCCTTACTGTGGCAGCTCCCTGGAGGTGCCTAAAGGGTGGCCTGGGTGGATCTGTGGTAGGAAGTAAAGGAAGGGCAGGGATAAACTGAGGCCCAGCAGGATGCTGTTGTGATTTGGGTTCTTTTGGCTTCCAGGGGGATCCAGGACCAGACGGACCATCAGGACCCCCAGGACCTCCTGGGAAACCGGTAAGTGTCCTCAACCCTCCTGGATGGCCATGTGTTCCTGAAGAAGTGGCTTGCGGAGGGGATGGGTCAGGTTATATCTCATCATTTTGTATCTCCTCTCAGGGCCAACCAGGAACCATCCAGGGCCTGGAAGGGAGTGCAGATCTCCTGGTGAGAAACAGGATCTGAAGAGACTGATGGGGGCTTTGAATGGGAGATGGTGGGGGAGCAGTTCTGGGAAGCATTGCTAGGCTGGCCCTGGCCAGGCAAGAGACCTCTGCCCTTACAGGATGTTCTTTCCAGTGTCCAACCAACTGTCCAGCTGGTGCGAAAGGCCCCCAGGGGCTGCAAGGAGTGAAGGTGAAGGAGTGGCTTGTCCTGGGGGGGTGGGACAGGTGCTTGGAGTGAACCTGGGGCTGAGTTCCCTCCTTCCCTTCAGGGGCATCCAGGCAAGCCGGGGATTCTGGGCGATCCTGGTCGCCAGGGGAAGCCGGTGAGTATGAGAGCTAAGGGCCAGGATGAGGGTGGGGATTATGGGGAGACAATCCTGGAGACATCTGCCATATTCTTCATTCCTTCCCCTGTCCCTATGGGTTCAAGGGACAGATCCTTAAACTGGGAGGCAGGAGGCAAATGTTACACACTTCTCCTTCCCTCCCCCTCCCGCTCCTCTCTCTTCTCTCTTGTTTTGTTTTTGGTTTCTCCCTGTAGCCCTGACTGTCCTGGAATTCACTCTATAGACCAGGCTGGCCTTGAACTCAGAGATTCACCTGCCTCTGCCTCCAAAGTGCTGGGATTAAAGGCATGCACCATCACCGCTCAACCCAATGGAGTCTCTTATTGAGTCCCTTTTTCATGTGATACGAGACATCTTGGTTTCTAATTGTCCCACCTGGCTGTTCGTGCCGGGAAAGGTTGCTGGTGTCTGCTTGTCTTGTATTTACCTGCCCGTCTGACAGCTCTCCTTTGTGCTTAGGGCCCCAAGGGAGATGTGGGTGCCTCTGGAGAGCAAGGCATCCCTGGACCACCGGTAAGAAGTACCTCACTGTTATGCCCTCTATCATCCTGGGAGTCCTTTAATGGAACCATTCACCTGCTTTGACCTTTATAAAAGAAATCCGTGTTTGGCTGAGAGTGCCTGGGTGGGATGAAAGGCTGAGACTGGCTGCAGGGATAGAATGGACAGGACCAAGGTTGCCCACCAGAAAGAAGACCTGGCCCAGGTCCAGGCCTGCCACTGTTCCTTTCAGTGCCCCTGGGAGGTTCCTTTCTACGTCTGAGCATCTTTGTACTACACAGAAGATACGGACACTCTGCCCAAAGGGGCAGAAACAGATGGGGATCAAAAATGGCAGTTGTTTTCACTGACATTTGTTTTTGACAGGGTCCTCAGGGCATCAGGGGCTACCCAGGCGTGGCAGGACCTAAGGGAGAGACGGTGAGTCTATGGGTGTCCTGCAAGAGTTGCTGGGACCAGAACTCTGGCCTTCAGAGTCCAACCAGGACTGACCCATAATATTTTCCTTTCCCCAGGGTCCTCGTGGATATAAAGGCATGGTGGGCTCCATTGGAGCTGCTGGGCCACCGGTAAGCCTGCTCCTGTCCCCAGACCCTACTCTAGAGGTCTATGGCTTCAAAGTGGGTGCTGGTCTTATGGGGTCATATGACTTGGGCTCTTGTCTCCTTCGTGCCAGGGTGAAGAAGGTCCAAGGGGGCCACCAGGCCGGACTGGTGAGAAGGGGGATGTGGTAAGTTCTCAGGAGACCCTTGTCTGATCAGAACCCCTGGAGAGTACTGGGAAGGGATTATCTCCATCAAGGCTGGTGTGTGCACACATAGGCATTTATGTATGTGCCTGACAGTCTGCATGGGGTAACTTCTGGGTGTGGGGGCAGTGTCTGATGATCTGCGCTGAGAATCCAGCTTGCATGCTATGTTCAGACTTCACTAGAAGACTTGGGATCCAGTTCTGTAGCCACTGGGGCCAGACAATGAAATTCCAGCAAATTAACCAAGGAACTAATGGGATTTGGTCTGGATCCCAAGGCATCTATCACAGTCACTTAACTCTCTCTCTCTCTCTCTGTGTGTGATTCATAAACCCTTTTTCTGAGCAGGTTTTTTTTTTTTTTTTTTTTTTTTTTTTTGGTTTGGTTGGTTTTTTTTAGATAGTTTCTCTCTACATAGTCCTTGCTATCCTGGAACTCACTATGTAGAGCAGGCTGTCCTGGAACTCACTATGTAGACCAGGCTGTCCTGGAACTCACAGAGATCTCTGTCTCTACCTCTCTAGTGCTGGGATTAAAGGCATGCACTACCACTCCTGGCTTTCTGAGTAGTTTTAAAATCACAGAAAACCGAGCAGTGTGTGTGGGGCTTGGGAAGCATGGTTGCCTGGGGAAGAGGCATCATTTTCTTCAGTGTGGCAGTAAGTTGCACATATTCTAGTAAATGATTCCACCTATGCACATACAAAGGAACCCTCATCACACTCAGTCACAAAAAAGGGGTGGTGGTGACCTGAGTTCAGTTCCTGGAACCCACCTAAAGGTGGAAAGGAGAGAACCAACTGTCTTCTGATCCTCACACAAACGCTCTAGCACATGTGTGTTCCCTAACACACATATGCACACACACACCCATACACACCAATAATAATAATAACAACAACAACAATAA
>JAQHUG010000284.1:2420941-2457196 GCA_028555095.1 Dicrostonyx torquatus
ACACACACACACAGACCAACTTCACTGCCCCACCCACACCTCCCTCCTTGTCCCCTTCCACACTTCCTTTATTGGTTACTGCTTTGCTCCGATATTTTCAAGAAATCCTTGACTCATCTCATTTGCCTCTACACACTTCTGAATGTATCTCTAAAAATTAAAGACTTTTCCCTCACAGAACCATGTTATTATTGGAACTGGAGAGATGGTTGGGAGGATAAAGGCACCTGCCACAGGACTGACAACCTGAGTTCCATCCCCAGAATCCACATGGTGGGAGGAGAGGACCAGCTCTTGAAAGGTGTCCTCTGACCTCCACATGTGCTGTGGCACGTGTCCTGATCCTGCCCACACGCAAAGATAAATTAAAAAAATACATAAGTAAATGTAATTTAAAAATTATAAAGAACGGTAATGAAAGGTGCAGTTATTCTCTAACATCACCAAGTAGCTGCTCCATCTTTAGCTTTTCCTTGTTTTCCCCATACTGTCTTCATAGCTCCTATTCAAGCCAAGATACCCCCACCCAGTACGAAACCCACCCATCTCTCTTGGTGACCAGTGACCACTGTCTATGAACGCAGGGCTCCCAGGAACAACTGCCCTCCCAGGAACCCTCCCCTTCCCTCCACACTGATCTACTCCCCCCCACCCCAATCCTGTCAGGGCAGAAGCCACTTCTCAGCATCTCCATTCAACCTCTGTAGACTGGCCCAAGCCACAAGGTCTCTGGGACCCAGAAGTCATTGTCTGGGCTGTTCCCGCTCCACAGCCAGTTAGGCTCCGCATTCTAAAAGTGCAACTGATCTCTATCTACTTTGCAGGGGGGCCAAGGTGCCCGAGGACCCCAGGGGATAACAGGCCCAAAGGGAACAACGGTAAGCGCTCAGAGTCCATCCCTGGCCCTGGTCAGTGTGCTGCATCCCTTGATGGAGAGAAAGCTGGACTCTGTGGCAGGCTACTGGCTCAGTCACCTGACAAATATACTTCCTTTTAGTTTCTTTACCTGCAGATAGTAGGGGGATAGAGGGAAGCTTGAACAACTGAGCAGTCACCCACACAAAGGAAGGGTGTGTTCTGTCCCTCTGAACCTCTTCCCCAGTGGGCTGGTGTTTCTGAAGTGATCAGAGCCTTTCTGCAGCTGTCACAGAGGCTCATCTCATGTCATAGGGAGGGTGGCTTGACCTCATGGGGCTTCCCATCATGAGTTTCCTTTGAACTTTCTTCCTGAGCAGGGTCCTCCAGGCATTGACGGCAAGGACGGGACCCCGGGCATCCCTGGTATGAAGGTAAGCCTGAGGAGCATTGGTGGAGCTGGGCAGGGTCAGGTCTGTTCCCTCTGAGGCCGGTGAGCCCTGTCACACCAGTCCTCGAGGCTTCAGAGCCAGCAGCTCTCAGTGTGCTTGAGACAGGTCTTCTTGCTTCTGGATGTTTCCCTGCCTGCACATAGGTGGGAGCCTCAGGTTGGGGCTCTGACTTGTGTTTCTGGTTGTCTGTCTCACCAGGGCAGCGCAGGACAGGTGGGGCGGCCAGGAAGCCCAGGCCACCAGGGCCTAGCGGTGAGTATCAACACGAGGGCTGCCCACAGGCAAGTTGATCCTGGGCCTCAGGGAGCCAGTCAGTCTGTTGCCTGTGTCTGTGTGAGGGTAGGAGAGGCTGAGGAGGTAAAAAATGTGCACCCGAGGTCTGTCCCTGTCATCATGTCACCTCATTACTGTTTGTGTAGCTCCTGGCTTGGTGCAGGCCGCCTCATCATTTGGACAATGTTTTGTTTTATTTTTTGAGACAGGGTTTCTCTGTGCAGCCTTGGCTGTCCTGGAACTCACTCTGTAGACCAGGCTGGCCTCAAACTCATAGAGATTCGCCTGCCTCTGCCTCCTGAGTGCTGGGATTAAAAACTTGTGCCACCACGCCCGGCGGCAGTGGCTTTTCTATTTCCATACCATTAACCTTATGCTGGTATCCGGCCTTTTTGATTCACCTCCTCATGTCACAGACCCATCTTCTCTCCATGTGTCTGGGGTTCAGCCTGTGAATGCCCACCCTCCCCCCTCATGAAGGCACGGACTGTCACAGCCTGCTTCTCTGTGCTTGTGTAGACTTGTCTTCACCTTATGCTTTCCTGTGGACATGGACGCTGATAGACAAACAGGCCATTGTCCAAAGCCCATGCCTCTCCCTCCAGGACTCCCAGCAAGAGTGGAGAACCAGCTGAGCGCATGATACCGTGGTTGGATCTTGGAGAAAATCTGGATTGGGCATGGGGGCAACGTGGCAAGTGTACCCAGCTCCCCATGCCAGGGTAGAAACCAATAACCAACTTTTTTCTTTAGGGTGTGCCGGGTCAGCCTGGGACAAAAGGAGGCCCTGGAGACAAGGTGAGGAGACCCCTAAGCCCAGAGACTTGGTTCTATCTGACAATGGGACCAGTGAGCGAGAAATGGGGCTCAAGGATTGTGAGGCTCAGTTCTCACCCAGGGCCCGACACAGCCTAAACACAAGCCCTTAGTCTGTACCACTTTCTCTCACTACCTTGTGCCTCCCTCATCCTGGCTTAGTAGAAGCAGGATGTGGCCTGGAATTCAGAGGAATAACAAATTCAGGGAAAGCAGCAGAGCCCAGAGGATTTGATCAAGAACACCTCCTTTCCCTGCTTATTTGGTTGCAGACTTTGTTTAGGGTTCCTGGGCCTACCTGAGGCTAAGGGCTGACCGGCAGCTACTAGCTTGACATGAGAACTGTGTTTTCCTGCAGGGTGAACCAGGCCAGCAGGGCTTCCCTGGAATCTCCGGTCCTCCTGGGAAAGAAGTGAGTATCTCTTCCACTCTCCCAGGAGGGCTTTGGTCCTTCTGGGTCTTAGGCCCTGACCTCAGTGTAGGGCATGGGTGACGTTAAGGGATGGAGTCCAAACCTGGAGAGTGTCTTGAGCCTAGCATCCTGTCCCACTGACCCAAGCAAGCTTTTTCTGCCTTCTGGGGCAGCCTCTTTAATTGAAGCCAATTAGCTGACCCAAGGGTGTGGAAGGCTGAGCTAGGGGTGTTCCACCAGGCCTGCTGCTGACTCTCCTTTCTCCTCCCAGGGGGAGCCAGGGCCTCGAGGGGAAATCGGCCCACAGGGCATAATGGGACAGAAGGTAAGCAAACCCTCTCCAAGGATCCTTTCTGCAGTTGGCACTGGGTCCTCTCTGACAAGGGTCTGTGAAAAAGAGTAGTAAGAAGGACCCCTGCTGGTGGCAACCAGAATAGATGAGATGGCACTTGTCCTGCTAGAGTCCAGCCTCACTTAAAAGGCTGGCCCTTCTGAGAGCCCAGGTCCAACCTCCTTTTTGCGTTTCAGGGTGATCAGGGTGAGAGGGGACCAGTAGGACAGCCAGGCCCTCAAGGACGACAGGTGAGGATAGGCCTGCTGAGGGGGGCAGTGGGCTCACAACGGGGTTCTTTAATTTACTTCATTGTTTTGTTTTTTTTCCCATCTCAGGGCCCCAAGGGAGAGCAGGGCCCCCAGGAATTCTAGGACCCCAAGGCTTGCCAGGCATCAAAGGAGATAAGGTACCATCGGAACCCGGAAAGGGAAAGGGGCCAAGTCTGGTCTGCGGTGGGCCGTGGGGTTGGGTTAGACCAGGAGGAACAGGGAGCTAGGGGGCCTTCCTTCCCCGGAGATGACATTTCACTATGCCCCAATTTCTTTTTCCAGGGTTCCCCAGGGAAGACAGGGCCCCGAGGTGGAGTGGTGAGTTCCCAAGGCCCAGTCCGGCAGTCAGGCGTCGGGTGCCTGGGGCCCCGGGTCTGTACACACCTGCAGACCCCAGCGCCCTTGTCGTTGTTGCTACTATGGCATTTAACACGAGGTTCTCTTTCTGCAGGGTGACCCCGGGGTGGCCGGCCTCCCGGGTGAGAAAGGGGAGAAGGTGAGCGGGACACGGGAGTGAGAAGGGGAGTTGGGGGTAGATTCTCCTGGGTCCCACCACTTTTTGACCGTGCTCCCTCTGCAGGGCCAGGCAGGAGAGCCGGGACCCAAGGGACAGGTGAGCCCCTCCCCTCTCTCTCTTGCGGATGCTATCCTCCCTTTCCTGCCTCTGGTCCCGCCCTCTCCCTTCGCCCTATTCTTCCCTCTCTCCCAATGCCTTCTTATTCTATGTGGTCCCATGGCAGCAAGGAGTTCGTGGAGAGCCAGGATACCCTGGCCCCAGTGGAGATGCGGGTGCCCCAGGAGTGCAGGGCTATCCCGGGCTTCCCGGACCCCGAGGACTGGTGGGAGATCGAGGCGTGCCAGGACAACCTGGGAGACAAGGAGTAGTGGTGAGTGGACCCCAGGGCTAGGGGATTCTCTAGGAAGGACATCTTCTTGGGGGTGCAGCATAATGCCCAAGTCTGGGAGTTCCCAGAGGTTCTCTGTCTGCTTTGGAGACTGGCCCCAGATCAAGAAAATAAGTGTGACATGTGCCCCAAAATACTGGGCTGGGTGCCGGGTGTGGCGGCGGATTGCAGGAGTCGTTGGTTCTGGTGGCCGGGGCTTCTTCATGAATTGTATCCTCTGCACTCAGGGCAGAGTTGCCAGTGACCAGCATATCGTGGATGTGGTACTAAAGATGATTCAAGGTAAGGGACAGGCTACAGACCTTACCCCCAGCCCACTCCAGTACCTGGTCACCTTCTACATGTATGGAGGGTCTGGAGTCACAGGTGTGCATTCCAGCTCTGCCTCCCAGAAACTGTGGATTTCCATAAAACAGGGTCTTGGGAAGAGGAATCTCAACGTTGGGCTTTTCTGTCTGCAAGCTTAGGTACCACGACATCAGGATGCCCTGTCTTCTCTGGGCTCATCTCAGGCCCTTCCTCTTCCTGTTTCCTTCAGAGCAACTGGCAGAGGTGGCTGTGAGTGCCAAGCGGGAAGCCCTGGGTGCAACCGGAATGGTGGGTCCTCCAGGACCTCCTGGGCCCCCTGGATATCCTGGCAAACAGGGACCCCATGGGCATCCTGGTCCCCGAGGCATTCCTGGCATCGTGGGAGCAGTGGGTCAGATTGGCAACACTGGGCCCAAGGGTAAGTGCTACTCGGGCTGAAGCTGGGCAAGGGGGATTAGGTCAAGGTTGCCAGTTCTTATTTGATACTTTACTATAATAGACCTTATCTGATACATAATCTCCCAAATCTTATCTGGATCTCCCTTTATCTAACCAACCCTCTATTTCTTTCTAGTATAAATTTTCTAATTTTTTCTAGTATACCTGGCACAATAGATGTGTATGAAACAAATTAAATAGTGTGAGAAATATTTGTCAGTTTGAGAAAAGACACTTCTTTTTGTCTGCAGGAAAGCGTGGAGAGAAAGGTGACCAAGGAGAAATGGGACGTGGGCACCCCGGGATGCCAGGGCCCCCAGGGATCCCAGGTAACACCTTGGTCCTGTGCAGCCACTCTGCTGTCTCTGAGCTTGGGTATTAGTGGTCCTGGGTTTTCTGCATGGAAGCCTGGCACTGGAGTGTCTGGGGGTTCTGGCTGGGAGCTGGGAGCCAGGAGCTGAGACCCGGAGTTGGGCAGCATCTGTGCCTTCCTTCAGCGATTGATATTCGTGGCCTAATTTTCCTTCCTGAATAATTTCCCAATGTCTTGCTTCTCCTCAAAGGTCTTCCTGGCCGGCCTGGCCAGGCAATCAATGGCAAAGATGGAGACCGAGGATCCCCGGGAGCTCCAGGAGAGGCTGGCCGACCCGGCCGGCCAGGCCCAGTGGGGCTGCCTGGTTTCTGTGAGCCTGCTGCCTGCCTGGGGGCTTCAGCCTATGCCTCTGCTCGTCTTACAGAGCCTGGGTCCATCAAGGGGCCATGAGCAAACAGCCAGGACAGAGCCTATTAGCTTCCTGGGTCCCCTCTGAGTGGACATGCACTCTAGCCCCAGCCCAGGAGGCTAGATTTCTCAGGACCTTGTCTGAAACCCAGGGGTCCTGAAGACAAGTTCAGTGAGGGATGGGTTGGGGAGAGAGAGCACTAGAGTAAAGATGAAGCCAACAGAGCAAGTATTGAAGAGCCACCACTCCTGCGGGAACAGGGTGCCCTTTCTTCCCAGAGTACTGAGTATCCCTCACCATGCCATTCCACCCTCGGGGCAGGTAGGCCTCTGATGGTCCTCATCCATTCTCACTGTCTGGACTTATTTTTATTGGGTGTCTGCTGAGGGTGAGGACCCTGAGTTGGCAATCCTTAGGCCAGCCCCACTATTGCCTTTCCGCCTCCCATCTGAGTATTTAAACACCATCTCCCTCGTTTCTGGCATCACTGTTTTCCAGTCCCCTTTGCCCACACCCACTCTGGCCTTTGTGTAAATAAAAGTTCCTAACTTGGTTACAAACTGGCTTCTTGTGGATGAGGGTGGGAAGCTGTTGCTGGGTTTCCACTGCTTGGGTAAGTGGCGAAGGGCTCACAAATGGGAGGAGGGGAGGTCTGGGCCCTCAATCTGGGCACATCTTAACTCGTGAGCACTGGGATGGCAGGCCTATCTAAGACACTTCTGTGGTGAGAACCCGAGGGTCGAGGAGGGGTGTTGATCCACCGTGTAACTTCGGGCAAACCTCTCAAGTCTCTTTGCGTAGCGGTGACAAGGGCTTAGCCATGCCATATGTATAAGAGTAAACCATACCCACTGGGTTGCCAGGGCTCTCTGTCTCTCTCCCTCCCTCCCCTTCTGTCCCCCTTCCTTTATCCTGTCCCTTCCTTTTGACCAGGTCTCATGTATTCAGGCTGGCCTTGAACTTGCTATATAGCTGAGAATGACCTTAAACTTCTAAGTTTCTGCTTTCTGCTGGAATCACAGGTGTGCACCACAACAAAATGGCGCTGAGGTCAAACCCAGTGCTTCATTCATTGCATATCAACAAGTATTGATATTGCATATCAACAAGTGCTCTATCAACTGAGCGACATCCCCAGCCACACACTCACACCCCCTGGCCTGTCTCAGTGGCCCCCGTGTGCTAGCTCTGGAGCAGGAGCTTGGAATTGGAGATTGGAAGACTTGTTTGTTGTCTTCCAGGAGCTCCTGTGAGGAAAGAAAAAAAAAAAAGACATGGGTCTTGATGAAGCGCTAAGGGACTCTGGCTCAGATCTCTGGTCTGTCTACCCTGGTCACTGTTCTCTTGGCCAGCCGGCAGCTTTGGATTTTAGATGGCGTCTTAGTCAGGGTTAGTAATCCTGTGATGAAACACCATGACCAGAGCACCCTGGGGAGGGAAGGGTTTGTTTGGCTTATGCTTCCACATCACAGTTCATCATCAAAGGACAAGTATCAACACAGCAGGAACCTGGAGGCAGAGCTGATGCAAAGGCCACGAAGAGGGTTGCTTCCTGGTTTGCTAGTCATCATATCCTCACCCCCTCATTGCACATTCCCCCATCTCCTTCCCTCTACCCCCAACTGCATGGCTTGCACAGCCTGTTTTCTTTCTTTCTTTCTTTCTTTCTTTCTTTCTTTCTTTCTTTCTTTCTTTCTTTCTTTCTTTCTTTCTTTCTTTCTTTCTTTCTTTCTTTCTTTCTTTCTTTCTTTCTTTTTTTTTGAGACAGGGTTTCTCTGTGACTTTGGAGCCTGTCCTGGAACTAGCTCTTGTAGACCAGGCTTGTCTTGAACTCACAGAGATCCACTTGCCTCTGCCTCCCGAGTGCTGGGATTAAAGGCGTGCGCCACCACTGCTTGGCTCAGCCTGTTTTCTTACAGAACTGTAGACTGGTGGTGTGTGTGTGTGTGTGTGTGTGTGTGTGTGTGTGTGTGTGTGTGCTAATGGTTCCACCCACAATGGGCTGGGCCTTCCCACATCAATCACTAGTAAAGAAAATGTCCTACTATGGAGACATTTTCTCAACTGAGGCTCCATCTACTCTGACAACTCTAGCTTGTGTCAAGTTGACAGCATGGATGGCTAAATGTTTTGTTTCAGTATCAATCTGGGTATGTGTTGTCCCCAAAGGAAGCACTCTGCATCCTGATCCCTGCTGGAGGCACACACTACTGCAGCCCAAGGCCAAGCACCTGCTGAAGCCTGCCCTCCCTCGTCCGCTTCACTCAATACACATTTACCATTAGGGACTTAGTTCCTTAACCACAAGCTGGGGTCAGTCAGGAGGGTCTGGGTGTGGCAGAACCAAGGGCCAGCGAAGTGGTTTTATCTTTAGTGCTTTGGCCAATCTGTTATGGCATCCTGGCCTCCACAGAGAGGCCCTGGTATGTGGCTGTCAGGGAGTTCTTGGAATAGAGGAACCAGGGTCTGGTGAAGCGAGGGGAAGCAGGTGCTCATAGCCACAGGGACATGGTGGTGGCAGTGACTCTCTGATACTGGATCCCATACTTGGTCTGGTGCCTGGAACCTTGGGCTTAGAGAGCCTTACTCCTTGATGTCTCTTCATGTGCTAGCTTAGGAGTCCTTTCCTGGTCCTCCCTGTGACTTAACAAGACAGGACACCAGATGACAACAGGGAAGCTGATGGTTCACAAACTGTACCCAGCCACACCTCATTTCTGAGAAGGAAGCATTTGAAAGGGCCAAAGGGGGCTAATTTCTAAGGACCAGACTGTGCCTTCCGCAACTTCCTGGTGGGTGGGTTTCACTCTGATCACATGAGTGTGACCTGTGAGTTTCCCACATGCCCCTCAGAATGCGTCCCTGTGCTCTGGCCCCAGGCCATCCTACTCCAGCCATACTTCCTGGACTGTTTAAGCATGCTGTGCCACACACATGCTATGCCACACACGCTATGCCTGTTGCTGGGAAGGCTGCTCCACCAATTATCCTTACCCCAGAACCTTGCTTCACCCTTCAATCCTTCTCGGCATTTCAAACACCCCTTCCATGATTGTCTGTTTCTCCTTAGTGCTTTGGTTTGACCTAAGACATTAGAATATAGACCCCGCAAAGGAAGGGACTTGGCTGCTCTTGTTCATTTTCTGTTTTCCAGCACACAGTGGCTGGCACATAGCAGGTGATTAATATTCATAAATAAACGAAAAATATATTCAGGACACAAAGGAACAAGACTCTAATCATCAAACTAGGAATGAAGGGACTTGGATTCAACCTGTGTGTGGCTGTGTGTTCTGACGGCCCAAGATTCCCAGTGATTCTTTGCACTAAGAGAAGGATCCTGTCCCTACATGACTGAATTCTGAGCCGTCAAAATGATGTGGGGGTACGGCAATAGAGCACTTGCCTAGCATGAGAGAGGCCCTGGATTTGATCCCCAGTAACACACACACACACACACACACACACACACACCATTTAACAGAAATGACACTACAGCTAGCTGGTTCGGCTGTCCCCAGAGATTGCGCATGGTTCCTCCAGGTCATATCTTGCAGCGCTTCCCCAGCTACCACTCCATGGGGCACCAAGATTACCTGCCACAGGGTGAGAAGATCCCACCCACCACCTATTCACTTCTAATGGAAACCAGGGCAATCCTGAAAAGCTAAGTCACACCACGCCCTAAGCCTTCATGTCCAAAGCTTCCTATCAAGTAAAAGTTTAAAGCCAGGTGTGGTAGCACACATCTTTAATCTCAGCACTCAAGGGGCAGAGGGAGGGAGAGCTCTGTGAGTTGGAGGCCAGCTTGGTGGTCTACAGGGCAAGTTCTGGGACAGCTAGAGAAACCCTGCCTTGAAAAACAAAGATCAAAGAAAGTTTAAGTCTCCTCCATCCCCCAAAGTATTGGGGTCAAACCCAGGACTTTGTGCATCCTAGGCGAGCACTCTAATTGAGCCACATCCCCAGCCGCTGAAGTCCAAATTCTCACAGTGGCCACAAAGTCCAGTAAAATCCTCCCTGTTCATCTCCTAATCCCTCCAGCACTCACCCTTTCTACCTTCTGGCTTTCTGGTGTTGCTCATGTTTCTAGGCCTTTATACCTATAGTTCCCTTTTCATAAGATGCCTCCAGATGCCTACAGTACCCTGTAAATGACCAATTTTAGTTTTTCCTACACACACACACACACACACACACACACACACGATAAAGTCTAACTTCTAAATTAGTCATAGTAAGAGATTAACAGTAACTAATGGAACAGTTATGACAATACATCATATCTAAGATTCGGACTGTGGCTCCACTGAGAGTGCTTTGACCCTGGGTTCAAGCTCTAGCAACACACAAACATGGTGGCACCTGTAATTCCAGCACTCAGGAGGTGGAGCCAAGAAGATCAAGTTCAAGGTCATCCTCAACTACACAGCAGGCTTGAGGTCTGCCTGGATACAGGAGACTGTATTTCAAGAAGTTTCTCTTTAACAACTTGACACGTTAGTATTTCTGCAATGGGCAGAAAGAAAAACTACAGGAGGGAGGGACTAGGGCATCTTGCTCACTGTCACTTAGACTTGAGGATCAGAGGCGAGCTCCGCAGCCCAGACAGGGCAGGTATCTGTTCACTGGTATAGGCAATGCTGGTTTCTTGGGCTTTAGAAGATATGGGTATCTCCTGATTGATGTGGATGAGAGAGAGGGTCCAAAGGGCGGCTGGAATGGTAAAAAGCAAGCAAGCCCAAGACAATCTGAGGTTGCAACAATGAAGAAGGAATAATTCCAAAGCTGCTTCAGAGGGAATGCAAGAACTGGCAACGCATGTGCTGGAAAGAACAGGAGGCAGCCATGAATGAAACTGGTGTCACTCAGGCTCAGGGCTGCTCACGGGATCCATGACAGCACCGTGCCTGTAGGTGATCAACACATCTGGGAAACATGACGCACAAATCACAACACAAAACCCAACACCAGGACGTAAATCTGCATTGGCAATTTTTAATGTCTCACTTGTGCAGAACTGAAATGTGTATTTAAAGGCACAGAAGGAAGGAAAGGCAATTATCTGAGCGTGAAGTCATAGGAAAGAATGCTGGAGAGAAACCTTGGGCTGCTCTGCTTAGCTGTAGGAATTAGACAATGCAGGGCTGAACTGGAGCTCGGAGGCCATGATGGTCGTGTGAAGGCACCACTCACACGTCAGCAGGGTACAAGCCAGTCCTTGTGTGGTCATCCCGCTGTGGAGAAATGCCCAGGAGGTGCGTGCCACGGTGAGCGGAGTGGCAGGAGCAGCACAGTTCACACTCAGGACACAGACAGACGTCTGAAGTGGTCAAGCACACACCTTTACCACTGGAGATCTTTCACGATGCTATCTCTAAAAGGAAACATCTGCCTGCCTACCAAGAATTATAATTAAAAAAAATGGAATCTGGTATAACTTGTGAATAAAAAAAACCATGAAAACGAAAGCAGACATCTGTCCTCGAAAAAAGACAGAAAACTTCCTTTCTGTAATAGAGAATCATGTCTAGTTCCCCCTTATGTCTTTTCAAATGTCATCTCCTCTTTTTCTCATCTCCTGCCACATTTAACACCGGGAAATGTGTACAGTAGAGCGACTTCTGTTAGTGAAAGGGTGTGTGTACTATTATCTGCTGGGGAAAAACGAGAAAAGGCTAGTTTACCTCTAACAAGGCCAGGCGGGAGGAAAAGTTAAGAATTGAGACCAACTTTCTCTTCTCTCTCTCTCTTTCAGACAGGGTCTCTCTACAGAGCCCTGAATGGCCTCTGCCTGAAGCGCTGGGATTAGAGGTAAGTGCTATTAAGTCTGGCTCAAAATTAAGACTTTCTTAAAAGCAAACCCAAACTCAATGGTTTGAAAGATTTCTAATTTCAAGTACTATTAATTCCTAAGCTGGGCGTGGTGGCTCACACCTGCAATCCCAGCATTTGGAAGGTGGAAAAGGAGGAAGAGTAAGTCTGGGGCCAATAGGGGCTAGAGTGAGACCTTATCTCAAAACATTAAGGAAGAGAGGGAGGGAAGGAGGGAGGGAGAAAGAGAAGGAGGAAGGAGGGAGAAGTGGGGAGGAAGGAAGAGGGAGGGGATTCTCGATTGGCGCGTGGCCAGAAAGGACAGAAAGCCTGTGCCTGCAGCACTACAGCACAGACTAACAACTTCCATTTCAGTAACATTAGCCTCACTAAGTTTTACTTTTCTTTCTTATTTAAAACACTGATTGGCCAGGTTAAATCAGAACAGCATGAAGGTAAACACAAACTGCATGTAGGTACAAGCACAATGATTTGGGACAACTTCTGTCTCACAGAATGTACCTGGAGGTGGTGTCCCCCCTTTAAACACATAACCCAGAAACCCTATATGCAGATTCCACATAGTGAGGAAATAAATGAGTTGTGCACTGCCTTAAATAATTGTACAAATCGGTGGTACACCAGATGTTAGATAAGACTATGCTTTAAAAATGTTAAACCTCAATTTATTATCCAGTGTTTTAAGAAATGGATTATTAAAATCATTTTTGAAATGAGATTGTAAATGTATTTAAATCTGGACATTTATGTACTTAATCATTTTTCTTAAAAAATTAAAAACATCAAGAGCTGGAACATGCTGCCAGGACAGAAATAACTGGAAGTGTGTCCAGTCACTGAGTGGCTCAGTCTTGTTTTGTGTCTTTCAAAGCCTGAAGCCTCTCTAGCAGTGGGGGGTGCGAGTAGTGCCACGTAGAAAACAGCCAGTCAGAAACCGGGAACCCCAGGTTATCTTTGTTCAGCTTGATCAAAGCAGAATATAAGTCTTTAGCCATCCCAAGCTTCTTGGCAAAAGCATCGGCCTGAAACTCAAATCTGCGGCTCAGGACTGTTAGGCAGAAAGACAGAACCTGCAGGAGAAAAGAAAAGGGTTTAGCCGCCTGGCACCTTTATTGACAAGGAAGTCTTCATGAGCCAGGCTGTGGAGGAAGGCTGGTCAGGACATGAGAAAGGCAAGGCAAACCTACTATGAGATCATGACTTAGGGATTCAAGGATGGGGGATTGTCAAACTGAGCTTCCCCCACCCTAAGCAAACAGACCAGAAATGGTATACATCCTTATTACAGAGGAGCTCTTGAGAATGTGCTGTGTGCCAGGGGCTTCACCCTTGAAGAACGTCTCAACTTCTACTATACAGGTCAGTAGGTGAAGCCCCGAGGGCCACAGAGCTGGGCGGTTAGTGCTGATCTAAGGGTGACTAGTGTTCCCAGTCAGTTCCGTGCTCATGTCGGGTCTCTAATATACCTTTTCCTCTGTTTCTCTGAGGCAGGGTTTTACATAACCCTGGCCGACCTCAAACTCCTCATCTTCTGCCCCCACAATCCAGGTGCTAGGATTACAGGATCCACTACTACACTGGGAAGTTCTTTTTCAAATATTCATTTTGAGCTTGTGTTTTGCCTGGTGCCCAAAGAGGTCAGAAGCGGGGCGGGGACTTCAAGATCCCTTTGAACTGGAGTTATGGATGGCTGGGTGCTGGGAACTGAACCCAGGCCCTCTGCAAGAGCAGCAAGTGCTCTTAACCACTGAGCCAACTCTCTAGCCCCACAGAGGATCATACTATTCTTAATCATTTATCTAGCTTTAGTATGTCTTCACTGAGATTATTCTAAAACATGACAGAACCTCTGACAATAGTTTCAAATTTTAACTGTGTAAAGGTATGTTACATTTGTTTCTGCTGCTTTTGTTAATGATGCAAAGATGCATTACATTTGTTTGATTAAATAAAATTAACCTGGGGATCAGGAAGTGGTAGGGGGAACCATGTGTAGCTGGGGTTCTTAATTGGGGTTTGAGCAGGTCACCCTGTTTTTCAGGAGATTTGAGCTAGGAGAGCAGGTTAGCTACTTGCTATTCAACCTCTCTGAGCTAGCAAGATTTTACCTCAAAAAAAAAAAAAAAAGGCTATGACAATATCTCCAGAGTAAGTTTAAGTTCACAGTTTTTAAAGACCATTATGAAAGGGAAAATTTTTATGGAAAAATATAAACTCTGAGAGAGTAAAAAGTCTTTGCAACAGCACTTGGGAAACAGAGGCAGATAGATCTGAGTTGGAGGTCAGGCTGGTCTTCAGAGTGAGCTCTAGGACAGCCAGGGCTACACAGAGAAGTTTAATGCCTAGGGGCTAGAGAGATGGCCCAGCATTTAACAGATGTACTGATCTTCCGGGCACCCGGGCTGGATTCCCGGCAACAATGTCAGACAGCTTACAGCTCCAGGAGCATCCACCAGCTCTGGCCTCTGCCGGCACCTGCATTCACACGCCCGTGCCACAAACATCACACACATAGTTAAAAACAGTAAAAGTAAATCTTAGAAACAAAAACAACAGTTTAATGTCTATAATTTGGAAATAGTAAATACACGTTCTCTCAATTTATATAGCTTGTGTGGACACTTTACAGCTATTTCTCTCCATTTTTCTTTCATGACATGCCCCACCCCCACCCTGAATGCTTTCCTAAGTGAAGAACTAGAATTCACCTAGTTGGTTTGATAACCTTTACTCTAGAACCCATCTCAAGGATGCACGGAGGTTCCTCAAGGTCACCGATATCTCCTGGCTTCATCTGGAAGCCTTACCAAACACCGTGAGATTCTGCTCTGAAGTGCAGTCTCATTAACTGGTGTTGTATCAGACGCGCAGAATCTGCTCGCCGATGCTTCCTAGCCTCACTTGTGATTTCGTGGGCCCTGGAGGGAGCCCTGAAGTTCCTGAGAACAATCAGAAGACACTTTCACACAGCTCCTTCGGTCTAGCTGCCACCTTCTCAGTTCCCATCCATTTGTCCTCTCACACAGGTTTTCACACCCACGTTGTGAACACCCAGCCTAGGGCACGGCATGCAGGTGACCTCCAGTTACTGCGAAACTCCAGTTCTCTACTCTTATCACCAACAGTATTCTGAGCACTTCGCTATTTAGACTTGGTTCTCTGATGCTTCTATACTGTCTAGTACACTTTATAATATACAGTGAGGAACTAGAAGCTTCTATGGTTTTGTTGATATATTTTCACACTACCTTAAAGAATTCAGATTTGAAATAGGCAAAAACACATATGTAGTAATTTTAAAAATACATTACCTCATTGTAGGGTGAGAAAATAAACTGAAAGATGATCAAGAGTCCAATCAGAGTGGGTTGGCCATCATAAAAACCAAAGGCAGCAAAAAGTACCTTTTGACCAATTAACACAGCAAACAAGAAGAAACACAGGAAAGAATTTATCTAGAAAAGAGACATAATACTACTGGTTACTATGCCACTAAGCAGGCTGTGGGCACTGTCTTAATCAATGATTGATGGGGGAGGGCCTATCTCACTGTGGATGGTGCCACTCCTGGGCAGGTGGTCCTGGGTTGTAGAAGAAAGCAGGCTGAACAAGTCATGAAGAGCAAGCCAGTATGTAATGTTCCCCCCTACGGTAGTGGTTCTCAAATACAGTTATTCATACCATGGTGGTTCCCCAACCATAAAATTATTTCATTGTTATGTCATTACTGTAATTTTACTACTGTTATGAATTGCAATATAAATATCTGATATGCAGGATATCTGATGCAACCCTCAAAGGGGTCATGACCCACAGGTTGAGAACCCTGCTCTATGGCAACTACTTTAGTTTCACTTCAGGGAAGGCCCTGGCACCCTCAGTGATAGAGTGTGACCTGAGAGGTGAACGACGAAATAAGCCCTTTCTTCCACACCTTGTTTTTGGTCATGGAGTTATAGTAACAGAAACCCTATCTGAGACACAAGCTATGCTGGCACCAGCTCAAAGTAGAGTGCTGTAGCATTTGGTGTCATGGAGAGACAGTCCTGGAAGGCACCGACGCAGATAAAATTCTTGTTTTGTTTTGTTTCTGAGACAAGGTTTTTCTGTGCAGCCCAGGCTGTACAGGAACTTGCTTTGTAGACCAGGCTGGCTTTGAACTCAGAGATCTGCCTGCCTCTGCCTCCTGAGTCCTAGGATTAAAGGTGTGCATCACCATGCCTGGCATAGAGAAGCATTCTTGATGAAGAGAACTTTAAATAGTACATCTAACTGGCTATGGAGGAGAAGGAGATGAAAACACACACTAATTTGCTGACAGTAGGCAGATGATAGTTTGGTTGGATGATCAGGGGCCTTGGAACATACTAGAGTGAGGCTAGCCTGCTTCCACAGTAACCCTAGAACTTCCCAATAGGTCCTCAGGGACCACCCCACTGCCTTGCGGGTAGAGTTGATCCCACCATACCCATCCCTTTACAGAAGGGGCAATGATTTTCCTTACAGATCAAGCACTGAGTTAGAATTAGAATCTGGCTTTATATAAGCCTTCTGTGCTGTGTTTGTACAGCACAGCTTCAAGCTAAGGAACTAAGTTTCGACTAACGAAAACCAGGCTCACAAGTCTTCCCACTCGTATGCCTATACAACCCAGAACCCACTGGCCTTTCCAGAAACAGAGACCCATCTAAGAGTCAGTGAAGCACGGCATGATGATAAAAACCTGTAATTCTAATGCTTGGGAGGCAGGATGATTACAAGTTGAAATCTCATCCTACAGAATGAGATTATATCTTAACATACACACACACACACACACACACACGATCAATAATTAAGGCTGTATGTGCTCAGAACTAGCCAACACAGACAGCTAACTGCTATTTCAGCCAGAGCTTGAAAACATCTTCACGTCATTTGGAACAACAGTTCTCAGCCTTCCTAATGCTGTGACCCTTTCCTACAGCTCGTGTTGTGGTGACCCCCAATCATAAAATTATTTTCATTGCTACTTTATATTTTTATTACCAATATGAATTGTTATGGAAATGTCTGTATTTTCTGATAGTCTTAGGTGACCCCTGTGAAAGGGTCACTCAAGCCCAAAGTGGTTGTGATCCACAAGTTGAGAACCAGTAGTTTAGAGAACTAGCAACACCCTGAGGAGGAGTGGTTACTGGAATTCTTTCTGTAATTTTTGGTGAATATAAAATTACTTTGAAATGGGGGGAAGGCTTTGGGTTGGCTTTGGTTTGGTGCTGTTTCCTGGGAGACAGGATGTACCAGTTGATCTTCATCAACCTGACGCAAACCCTGGCATATCTGGGAAGAGGAACCTCACGTGAGAAACTGACCCCCACCAGATGGCCTGGAGGTAAACCTGTAGGGCATCTTTTTCTTGATTGATGATTGATATGGGAGGCCAGTGGCCTTTGTGGGCATCTGTACTCAAGTACACATAACACATGCAGACACACACATCCCTATGCATGATCATCATGAAAATAAATCTTTTTTAACAATAGATTCTTCTAAAAAACCTTTTAAAAGTAGAAATATTGTATCTACATTTTACATTTACGATTTATTTATTTTTGTATATCGTGTATGAGTTTTTGTGCAGCATGTAGACAAACACGTGGAGGTCAGAAGGACAACCTGCAGGAGTCAGTTCTCTCCTGCCAGGTGGGACCCAGGAATCAATCTAGCACTGTCACTTGACGGCAAGTACCTTAACATACTGAACATCTCACCAGCTTTAGAAAAGCATTTTAATGTACAACCTCACAGCTCACGTATCTGAGCAACTCTGGAAGTGACAGCAGTAAACACTAATATGTACTTAACATGCTCCCAGTACATTTCCAAACTCTGCCAGTACTATTCATTTAATTCCTAACCAGCCCTATGCTGTATTATTCAATAAAGAGATGGAGGCAGAGACAAATTAAGGAATTGCCTCAGGTCTCACATATAAACTCGGAACCACAATAAGAAGTCAGGCAGCTTGGCCTCAAAACTGAGATCCTCCTGCCTCAGCAGCCTCTTGAATGGTAGGATTACAAGTCTGTGCCATCACTCCTGGCTTGATGAATGTCTTGTTCCCATTACTATATAATGTCTCAGGTCTGTTATACTTCATTTACTTACTTAGCTTTTCTTTTTAAGATCAAGTCTCAATATGTAGCTCAATTTGGCCTGGAAGCTGCTATATAGCTCAGGACAGCATTTGGCTTCTAAAAATTTTAATTTATTTGTTTTGTTTATCAGACATGTGTGTACAAGAAAGAGCACATGCCACATCGCAAGTGTGGAGGTCAGAGGACAACTTGAGGAAGGTGGTTCTCCTTTCCACCGTGTGAGTCTTGAGGTTAAACCTAGGCTTAGCAGCAAGCACCTTTAACTGCAAAGCCATTTCACCAGCCCCTTGAGCATAAATCTTTCCGCCTAGGAGTCCTGAGTACTTAAGATTACAGGTGGGCACCACCACACGTAAGCCAGAGTGCTGGTGCACAGCTGGGATCCCAGAGCGTGGGAGTGAAGGCAGGTGGAGCTCAATTCAAGGTCATCTCTGGCTACATGAAACCCTGACTCAAAGAAAACAAAATACAACCATCACTCCGAACTTACCTGACTAATAATGATATTTTTTATTGTGTGTCCCAACTTCCAGTGTCCCAGTTCATGGCCAAGTACAGCCAGCACCTCCTCATTTTTACATCCTTGTTTCTTATTCTGAATCAAAAAAGGAAAAAAAAAAGAGAGAGAGAGAAAATAACCTATTAATAACCTTTAATTTGTTTCTATTTTTAGCCTTGATTCAGTAATGTCCCTTCATTGATTGTAACATAAACAACAGATTTCAGTATAGAACTTTGCTTAACACGACATTTCACTACGTGCACCCCAAAGACAGAACTATAAACAAGACAGCCTACAACTTCACTAAGGGAGAACAACAACAACAAAATATCAGAAAAGCATAAATCTTTATCAGTAAGATAAAGAGTTAAATAAGTCATAATGAAACCATTTGGTAGCCACATCCTAAACCCATTAGACACTTCATCCTCAAGTTTGTTCTAAAGTGGAAACTCCTTATGATGAGCATGACCAAGTAACTGTCATGCACACAGGAACGCTGACAGGAAGCACGGTGTCAGGAGCAGTCAACTACACATAACAGACTGCAGTGTCCTGACTGCTTGACATCCTATTTTTCAAATGTCTGCAAATATGCATATCTCAGTCATGACTTAAAAATATACCAGTTAACAGCTGTATAAAAATAGATTCTCAGGGCTAGGGTGATACAAAGCCTGTTGCCTAATATGCACAAGGCCCTGGTTCTAATCCCCAGCACTACCAAAACTGAGAAAAACAAAAAACTGATTTAAATGATAAGATAGTGCAAGGAACAGGAGAAATAGGAAGGGTGAAAACAGGAATGTGGGGGTCAGGAAAGTGGAGCGGCAAATAGCAGCACATTAAGCAGACAAAGCTGAGTGCCAAGGCTGCAGTGGAGCGTACGGAGAGGGATCTGACTACATTGGTGAACTTTCAAAGGACATGGAGAACAGCACCAAGCACCCCTGGAGCTGGAGAGAAAGAGGAAGTAGGCTAGAATAAGACCCAAGAGACCAGAGAAATGGCTCAGTGGGCAAAGGTGCTTATGTCAACAAGCATAAAATTATGAAAAGTTGGCTTAGCAGATAAGGGTGCCCGCTACCAAGGCTGATGACCTGAGCCTGAGATCCTTAGGACTCACATGGTAGGAGAGGATCAAATCCTGAAAGTGGTTCTTTCACATGTATGCCCAGGCACATGGACACCCCACCCCTACATGTCACACATACAACAATAATAACTGAACTCAGTTAAAAAAAAAATCTAGGCCGGGCGGTGGTGGCGCACGCCTTTAATCCCAGCACTCGGGAGGCAGAGGAAGGCGGATCTCTGTGAGTTCGAAACCAGCCTGGTCTACAAGAGCTAGTTCCAGGACAGGCTCCAAAGCCACAGAGAAACCCTGTCTCGAAAAAAAAAAAAAATAAAATAAATAAATAAAAAAATAAAAAAATCTAACATTCAAGTATTATGATCTCTGAAAAAAGAAGACAGAAACAAAAACGAGCAGCTGGTTGTGTGTGTGAGTATACTAGGACAGACAAATGCAAAGCTTCACCAGGCCTTAGGGTCCTTCCAGATTAAGTTCAATGCAATAGGCTGGAGAGATGGCTGCTCTTCCAGAAGGGTTCCATGTCTAGCACCGCCATGGTAGCTCACAACTGTCTGTAATTCCAGTTCCAGAGGAACTGACTGGTGCCATCTTCTGGCATCCTCAGGCACCTGGCATGTATGTGGTGCACATATACACATACAGGTCAAACACACACACCCATAGAGTTAAAAAAAAGTGATAAATTATAGTAAAAAAATCACCAAATACTTCAGAAAACAAGTCACAATAAGTGGGACATAATAAAGAGCAGTATTAGTGCCCTACAAATTGGTACACATTAGTGTCCTACAAATTGGTACAATGGGATTATCAGATTCAGAATACAAAGAAGCATGTGCTATACAAATAAGGAAACAGTGGGGGCAGTGGTGGTGCAGCCTTTAATCCCAGCACTTGGGTATCAGAAGTAGGCGGATCTCTTGAGTTTGAGGCCAGCCTGGTCTATGTAGGGAGTTTCAGGACAGCCAGGGCTATGTAGAGACCCCATCTCAAAAAAACAAAAACAAAAGGCAAGGACATGATAGCATAAGGAACACAGCTGGGCTGAGAACATATGCTAGAGCATTTGCCTTGCATGTGTCGTTCACCTTGGTTCACTTCCCAGCACGGGATGGGGACAGGATGACACACAACATGGGAGTCACACTCAAAGCCACCAAAAGGAGGCACAATGATTAGCAGTGAAATGTTAGAACTGCATTTTCTTTCCTTCCACATTAATGTCACACAAAAGAATATAGACAAATACCACACCATGTATATAGCACACTCCTTCCCATAAAACTCAGACCTTATCTAATCTACATGGGAAGTAGAAAAAGACAATGTGAGTACATTGGGAGCATGGGGATCATGGGAGAGGGCGGAAGGGGAGGGCAGAGGAAGGGAGGGGAGCAGAGAAAAATATATAGCTCAATAAAAACAAGAAAAAAAAGTAGATCACGGCTCTTATATCTGTTTAAACGACTGCAAAAGCCAGTTATCTGTGAAGTACGTATGCATACATATGAATGTCAAATAAAAAGAAACTTTAATTATTTGAAAAAATAAAACTCAGATCTTGCCTCATTTGATCTTTAACAACACTGCACTGGCAACGAGAGGAGCATCTTTACTTTAGAGATAAAGAAAAGGAAGCTGAGAAATCAAAATGTGTTGGAGTGGGAGGCATTATAACCCTAGCACTTGAGAGCCCAGGAGGTCAAGGTCCAGCCTAGGTTACATGAGATCCTGTCTCAAAACAAAACAAAACAAATCTCTTCAATCTGATAAACCCATCCCCCTGTCAAAGTTCTGCACCGTTCGCATACCCTCTTTTCAGAAACCTGCCTGCCTATTACAATCTGCAATTATATCTCAATTTCAAGATGGGTACAGTTAAGGGACACACCTCCCAGACTGGAGACTGAAGGCAAGGATCAAGAATTGAGGCCAACTTGGGCTCTATCAGATTCTACCTCAAAAGAACAAAGAACAAAACCCCAAACCTTAAATTTTAAAAAAGCCACAGTACTTTGGCTATTCAAGATGATCTCCATACACCTTAGCATTTCCCAAACTACTGGCTCCTTGGCACATCTACTCACAGGTTTGTTAGGGTGGAATGAGGTCTAAGAACCATGGCAAATACTTCATATACACAGTATCTGATGAAATAAAAGCAGGTTCTTCAAGAAGCCAGCAGAGGGCGGCAAGCCCCACTCACCACACTTAACGGTGCTCAACATTTGTTCTTTGCTTTTGTACTGAGGACTGAATGCAGGCCCGGGCATGCTGCGCAGGTATTCTACCTCTGAGCTACCCCAGCTACCAACTGCATTTGTAGCCAGATAAAAACTGTTTTCAAAGACACTAACGGCCTGCATCCTCCTTACATTGTCGCAACCCCTGGATCACTTGCTAGAGTGCAAATGAACGTCATATACCCTGCACTGGACACCCTGAAGCAGGCTCACTGCTGAACCTGCAGGACTCTCAGGTGAACTCTCACTGAGCCGCCCTTTCTCACCTTCAGTTCTTCTTCCTATGAAATGACCTTAAGCCCTGTCCTAGCTTTGACTCTATGACAGCTGGTTAAACCTAAGTGAGTAATTCCATCTAAAGTAAACATTAAAGGCCAGCTGTGGTAGTTCATACCTATATTCTCAACACTCAAGCCTGAAGCAGGAAGGTCCCAAATTTGACCCAACCTAGCCTGAACATAGTAAGTTCCAGGCCAGTATGGACCACACACAGTAAGCCATGTCTTCTGAGTATGTGTGGGGTGTGTGCATATGCACTTGGTACATGGGAATGTGCAAGAATGCACCTTAGCCTTGAGATAGGGTCTCTCACTGAACTGGAAGTTCTGTTTTGGCTGCCAGTGAACACTTTGGGTCTGCCTGTCTCTATACCTCCATGCCTAGCTGTTTATATGGGTGCCAGGAATTCAAATTCAGGTTCAAGTTTGTAGAAAAAAATGCTCTTACCCACTGGGCTATCTTCCTAGCCGCACAAGATTCTGCCTTAAAAAACAATGGCTGGAGTGTTAGCGCAACAGTTAAGAACAAGAGCATCTGTTGCTCTTGCGGAGGGTTCAGGTTTGATTTCCAACCCCACATGGTGTCTCAAAATCACCCATAATCCTAGTTCCAGGATATCTGCCTAATACCCTCTTCTGACCTCCACCAAGCATATACATGGTGCACATTTATCCTTGCAGGCAGATACATAAACACACACACAAATGAATAAATCTAATAAAACAAAACACAGATGGTTTTGGCGTTAAGAGTGCTTTCTGGGGGCTGGAGAGGTGGCTCAGTGGTTAAGAGCATTGCCTGCTCTTCCAAAGGTCCTGAGTTCAATTCCCAGCAACCACATGGTGGCTCACAACCATCTGTAATGAGGTCTGGTGCCCTCTACTGGCCTGCAGACATACACACGACAGAATATTGTATACATAATAAATAAATAAATAAATATTTAAAAAAAAAAGAGTGCTTTCTGCTCTTCTAAAGAATCTGGGTTTGGCTCCCAACACTCATGTCAGGTGGCGCATAACTGCCTCTAACTCCAGCTCCAGACACACCCTTTCTGGCCTCCACTGACACCTGCAAATACAGGTACTTACCCACACACTCATAAATGGAAATATATCCTCTAGAAACCAAAAGGCATTAGCACCTCTAGTTTAACCCTTGTACAGAAATGTCTCATCTATAAATTTATAACAGGAACAGGCACCTAATTAGATTACCCCTTTAACAATCAAAACAAATGCTCAAATGACAATCACTATTTTCCAGGACTTAAAAAGAGAGCCACAAGAGATTTCATGGTGCTTTTCCATCTCATCTCACAGCTCTAGGTTTTACTCCAACATTTCCCAATCCTGCGAGATCCTGCACCATTCTGGCTCCACTCCACTCACACCCAAGAATATCTAATAATATCTGGGAGCCATTTGGGTTGTAATAAGTGAGTGTGTCACTAGTCTCTAGTGGGGACAGGCCAATGATGCTGCCAAACATTACAAGAGACTATTCAGTCCAGTAGTGCCAAGGTTGAGAAATCCTGCCAGCCTCTCCTCTGCCTCTAGGATTAGACATTCAGAAACCTTAACTTGCTCAGTTATGCAACTGGTAAGGGAACAGAGATCTAAAATCATCTCACAGGACACCAAACCAAGGGCACATGCCATCCCACATATAAATACTGGAGGCTGTTTCTGAAGATTATTATTTCTTGCTATCCCCTCATCCATTTGTTTTTAGTACTTTAAATCTTCCTAGTCAGCATTAGCTGACCTCATCCAGCAATGTTTTTAGGCTCTCAGAAGAGTTTTCTTGGGACTGGGCACACGGCACACACTGTTTTTTTTTTGGGGGGGTGTTTCAAGACCCCTTTTATTAATTCCAGTACTTGGGAGGCAGAGACAGAAGCCAACCTGGCCTATGTAGTGAGTCTCAGGACACCAAGAGCTATGTATAGAGACTTTGTCTCAAAAACAAACAAACAACAAAACAGGAAAAGCTTTCTTGGACCAGTGCAATGGTAAAGGTGTTTGCCAACAAGTCTGGAGACCCGAGTTTGATCCCTGGAACAGGAAAATGTGGGAGGAGAGAAGTGCTTCCACAAATTGCTCTCTGATTCCTAGACACGAGCCATGGCATGTACATATCGCTCACACAACTGTGCACGTACGCACAAAATAAAAGGGAAAAGAAATGCCTTCTCGTCTACTCTTCTGCATCTTCAGCTTCCCAGAACCAGAGCAAAAGATGTTTGTCTGACCACCCCCCTCACACTGTATGTTTGTAAAGATTAGACTTCGAAAACATTTTTTTCCAATTTTGAGACAGTACCTTATATATGCCAGACTGACCTTGAACTTCTGACCCTCCTGCCTTCGCCTCCTGAGTACTGGGACTGTAGATGTGAGCCATTGTGTCTGGTTTACTTGGTGCTTTGCATTGAATGTAGGCTTTATGCATGCAAGGCAAGCACTTTATCGAGTGACCCACACCCCCAGCCCCTACTTTTTGTTGTTATTGTTCTTCTTCTTGTTTTTTTTTTTCAAAACAGCATTTCTTCATATAGTCAACCTCGGCTGTCCTGAAACTTTCTCTATAAACCAGGCTGGCCTTGAACACCCAGAGTACAGGGATTAAAAGAGTGCACCACCACCACCCAGTTCTTTTGTATACTTTTAACAGTTCTGTCACTCACTTTGTAGACCAGTCTAAGCTTCAAACTACTTGCCTCTGCCTCCTGGGTGCTGGGATTAAAGGCGTGAACTATCAACCCAGACTACTTTTGTATTTAATGCCAAGCAAAGCAGTTCAGTACAGAGCACATATTTCATGAGTAAGTGTTAAAAACAAGTAAACTGATTCAATTATATAATGCACCCAAGGAACCTCAGTACTAAATGACAGACTAGGTCAACTCTATCCACTGCCAAAGTAAAGCTATTAACTGCTATGTCTAAATTATACCAAAAAGTAAAGGTTCATCTTATTTTGCCTGCAGAAATTCTTTGATGATAAACATAAAAGGAATACGGGCCAATGAGATGGCTCATCAGACAAAGGTGATGCTCTAACAGGCCCTCAGACCTTAGTACAACTGACTCCATGATGGAAGTACCATTTAGGCCACAAAACTCAGCATGTAGGCAGCACCACCAGTCAAAATGAAAACAAAGACCTAATCCACCAAAATCCATAGCTCTGGGAAAGTCTCTGAATGTACTAACTTTCCTTTTTAGCTTCTGTAGTCTTGCTTCTGGCTGACTGTGTTTGTTAGCTATAGCATGTCAACTTGGGGCATGGATTTTGTGCTTAAAAGTTTATCCTAAGTGGGCTGGAGAGATGGCTCTTCTGGAGGTCCTGAATTCAATTCTCAGCAACCACAACCATCTATAATGAGATCTGGTGCCCCCTTCTGGCCTGCAGGTGTACATGCACATAGAACACTGCATGCATAATAAATCAATCTTAAAAAAAAAGTTCACCCTAAGAAAGGCTTGGGACTACAATGGGGCTACACCGATTACACACAGTTTAGTTGCTGGCCAGCTAACAAAGACATTTATTGGTTTAAACCTGTGTCCGAGTAGTCTTCTCTGTAGATACCCCATAACTGTCACCAATCCTGACTAGCTGATATCAACTCCCAGGGCCTACAGTGGCAGGAGACAACTCCTACAACTTGTCCTTCTGACTTCCATGTTTGCACATGTACACACACACACACACACAAAGCTATTACATGTTTAAATTTTGGTTTTTTGAGACAGGGTTTCTCTGTAACTTTGGAGCCTGTCCTGAAACCCTCTCTGTACACCAGGCTGGCTTCAAACTCACACATGATTTTCAAAAAATAAGAACTTTCACTATCAGTATGTACATCGTGTGCAAGCTTGCAAGGTAATCATTTCCCCAAAGAGCAGAACTTTAAGGATCCATAGCATCTCTACTTGTGGCCCTGTGAGCTTCACTTGTAGGCAGAAAGTGTATTTTATGACCTGTCAAAGAAACTGTAGAAGAACTGGGTCAGAGTCTGAGGACAAAAGAACTCACTTTCACTTTAGCTCTTATTTCTTCACTGTCCCCTTCGCCTTCATTGCGAGGCTCCGTGCCAGGCTCCTCCTGGTTGCCTTTGTTTTGTACAGAGTATTCTTCTAGTAGAGTGTCAAACAAAACTATTCTCTTGTTCTTGAAGAAGCCATAAAAGTAGGCATTGCTGTGGGAAGAGCGCTTAGACCCTAAGGAAAGACAGTCCAAAGCACGGAACAGAGTTAAACCAGCTGGGTCCTTCGGAACTAACGGGAAGGGTGTTAACATTTCCAAGATGTTTAATACCTGGAGAAGAACTGCACTAACAGAAATCATTAGCAGCAATGGGGTGACTGTTGCCCCGCCCCACTTACATGACTGGCTTGCAGCCATAGTACATGCAGCCTAAACACCTAATTAAAATGATTAACTTGTGGTAAAGCTATGAAATTAAATTCTAGACAGCCGAAAAAAAATTATATACCTGCGTGGAATTTAGCAAGAGAAAAGCTCACTGAAGTATCGTGAAGAATACAAAATGCCACACATACGGTTACCATATTATCAAAAACTGTGCATGTAGACAGGAAGGCATAAACCCAAGGCTACGAGAAAAAAGACCACAGTAAGAAAGTGCAGTTCATGGGGACCCAGAAGTATGGACGTCGTTTGCATCTGTTCCAGGGCTTTTTAGAAAGCAGACATCTATTATAAGAAAAGGCTCTGGGAGACTGGAAGGAAACACCTAAACTTTCAACAGAGGCTCAGAGTATCCAAACTGTGGTTGATACTACTTTCTTCTTTATGTACTTCTGCAATTTCCAAATGTTCTTCACTGTGTAGTAATTTGAATAAAGTGACTAAGAGCACGCTAAGCTCAAATCCTGGCTTTGGTGTGTACAAGTTGCGAAAATCTAGGAACTGTTTTAAAGCTCTAGTTTCCTGTCTATGAAGCAAGGCTAAAATGTGCCTCATAAGATATTATAACAACATATCTTGACCAACATTAAATACTACTATTATATATATGTATTTAAATGAAAAAAATGACAAAATAATTATTGCTCTTGAAAACTAAGTTTCTTAAAGAAAATGTGAATTTTTGTATCTATTCATTTCTATTTTGTAATTATTCATTTTCATTTTGTGTACATTGATGTTTCTGCATGTGTGTCTGAGTGAGGGTATCAATCCCCTGCAACTGAAGTGAGATAGTTGTGAGCTGCTGAGTGCTGGGAATTGAGCCGGGGACTCTGGAAGAGCAGTCAGTGTTCTTAACTACTGAGTCACCTCTCCATCCCATCATTTCTATTTTTTAAAAGTTTTATTTTTATTTAGACGTGTGTGTTTGTTTAGGGATGCCACCTGTGTGCATGGGCTGGCAGAGACCAAGAGAAGTCATGGTGGAGGGGGCTGGGGAGATGACTTATTTCAAGCACTTTCTGTTCTTGTAGAGACCTAAATTTAGTTCCTAGCACCATAGCAGGTAGCTCACAACCACATGTAACTCCAGCTCAAGGAATTCTGGTACTGGTTCTGATCTCCCATAACCAGATACACATACACATACATAATTTAAAAAAAATTTACCGGGGGCTTATGTATCCCAGACTGTTCACCAGTGCTATGATGTTGAACTTTTGATCCTTGTGCCTCTACCTTCCAAGTGCTGGGTTTAAGGATGTGGGCACAACATAAGGTTTATGTGCTGCTGGGCTTTTACAAAATAATGGGCCTTGCGCATGCTAGGCAAGCATTCTATCAACTGAATCACCCTCCTAGCCATGCATCTACTCATATTTCAATATAACACAGTATATTATAAACAAAGTACTATATTATAAACACAGTATGTTTATAATATAGTAAAGCCTTGATAAGTAGTGGTTATTATTATTGATTGCATTGTAATATCATTTTTGGGTAGTTACCTGGAAGTTAAGAGACAAACATATGGCCCTATTTTGTCAGTACTGTGGCAAACGTTGTTATCATTCTCATAATATTTTCTTTTTAAGTGTGTGTGTGTATATACATATGTGTATGGTATGGGTGCCTGCAAGGCCAGAAGGCGGCATTGGATCCTTTGGAGTTGGAGTTACAGTTGTGGGCAACCCATTGTAGGTTCTGAGAATCAAACTCAGTTCCACTTCATATTTCTTTTCTTTTTTTTTAATTGAGGAAGGAGTCTAGGGCTTCATTCTTGCTAGTCAAGCATCTACCGAGTCATATCCCCAGCCCTCATCTTGTAGCGTAATTAGTTCAAAACTTTAGATGCCACCTAAAGCTATTGATGTGGGTGGTCAAGTCATATACAGACAAATAAAACTGAGGTCTCAATAGTTCTCATTGGTCCAGGCTTCTTCAATTATGGTCCAAGGAATAGCCACATCAAACTTACAGACACTGGGAACACCTACCAAGTCAGAGTCTCTAGGGTGGAGGTCAGGAAGCTGTCTTTAACAAGCTTCCCAGGGAATCCATATATAATTAAAGTTTAGGAGTTTCTTTACTATTCTGTAAACTTTTTGTGCCTGGCAAGTAGTTTATATTTAATAATGCTTGTTTACTGACTGGATTAATAAAATAGCAAAGCAATGCGTTGAGAACTGAGAATAAAAATTCCGTGTGAATGAAAGGTTCTGCACCTGTGTCTTCACACTTTGCTGTCCATTGGATTCTGGGCAGCACTGGACACAGATGAACACACCCTCCGAACACTTAGCCTCACTGCTGTCCGTTCCTCCCTGCCAATTCTGAACCTGGTGTTGCCTGCATCTTTGGCACACCAGACATGTGCCAGGGACTTCCAAACCTATGTTCCGAGGACCAGCTTATCCCTGAAACCCTAGGATTGCATAAGCAGCCACCTGTGTGATATGTCTACACCAGAAGTCTACAGATTTTTTTTTAATTGCTAAATTTAATTTTTATTCCTCCCTATAGAAAATACTAAATTCTAAGCCAAAAATATATGCTGACATTTCCAACCTAAAGAGTTTATAATAACACAATTATTTAAAATAAATGCATTTTTATTAAGGAAATTCATAGGGCTAGAGAGATAGCTCAGTGGTTAGGAGCATGTGCTCTTTTTGTTTGTTTGTTTGTTTTGGTTTGTTTTTTGTTTCTTTCGAGACAGGGTTTCTCTTGTAGCTTTGAAGACCAGGCTGGCCTCGAACTCACAAAGATCTGTCTGCCTCTGCCTCCCAAGGGGTGAGATTAAAGGCGTGCACCACCACAGCCTGGAGCATGTGTTCTTGCAGAGAACCAAGGGCCAACTCCCAGCACCCACAGGGTGACTCACAGCCACCTGTAACTCGAGTTCCAATGGATACAGGGATCCAATGCCCTCTTCTGATTTCCATGGGCACCAGGCATACATTTGGTAAACAGACATTCATTCAAACAAGACATTCATACACATAAAATAGAAATAAATAAATCTAAAAACCCATAATTTTTTTTTGAAAGAGAAGAAATTTACAAGTTGTGGTTTCTTCTTTTGCCCAATAAGGCCACCTTAATTTCCCCTACACTTAAATGCAAGATTTCTCTTCAAAACAGTCCTAAAAAAAAAAGAAAAAAAAGAAAAAACAAACAACAACAACAACAACAAAACCCCGGTATTGTTTCAGCCTCCTTCGACTTCTGCCTCGGCCTGAATCGTGGACATATGGACAAAACTTCAAAATTCCCATCAAGATCTTTGGAATCTCACTTTAAGCAATTTCCTTTAGGATTACTTTTTAGGCTAGATGGCTCTGCCTGCTTCTCGATGTGGCCAGCTCCTATGAATATGAACACGTCCAGCCCACACCCACTTATAAGCTATTACCTGGGATGATCAGGGCTTTTACATGTTCTGCTAGCTGTCCTGCAGTCCCACAGCCATGGGAACTAGTCACGTGTGCAAAGCAAAACTAATTACCAGCGGGTGTGGTGGTGAAAGCCATTAATCCCAGCACTCAGGAGGTGAGGCAGGCAAATCTCTGTGAAGTCAAAGCCAGCCTGGTGTGCAGAGTGAGGACAGGCTCCAAAACTACAAAGAAACCGTGTCTCAAAAAACAAAACAGAAAAAAACCAAACAACAAAAAACAAAAAAACCAACCCAATTACCATATGAGAGTTTCTAGCTACAGAAGCCCTGTACAGATCTCAACTTTGCTTGATTTCTTTAAGGAATTTTAAATTTTAATCCATTAATGTGTGTGTGTGTGGTGGTGGTGGGGTTCGGAGACCAGCTGAGGGTATCAGAACCCGGAGCTGCAGACACAGGTGTTTGTAGGACTTCTGACTTGCGAGGGGCGCTTGGATCAAACTCTGTTTCTTATGATTTCAAAGCAAACACTGTGAAATGCTGACCCAACTCTCCAGCTCCCTGCTAATTTACTTTTTGTTTGTATTTATACATGTCCCATGGCTCATGTGTGGAGTTCAGAAAGTTCATTCTCTCTACCAGGTGGGTTCTAGGGCATCAGTTCAGTCCTCTGGCTTGGCAGCAAGTCCTTTACTCACTGGGCCATCTCTCTTTCTTATCTGTTATTTTTTAAGATTAAAAAAAGTGTGTGTGTGTGCGCGCGCGCGTAGCGCTCTTAACCTCTGGGCCATCTCTCCAGCCTTCTTATCCTATTTTTTAAGTAACAAATTAAAAACAAACAATAAAGACTGATTTAAGAATGAAGTGCTCAAAACAAACCCCTCGATAACCCTTCTCATGTCAGGGCGCCTTACCTTCAACAACATACACCTTTGTCAGAGGGAAGTCAATACTCTTTGCCATCACTTCGATCTCTTGTTTTAGCTTTCCCTCAGGAAGAGGTGTGAATTTGTCAAACAAAGGGGCAATGTAGTCTGCATAAATTGTGACCAGAACCTGGAAAGTAAGTCAGAAAAATTGCCCATTATTAAAAACTTCAATTATTTGGTACAAACATCATTTATCCAACCAAAACCTGGGGCCATGTCTGTTTAGTAAATTAAATCAAAGGAACAGTGTGATACAACAATAAGCAAGTCAAGTTAACTTTATAAAAACAACGCTACTCACCCTGACTAAGAGTGCCGGGGCCAATCAATAGGCCTTTCTTGGGGATTCCTGGCACTATAAGGCAGCTATAATACACACTCTTATTTACTTTGCTTAAAACGGCATATGGCACTTCTGGATTTCCTTAGCAAATATAAGAGTCAGCAAAAAGAGAAGAAAATCTATGCTTGATCAGTTCTCCTATCTTTATACCCCAAAGCAGGAACTGAGAGGAATATGTGCGTGGCAGTTGGGTACACTGTAACCTTTTGTTAGGAACTACTTACATGACAATAAAAACTAAATCTAGTTTTAGTAATCTCAAGGAATTTTTGCAGAAGAAAATGAAATAATTAAAGAATAAGAGTCCATGGATTTGAGGAGTTGGAGGGACATAAGAACTGGAAGAGAGGGAGGGAACAATGTAAATACAGTACACTGTGGTGGTCTCAATGTAACTGCCCCATAAGCTCCTAGGGAGTGGCATTATTAGGAGGTGTGGCTTTGTTGGAATAGGTATTGGCCTTCTTCAAGGAAGTATGCCACTGTGGGGGTGGGCTTTGAAGTCTCATATATGCTCAAGCCAAGCCCAGTGTCTCAGACCACTTCCAGTTGCCTGCATATGAAGATGTAAAACTCTCAAATGTAAAACCATGTCTGCCTGCACATCATGATGATAATGAACTAAACCTCTGAACTACTGTAAGCCACCTAATTAAATGTTTTCCTTTATAAGAGTTGCCGTCGTCATGTCTCTTCACAGCAACAGAAACCCTGAGACAACTCATATAGGAAATTCTCAAATAAACGAATAAAATAAAAAGTTTACTTACCAGAGAAACAACTAATGTGAACAACCAGGCATAAATAAAAAAGTAATCACCTCCAATTTTAATAATGTAAAGTAGAAGGGATGACACAGGCAATAAAATACACTGAGTCACAGTAAATTTTTTGATTGTGTCTTTCATAAAAAACTCCAAAGTCTGAAAAAAAGAAAATATTGCCACTATTAACTGAGGACTCAGTTTGCTTTTTAAATACTTCTAAGAGGACACAAAGCACCTCAGTAAAGCAATATTAAGGTCAGCATGTATTAGAGAACACTGGGACGGCTAGGAGAATAAGCAAAGCTCTTACATTTCATAGTTTAAAATAATGTAATTAATATTAGCTGGAAAGCACTAAACATTTGTGTTCAGTTTCTACCAAGACCATTTCTTTCTTTTTTTTAAATTTCGTATATGTGTACACACACACACACACACACACACACACACACACACACACACACACACACACACACACCAGAAGAGGGCACCACCATGTGGTTTCTGGGAATTGAACTCAGGACCTCTGAAAGAGCAGCCAGTGCTCTTAACCGCTGAGCCATCTCTCTAGCCCTCTATTAAGACCTTTGACTAAGGTCTTTACCATATCTGTGGTTTCTTTTTCCTCAGTTGATTCATGCTCTAAATAGCAAACTACACCTAAATTACTATCACCATAGGATCAATGCATAGAAAATCTTCATATTAAAGACCCTGATAATTTCTATTATACCTGGTGATTGAAGCCATGCTTTTCTTCTATCACAAAAGTATTATAGAGACTCCACGGCAAGCCAGTCAGTGCACTGTAGAGTGTGGCCAACAGAAGGAACACCAAAGACTGAATGATCTGAGCACAAGAAAAAAAAATTAAAAAATCAGCAAACATACAATGCACTTGATCCTGTGGAGAACAGGCCTGCAATGGCATCCTGCCCTTGGGAAATGTTTACCTGGAAGAAGAGGCATGTCTTAAAAGCCACCTTAAGTCACAGGGACACAATGGTTGGTAGTATTCAGAAAAGAGAGTTGCTACTTGGATTCAAGGAACATTTATTCTTGGTTTTGTTGTGTATTTGTTTTGAAGCAGGGTCTCACCATGTAGCTCTGGCTGGCCCAGGACTCCCTGACTATGAAGACCAGGATAGCTTCAAACTCACACAGATCCAACTGCCTCTGACTCCTCACGGTTAAGAATAAAGGTATTCACCACGCTTACCTGAATTTAAGAAACATTTAAAGAGTTGGTGCAGCTTTGAGCTCACTGAGGGGAAGAGAAAAACAACACTTAAAAGGAGAAGAAATTTCAAGCAATTTGCAAAAGTCCAGAAAGAGAAACGTGAGTGTGAAACAAGTGTGATATCAAGATGACCGGCCTGGCCAGCACTCGGTGGACTCAGAACAGAACAGAAAGCAGGCCTGGCACTCACTGGGAGACAGAAATGGTAGGCAGATTTGAGTTTGGAGTCAGTTTAGGTGACACCTGTTTCAGGGAAGGTAGGAGGTTGGAGGGAAGGAGGGAGGGAGGGAGGAAAGAAAGGAAGAAATAGCAGTTTGAATGTAATTGGCCCCTATAAGCTCCTAGGGAGTGGCACTATTTGTAGGTGTGACTTTGTTCTAGGTACGGTCTTGTTGAAGAAAGTGTGTTACTGTTGGGTGGGGCTTTGAAGTCTCATATATGCTCAAGTGACGCCCAGTGTCTCAGTTCATTTCCTGTTGCATGCAGATCAAGATGTAGGACTCTCAACTCCTTTTTTCAGCATCATGTCTGCCTGCATGCCTCCATGCCCCACCATGAGGATAATGAACTAAATCTCTCAACTACTGTAAGCCACCCAATTAAATGTTTTTCATTATAGAGCTGCAGTGATTATGGTGTCTCTTCAGAGGAATAGAAACCCTAACAAGGAAGGAAGGAAGGAAGGAGCTAGGCCAGGCATAGTGTGTTCAAGTTTTTGTAAAATGCTAAATTCCAATAGAGAAAATTAGTCCCAATAATTACTTTAATCACCTTCAAAAAATTGTTAGATCAAAAGCCAAGAATTATCCAATTTCCCTTTAATTTCTTATAAATTTTCCCATTTCTCTTTTCTAACTTTCATGATGTTTCTTTCCAGGGCTGCTTTACTCCCAAAAGGCAAGTATGAGCTAGAACCTGGGAGAGGAACGGAGTCAAGGGAAACATTTCCGATGAAAAAGGCAGTGGGGTACAGAAGTCACTCCTGGAGAAACCTGCAGCGTATATAGACAGTGGCAGCTTTCCTCTGTTTCCATACCAACCCAGAAGGAAGACATTCCAGGAACCTGGGCGATAAGGAAAAGCTGTTTCTAGAAGGCAGTGCTCAAGGGCTCTAGGACATAGAACATTATAAATGCTGTACATGACAGGAACCGGCTCAGCCCAACCCATCTATTCACAACATGGAACACAACTCTGGAGTACTCTGAGTCAAGGAGGCTCATCCTTACTGAAAAAGACCAGGCCTTATCTCACTGCACAAAAACAGGACACTAGGTGTGAGATTCTTTGCTGGAAGTTTGGGACACCAGGAAATTCTGAAAGAAACATGCTGCCTACACCTAGTGCAAACTGTGATTCTCCAACTCCTTCTTCTCCTCTTTGTCTCTTTTTTTGGAGACAGGGATCTTATTATGTACCTATTTGGTCAAAAGTGAGACCCCAGCCCTCTAACACCCCTATATCCAAAGAGTCTGGAATGTAATATTGAGTTGAAAGTGTCACCCCAGCCCCTGGCCTGGGAATTGCCAAGCACTTGGACTCCAATTCCCAGCCTGCCAAGCGCTGACCCCTCCCTGGGGAGGATCAGAACCACTCCCACAGGGTATTTAGGCTTGAGCTGGAAAAAGGAACACATGGTTTTGGGTTTTGTGTGTGCTCTTCCTGTCGTCCCCATGCACCCACCTCCACCCCACCCCACCCCCGCGCCATACTCCTGGCACAGCATTCATTAAATGTGGGCATTTTTGATTTGGTCTAATCTGGTTTGATTGGAGTTCTTTGTGCCAGAGGATCAGTTAGGAAATATCCTAACAGTACCCAAATTCACAATCCTCCTGCCTCAGCCTACTCAGTGCTGGGATTACAGGTATAAGTGCACACATTGTAAACCATTATACCTGGCTTCATTTTTAAATATAGAAAATATTTTTAAGCCAGGCGGTAGTGGCACATGTCTTTAATCCCAGCACTAGGGAGGAAGAGGCAGGCAGATCTCTGTGAGTTTGAGGCCAGCCTGGTCTACAAGAGGTTAATTCCAGGACAGGCTCCAAAGCTACAGAGAAATCCTGTCTCAAAAAACAAACAAACAAAAGAATATTTTTAATTACACAAGAAGTTCTGTGCATTACTGAATTTTCTTATAGCCAGCTTCTTAGGACATAAAAACCACTTTCGGCATTTTAGAATGCATTATTTTAATTTTTTTATTAATGCAGAATATATGCAGAGGATAATATGTACAAAGCTAACACTGGGCCAGGAATGGTGGTGCACTCCTTTAATGCCAGCATTCAGGAGGCAGAGGCAGGAGCATCTATGAGTTTGAAGACAGACTGGTCGACAGTTTCAGGCCAGCCAGGGCTACGTAGTGAGGCCCTGATTCAATCAATCAATAAATAAATAAATGAAGATGCACATCACTCTACATAAGAAAAATTGCATCTGAGGGAAAGCTGGCAGGCTGACCAACCCAGCTACCACCCAGGCTCAGAACCAGGGCTATGAGTCCAGATCTGCAGAGCCAAAGCTACAGGATCCTCAAGATATAGGACAACAACAGGATATCCAAGAGGAGTCCCAGTATCAATAGAGCAGCCAAAGCCAGAGGCCTCAAGCCAGACCAACAATCCATTGCAAACAACATTTACAAGTAAAGGTGTATGGACTGAGGGGTACACCATGTGACTCACTGGGCTACACTACAGCTTCCATGTCAAGATTTTCTTTGCATTTTTGTTCTGTTTTGTTTTTAGGCTATACTTTTAATTTTTGCTTTGTTTTGGCAGGGAGGTCACAAGAGAAGAGAGCAGAGGTGAGGGGTCAGGGAGATGAGTGGGGTCAGGATGCATGATGTAAAATCCACAAAGAATAAATAAAAAGTTAAAAAATAAAGGAAAGAAATTAATTAATAAAAGTAATCATTATAAACAACAAACAAAAACCTAGGCAGTGGTGTGTGCACAATTTAAACCCCATTACATGGGAGGAAGAGGCAGGCAACTCTGTAAGTTTGAGGCCAGCCTGGTCTATAGAGTGAGAGCAAGTTCTAGGACATCTACAGAGAAATCCTGTCTTGAAAAACCAAAAAAGGGCTCATCTCCAGGACAATAATAATACTCATCTTTAGTTATGACTAAGGATGGCACTCATGACTTAGTTACTATTGCTTTATAACCCAACTTTTCCATTGATTCCATAAGATACACGAACTTTTAAAATTCTTTCATGTATATGGGAGTTTTGCATATATATATAT